>VXBP01005430.1:58146-132451 GCA_013400115.1 Rhinopomastus cyanomelas | reverse complement strand
TCCTTTGTCTGCTATACTCCTCTTAATTTCTATGAAAAAAATATGTTGAGTGGGTTTTAAGGCTCATAACCATCCCACAACAACTTTTTCTTTTTTCCCCTATTTTATTGTAATATATATATATATTTATATTCATACCATTTGTATTATAATTTTATTACCTTGTGAATTGGTGTTCACAGTTAAGCATTTTTAGAGAAACATAGTGTGTATGTATAAATGCAGGTAGGTAAATAGGTGTAAATATATACAAATATACATCTACTCAGAAATCAGTAATCAACATGTGGTCTGCTAGTGCCAAGAGATTTTAATGTCATTTTGAATATGCATATCATTCTCTGTGTTATTTAAGCACTGATGCTTTAAGGAACTCTATTTATTTAACAATTAAGTCAAACGTCTCAAAAATGTGTAAGAGAAGAAAATCGATATAGCAAAACTAATCTGGATTTTTACTGGATAAAGCTAACATAAAGGTAAGATGAGGTTTGATTTTTTTAAGGTAGTAAGTACAATACTCAGGAGGAATAGCTAACACCTGAGTAAATGTAGTCATTCTCATATTTTCAAAAGTAGAATTTAGGTCACTGCTCGGTCCCAAGGGGAAAAAATCTCTGATGTACTGGCAGTGTACACTATGTCACCTAGTCTTATAACCTAGAAGCAGGACAATAGATGCTCTTGCTGTGCCTCACCGCTCTCCGGATAAGCAAAGCTGTTGTGCATTGGCTCTGCAGCACAGGAATGTGGTGTTTTATTTATGTACCACACACTTTGCACAAGGAGCAGCAAGAGTCTCTCAAGCAGATGTCTGAAGGGTTACAGATGTGCTCCATGCCTCATGCCATGTTTAGTACCCATTACTCCACCAAGCTCTCCCTCTTCTCAGAGAAGAACCCGGGTTAAGATTAATTTTGCTGTCCCCAGCAATTTCAAACCACTAACATTAGCTTGTTCCCCCTCAGCAGTCAATCTGTTATGAGACTCACTCCAAAAGCTCCAACTACCTCCATAAAATCCAGCAGGAGCCTAAGCATCTTGCTCAGGGCATCGAGCAGCTATGGGGAGCAGATGCCTAGCTGTTATGTGATGCTGCTGCACAGAAGTGTGTTGGTGTGTCTAACTGCTCATGATTAATTTAGCTTTATTCCAGTGCTTACTTAATAAAGATTTTATTATGAACAGAATGAATCTGATTTGGGGAATTAAACTTATTCCTGCAACAATCTTTGTGTGCATAGAACAACCAGACAAAGAATAAAAGTCATGTCCTTCTTCAACTAGACTGTATAGCCCATTTCCCCATTTCTCTCTGACCATTAAAACAATTAAATGAATTATATGCATAGAAGTTAATTCATTTTAGTGTCTCCACTGGAACTGGCCCTCCAGCAAAGAGCAGCAGTGGAGCTTCCCTTGCTTCACATAATTGCATACAATCAAGATAGGAATACATAGTCATTGGGAAAGTAACTCAATATGCATTCAGTTCAGATTTTAAGAACAGAAGATGCAAAGTGGAAAGGTGTAAGATTGCAAATAACCTCTGTTCAGCATGAATGGAGGAAATTTTGGTCATTACTGCCAAATGACGACACCTTTAAATCCATAAGAATCAATCCATCTGCATATATCAAGGTCAATGGACTTCAATTGTTGGTAAAAATAGGCAGATGCACCTAACAGCTTTTCTCTTTTACTTCATTATTCCCTGAGCAAACTGCACAATCTTCAAGCAAAAGAGTGGGAAACACAAATTTTGTTTGTCTGCTACGGTGATCTTCAGGTGCAGGCACTCGCCCGAGGGTTTAGATCTCCATTCGCACAGCTATGCTGGCAAAGGCACAGGCAGGATGGCAAAAAGGAGCAGGGTGGTGGGAGGAGAGACTGTTTCTCTGACGTGTTTGTTCAGGAAAGCATTCCTGCACCAGATGACACTTAAGCAAGTGTTGAAGTTCTGGTGGGACACAATAAGGCACAGGAAGCGTGTGCTGAACCTGTTCCTGAATGGGGTCCAGAAGGGAGTAGGTTATAAGTGAAATCCTTTCCTACTATGCTGTTTTGCCTGCAACACTACTTGCAGCTGCTTTTTCAAAGCAGTGATGTAACCTGATCTCCACCCTTGCACTGGCTCATCTCCATCTAAATAGGAACAAAATACTGTAGTTTCCATTTTTCTCCTGAGACCTGAAGACCAGAGAAACCAAAATCATTTAGAGTGTTAAATGTTAAATTTTATTAACAATTTTATTGGTGCTATCTACTTATTAGTGGCCATAACTTCAGCACAATTTATGTTGAAGGCAAGCGTTTGCTTGCATGCTATTAAACTATTATAAAACTAAAATAAAAGGTAGGAATCTTCTTTAGATAAGATCTTTTAGTTGAAATACGGTAGCACTGAATGGGTTACTCTTACAGATTGCATTCTGCTAAAGATTGCCTCTTTTAGTCCACCATGAATTTATTTTCACTTGTAACAGGTCTTTAGGTTATTTCTAGAATGTATAAGGCATTCTAAAAATCTTGATTATACCTAGCTACACACAATTCACATAATGCATTGTGGCTATGAGAGTCCTGTGTTGCAGATCAGTTAGGGAGCAGCAGAAATCAGATTCCAAGTGATGCTGACCTGGCTCTTACAATCTGTAATTGTTTTTTTCCAACTACTAATAGAAGTAAATAATCTAAGAAAGGAGATCTTTATGAAATAGCAGCAGACTTCTATGCACATATGAGTGAAAAATGAAACAAGTTTAATTTAAAGGAAATGTAATTACAATCATGTTAGTTCCTGCTGTATTTGAAGAAAGGAATAATGGAACACCATTGCATCTTCTGATCCCCCACCTCCCAAATCATCTTAAGTATAGACTTTCAGAGGTTTTTTTGAGTGCACTTGTCATAGAATAAGCAGAAATGAAAAATGGCTAATTATCACAGTGTGTACGCTTCCATTTACACCAACATCAGTAGTATTTCTCATTCTCGAAAAGGGAACAGTGAGCACTGCAATATATTTAACTCTCATAAATTTTTTGTGTCCCCTGTTCATTGTGTCCCACAGCAGTTCATCACCCTAATCTTTCTGGAGTTAAACATACAACACAAAAGTTCAAAATGTATTGTCGTGTTAGGGCTACGTTAGATCACTGTAGCATAACTATCACTTCTCTTACATCGTAAGCAAGAGAGAAAATAGAAAGGATTAAACAAGTATTTTCTTCAAAGATGCTGCAATGTTTTCTGTAGAAACTGGCAAAATTACCCATGTCTAAAGCGATCAAATGCTACACTTATTTGATCAAAATAATTACAGGAAAACATGACATTTAAAGTTGAAATTGTTTCAAGCACCACTTTCAAAAAGTATTATATTAAAGACAAATCAATACTCTTTCTGCTGTCTCCAGGCAAGATCTTCAAAACTTGAGATAATTGAGTATTTGAAGAACCACAAATCACACATTGATCTGGAGAACTTAGATACAGCACAGAAGAGAATATGTTCCTATAACAAACTGCTGTCTGTTGAGACTAACACTGCCTATTTCTATGTTTCTCAGTGATTTTAGGGTTCACCTAGTCCCTACAGAAACATGTGGGATGTGGCAGTGATAATACTGTGAAATTCAGAACATTCAGAAACCCTTTTTCCATATATTGTTGTTGATGTACAAACACAATAAAAATTAAGACTGACTGATGTGTTATACACCGAATTAAGGCAGAACAGAACAAGACTTGTGACAGCTTCTTTTATAACAAGGTGAGAGAAGGAAAACAATAACAAAAAGAGAACTACATTGTGGTGAAAAGCCTTTTTCTTGTTGTTCTTTGCACAATATTTATATTTTCAACAAGTTAATTTACTTCTGTGCATAATCAACTAAAACCCTATTGCTCCAACTTCATTCATTAATTCCCTGCCACTTTTGGTTTCTGTCACATCATATTTAGGTTTCAAATTATTCATTAGGCTTAGTAAATATATTTTAGAAGCTCATTTAAAAAACAACATTAAACAAAACAAAGGCTAACATCCCACAAAAACTCATACATTCTCCATAAAAAGGCAAGAAGACTATCCAACAAAAAGAAAACTTTTAAGATCTATCAAGCAGACACAGAAAATCTAATGTAAAATACCAAATCTGTCTAGCTGCCCAGATTTCTTAGTGTCTTGAAGTTCCCTGTGTTTTCTTATGTCCCATGATTTTTTGAACCACTCTGGGCTCTCTGTTTACTCCATGTTTCACAGAAAACCTGAAGTATCCATGCCTGTTCTGTAGTTCACAGCAAGGCATCAAGGCTCACTTATACAAGCATCTTCTGCAAGAGCTGCCCTTCCTGAGGATAGTTCTGAAGATATATATATATTGAGTATAGCTTCCTGAAGATAACATGATTTTAAACCTAAAGCTGCAGTAGTTACCTCTCCATTCCCACAAAGCATTTTCCAACAGGTAGACAAGCTATTTAGTGTAAATTAGGAGACGGAATATTGGGACTAAAGTAAAATTTATTTCTATTATGAAATAAACTTCATTCAAAGTAAGGACTGTGTCATTTTGCAGACTGAAAAAAAGCTGGAAAATTTTCTGTTATGGGAATAAAAAACTTCTAGACTCTATGCAAGAAATTCTTGATATCTTGAGAGGGAATGAGGGACAGACAATAGATTGCTGTTTCTGGAGAACTGAATGATAACAATAATCTAATAAAAACTTAGGTGTCAATGAAAATGTGAAGATAAAGGCTTAATTCCAGAATTTTGTGTAAGAGCATTGGACATGATCTGAATTTTGTACAGCTAATTTCAACTGGAAACAAAGTAGTTACAAAGGAGTCAGAGGTATTTTGTATTTTACCTACATTAGTAGCCTACGACTAAAAGTCTAAAAGGTAAAAGAACAAATCTAGAAACCACTATATACACTTTTCATGGTTGATGTTGTGATGTGTTAAGTTGCCCATGTTGCTACATATTATGTAGAATCCCATAAGCTCTTAAGAGTTTTTAACATTTGTTCTCAAAGGCAGCTTCTGATGTGTAGTACAGAGCATGTGATCCTTTTCTTGCATTACAAAGCCAGGTTGATACTACTATGATGCTACTACGTATAAAACCCTGATGGCCACATTGGCACCACTCAAGATAGAAGACTAAATAAGATCTAACTCCAAAAAACCCTTCAAACCCAGGCTGAAGAATGTAATTATAAAAGAAGTAATACTAAGGCTCAAAGTGGATGCGGCATTGCAAGCACATCACAGAATCACAGAACATTAGGGATTGGAAGGGACCTCAAAAGATCATCTAGAAGCTTTTAAGTGTTATTAAAATCTTTTCACAATAATTTATACTTTTTTAAAAAAAAAGAAACTATTGAAAGAACGTAAGTATTAAAAAGGCACACACTATTGTTCAATGGCATTAAATTTCTTTATATTGAAAATGAAAATGTTATCCAATTGTTATAAAGTATTTCCCTCACATGGATAATTGGCTAATACACACTCAGAGTTATTCATATTTATAGTCAGCAGTTTGCAGGAACTCTCCCTCAGTGTATTCTTTTGTCTCAAATGTATTGTCCACTCTCATCAAACTGATCTTACTGAACAAAGACAGAATGATTCAAAGTGATCATATGTAGGCCATAGAGACATCATTAGATGGTATGATAAAATTCTACAAGGTTATCTCTTAGAAATAGTTAGCTCATTAATTTTAAAGGCAAAGTCTGTTACAATACGATAAATTTATACAGGATAATGCAAATACATCTGTGATTTAACTACCGTGGCACAAGTACTGTGGTGGATCAAATACCCTGGTTAATCTAGGTTCATTTCTCTCTTGAGTGCAAAGTTTCAGATTAAACAGCATATTGTGGAAATTCTATGAGTTCATAATAGAATAATTACAATTAGTAAAATGTACCTCACGTTCTGAAAGTCTGTTAAGAAAACCTTTAGTAACTGTTAGATTTATTACCCTTTTCCTATGTGTTTGGGCTTGGATAAACAAACAGAAATCTTAGTGAAAGTTCCACAAAGTTGTTCAAACAAAATGTAGTGATGCTGACAACTCAGAGGACCCTTTTGTTTCCATAAATACCTCCCAATTGTATTATATCAGGTACTGGTTTGCAAGTACTTAAAAAAAAAAAAAAAAAAAAGAGAAGAAATATAACCACTTTAAGATTACGTCTTCTGCTTAAGGTTAATTAATAGCTGGGTCATAAGGAAAGAAAGTGGATGCTTTCTTTATCTATAAAAATAGATGCCATTTTTGGAGAGGACTGAAATAAGGTTTCAGTGAACAGAGTAAGGACTAAGAATCAGCCTCCATCCGAAACACTCTTCTAGGCTTTGAGACTATGTTCACGTTCACTGTACTTGTCTGTCCTTAGGAGTATTGTCAAAAGACTTTTCAATCTCTGATTTTCTTGGTTGATCATTCCCAGTTTATTATTAAAATTATGCACTCCAGTATGTCCTAGAACTGCATACTTGTGAGCACAGAAAGGTTTTATTCTGTGACCAGCACTGCTAAAGTGTTTAGACCACTAGAGACAGCACTGACAAAACACAGCCTGCAACGTGTCCCTCCCCATCTAACATAGGCTAGCATGACTAGGATCCTTAAAGTGGGAGTCTTAAAAGGTATTTTCCTATGGAACATCAATTCTTTTTCTAGATCCAACATTGCTACCAAGGTATTTTACATTTTAGCCCTGCCATCTTCAGCTGTCCAATTTCCACCGTATGAATCCTGCAGTTTTGGACCCCTCAGTTCCAAAAGGACACAACTGCTGGAAAGAGTCCAGCACAGAGCCACAAAGATGATGGAGTGGAGCATCTCCCTGCTCAGGAAAGGCTGAGGAGCTGGGTCTCTTTAGCTTGGAGAAGAGGAGACTGAGGGGTGACCTCATTAATGTTTATAAATATGTGAAGGGTGGGTGTCAGGAGGATGGATCCAGGCTCTTCTCAATGTCATCGAGTGATAGGATGAGGGGCAATGGGTGCAAGCTGGAACATAGGAGGTTCCATATAAATATGAGAAGAAACTTCTTCACAGTGAGAGTGACAGAGACCTGGAATGGGCTGGTGAGGGGGGCTTGTAGAGTTTCCTTCTCTGGAGACACTTGAAACCTACCTGGATATGTTCCTGTGTGACTTGGTCTAGGTGATCCTGCTGTGGTGGTGGGATTGGGCTAAATGATCATTAGAACCCTAAAGTTCTGTGATTCTATGATTCTGTGACAATTCTTCGGATTAACTGTTTCTAGTGCATTGGGATAACTGACAGATCTTCACCTGATATCCACCAATGGCACTCAGAGAACACTTTTGAATTGCAAGGGAAACATTGCACTGACCATTATTGTATTAAAACTAAACAAAAAATGTAATTACAGACAAGGCAGCAAATGCTATGGAATTCTATTTAAGCTCCTAGATGAGTTCATGAGTTCTGAAAGCTTAGCGTTGTCTCTTTGTGCATATTTTCCAAGTTCTCGTGATTCTAATTAGTATTTGCTTTAATATTTTGGTCTGTAGTTTACCCTGTTCATTACTGACAACTCCTTAAAAATATTTCCTAAAAACTTGGGTATTTTTTTTGAGATATTAAATGTTTCAATTCTGCAATTTGTAGGAAAACATATTAAAATATAACAGGGTTGCTAAACATACAAAACCAGCAGAACACCAAAATACTTCTGAGGAAAGATACAGAATGATGAATCTCTGAGAAGTTATCAAGAAATACAGAAGAACATGACAGAACTAAAAAATATTCTTCATGACTGTCTCTGTAATCTCCCTGACTGTGACTGTATATCAGAAAGTTACAGCAAAGATCTGAGTTAAATCACTTTTTAAAAAGATGCTGTGGGGTGGGTTCATAATTTCTTACAGACTCTGTATAACCTGAACAAAAAGCTTTCTTTGCACAGTATCAGGATCAGCTCAGCTTTCTGTTCTCCTTGGGATGTCTGGGAAATAAGAATTTTGCTTAGCTGTAATCGAAGGTAACAAATGCATAGCTGGTAACATGGAAGAGGGTAATTTAAAAAAATGTATTCTGGAATAAATATTAATATGCTCTGATCCTAAATCTTGTCTTAAAGCAGGATGGCTACAACATTAAAGTTCATGCAGAGAATTTCCCCCCGTCTCTGTCTTTTAAGTGTTCCTGGAAAATATTTCCCTACCTTCCCTACATTCTTGTATCTTTGTGCAAGTGTTCTGAAGCTCATTTTTTTTCAGATACCTGTCATGTTTGGATCTGAGTTTTCTTCTCTGACTTGGTTCATAGAATATCTCAAAGATAATCTGCTGTATTTGAAATCACCAAGTTCAATGAGAAATGTATGCAAGCAAGAAGAACTGAGTCAGAATCAAGAGCTAAGTTCCCTTTCCCAACTGATATCTGACCCTTACTGAATTTGACTTCATGTGCATTAGTTTTGCACATAGAGGAAGATCAGATCTGCTTTGAAATGATACCAGAAAAAAGGTTTAAAGACACATAAAAAGAATTCAAAAGTCAGGATTTGGAAAAAAAATTAGTTTTATCATAGAAAAACAAATACTTCTAGTAGTGGTCTTTGTAGCAGAACTCGCAAAAAATGTAGTGTCTTGTGAGTAGAGCAGTTTACACAGGAGATTTTTCTTTCAATATCTGTTTATGCTCAAAGGAAAAATGAATTGGAAGAACGCCCTGTATATCATTTATGTTGTGAACCAAATTATTGATTCCTCTTTAGAAAAGGAGCAACGGCACACACTTTCAGTAATATTTACGGCTTTTTCCCCCCAGTTATTGTTATGAGTCAAAACCCAATAATTTCAAACAGCACAAGAAAGTGCTAGTCAGCATTCTCTGTGTTGTAAATAACTTAAAATGAGGATTGAATCAAATGGGATTATTTTTCACTGACTTATATAAGCATTCAATTGGTCGTGAATACGAGAAATCGGAGAGATCAAATGTGTGTTTTATGGTTCAGTAATTTCCTTTTACAGAATTACTTTCATATCAAAAGGGGAAATGGTCAAGTTGACTCAGGAAATACTGCTGGAAATAAAGTTAAAAAGAAGCAGTCCTTTTGTCAGCTGGACTTTTGAACAGCAGAAAAGACAAAGTCATTTTCATATTACATTCATATGCTAATCTCTGTAAGACCTTGAAAGTTCTTCCTGCAGAACATGGGCCATCTGAGAAATACAAATGATTTCTTTACTGTTACATTTTCAATAATTTATCAATGATGGTTTAAGGTTAGATGGAGATTCTTATCCCAGTCTCAAAGCACAGGAACTTGGACTGCACTGCTGTAGAAGCAGACCCAAAAAGAGCTTTGGACATGAATCATCCCAACCCCCTGTGAGATCTGAGAAACTGATTTGTAGCTGAGTTACACTATACGCCACTTTTTTTCCACAGTTTCCTTCTCTGAGTTGGACGCTGTGGTCAGTACAGAGTAAGAAAGGAACTATACATCTGTCCTCTCACTCTCAACTTCCTTCCTCTCCCAAAAAATATTGACTATACTCCAAGAAGTTGTCACAGCAACAGAAAGGAAATTCTTCCCTCTTATGATCATTTTTAAAAGGATGCTTAATTAAATTCAGAGTCCAGTCTCTGGGAGTCCTCTTTCAATTCCAATATTGGCAAGGAGGTGAGAGAATCCCTTTCTTCCACACATTTTAACCTTCTGTTCCTTCACAGTGCCAAAATGCACTGTTTAGAATGGTGTGCAGCGGCGTGCTGCTGCTGTGAAAACAGAATGGTTTTTGGACATGATTGCATGGCGAATTAAATTTACTGTCTACTCTCAAAGGTGAATATTCAGTGAATTTTTTTCCCTTATCCACTTAACCTCTGAAATGTAATACATTTGCAGAAAAAATACTAATAATTTATCTTCTACTGACTGTATTCCTTAGTGTGCTTTTCAACAACCTCAGTGATCAATGCTAAGCATTTTATTAGATTCAAGGCTGTAATAAACACTGGAAATAGAACAGGTTCATCTAACCTTAACCTTGTCTCATTTACAGTGAGTAGAATTAGTTAAACTGTGTAATGAAACTATCCTCATCAAAATATTTAGAATTTAATTTTTGAGTCATTATAAGGACACTTCTATGCAGTTTTGAAACAAAATCAATTTGGTAGAATGTCCTGCATCACGATTTTGAATCATGTTGTCTATCTGGGAAGTGCAAAAGCCATCCCAGCACTGTGGCCCAGCCTTATTCTGTAAGTTTGTTTACTATGTTTGTTACCCTGTCACCAAAAATCTCTTGTGAAGTATGTTCATTCTTGACATTTTCTCATGGTTTAGCAGATCCAGAAAAAATGGGGGACATGCACCTGAGAAAGATGTTTAAATATCCATAAGATAAACAAGTTCAGTTTTCAAATTGTAATTCAATGTTCAAAACAGATGATGACTAAACACTACGACTAATTGCATAACTAGGTGTCATTTGAATAATCATATAAATACTGTTGATTAAGAATGACTGATCTTTAAGAAAGCAATCAAAGTAGCATAACCAGAACAACACTGAAAGAAAGGTGGGAAAATTTTGCATTGCCACAAGGTTGTCCCAAATGTGCTTACAGGCGTGGATTTGTGCGCTGCAGATTGTCTACACGCTTTCCTTACACCAGTTCTAGTAATAAACCACCTTTACTCCTGATTTACACTGGGCTCAGTCTTCAGGAATTTCCTCCAAACCACACACGGAAAAGTTTTATTTCTCTTTCATGTCCAAGCAACTCCACTGAAGGCTTGCAGAGGTAAATACCTAAATGTTTCCAAATAATCAAATTTATGCTGAGTGGAAATTGAAATCAGCATACGGAAGACACGTACGTGGAGCCGGGACTGCTCAGTTATTTCCTCAGTCTGCTGCGGTCTTATTCACAGATAATACTTTGACAGTGAATAAGGTAAAGACACAAGATGGCATGACTCTACAAACATCTATGTCACGAATGTATTTCATATCCCAGAACTGCAGCATTTTTAATATGTTTTTGAAGGTTTTTTGATCTGTAATAATATATATAGCTATGTATGCACACTATTAAGCAATAGCCTTTTGAAATATTCTGTTGCTTGCACAAGAAAGAATGATAAATACATAAGTGGATGAAGTGAACAAGAAACAGAAGCTGCATTTATTTTTAAAATTGTTTTTCATGGAACAAAACTTCGATTCTAAAGACAAAGCAATACTGGAGAGACCGGAGTGAGATATTCCCATCTTTCAGAATTCACAATCTGGACAGCCTTGACTAGTCATATTTTTATATTAAAAGTACAGAGGCCTAGAGCTTGTATCAAACTCTGGTAATACTAAAACAACAATATTTGTATCTGTTACTGACTTGAAAAATGCAGGGTTAGCCAAAGCATTATACTTCTAACCACCTTAAAATACGAATTTTTTAAAAAACTCAATTATTAAAAAATTATGGCAACATTCAGCAGCAAAAGCCTTCTGCTGACATTAGGAATTCTGTCTACATGTCAATGCTTTTCAGTCTCTTCCAGTTTTTTCCATTTACTCTTTGCCTAAAACAACTCATAAATGCCACAGCAGAGGAGCCTCTTTTCTAGCAGCTGAACTTTGGGACAGTGATTTTGCCCAGAAATATTGTCTGGGACACCAAATTCCTACACTGGCACACATCACATCCTCTCTTCCCTGTGTACCAATTCTGTCACACGTGTCAGATGTGGCCCTTCTTATTTACATAGAAGTATTTTCTTAATGCCTGGACACAAACGGGTTAACAAAGCAAATAAAGCCTATGTGTTTTTCTACAGATCTCCCACAAGAAAATGAAATACTATATTTAAATGCAAAAAGATCAGGTTTTTTTAAAAGTGTAACAATATACGTACTTTGATAACTTTAATTTAAACTTTTTAGAAGCCATCTTTCCTAAAATGTTATCCTCACAAAAGGAACTGGTACCATTACACCACAGAACAGAACTAAAAATAATACTGGCAATAATGAGGTAGTACATGAGTAAATATAGCAATAACACAAATGCTTTCTTTTTATATGAAAAATACTCAGATAAACTACTGTTTTTTTTCTCAAAAACACTTATCTTCCAGATAATTTCTTTATCTCAATTCTTCATAATTACATTTAATAACCCTATTCTTTTATCATAGTGCAAGATTTAAATAATAAAAGAATCCTAATAGACTGTAATGATTGTAATCTGTCTGTAGATATTAAAAACATTTCTGAAAGAAAAGCATGTTTTAGTTACTGGTAATATAGTGTCAATGCTGAGCCGCATTCATATTCCTCCTCCCTAATTAGGATTATGGAGCGCAACAGTTTCTGTTCAATTTCAGCAGCTAAAGATTTAGGATGAGAATAACATGCAGACAAAGTGCAACACAAGCTCTGGTGTTGCTACAATCCCCATGTGTGATCTCTGGCTCTGTTTAGCTAACTTTGAGATTTCAAGGGACAGAACTAAAGAGCAAAAGATTTTCAAACACTCGAGAAAGCAAATCCTTGCTTGGCTCGTCAAACTATACCAACTTGTTTTACAATTTATCACAGCTGGTATTGCTGCCCTGACTTCAGGCATTAGAAATCAAGAGCAGGCATCATCTTACCTTAGCATACTAGCCCACAGAGGCATTTTGATGTTTCCTTTGAAATGGTATATCATCTGAAAGTAATAATCAGCAACGTATTCTGCCTTTTTTTCCTGAACAGTTTAAATGCTAATTTTTTTTTTCCTTCTCAAGTCATTTGCTTTTCCATCTACATTAACTCTGTCCTCTAAACTCTAGTATTTATAAATAAACTAGATCAGCATGCATACAAAATATGTGTTAATTGTGTCACCACCCTTTGGGGTATGTAAGAAAATATTGGATATGGCACTTAGTGCCAGGGTCTAGGTGATATCATGGTGTTGGCTGATAGGCTGGACTTGATCTCAGAGGTCTATTCCAGACTTATTAACAATAAAATAATAACAAAAAACAGTTTAGTTATCATCACCCTTCACGCTCATGGAAACAAAAATGTTTAATACACCTAATTATGTAAGACATTAGGATAAGTAATATTTCTCCCAACCACACTTCAGTTCTGTTTATTCACTACTATGGGTTGAAAATTTTGGGGATGTTTGCACTATCACTAAAGCAATCACCAGTACACCAAGGTGGTGATGGCAGAGAAAACTATAATGCTGAAGAAACTGAAGTAAAGATTTAGACTGTGTCCCATGATTCACACAGTTTGGAAAATGCAGATGAAGGTGTCCATTTCTGCAGTTTGAAATTGCACTGTTAGGCTATGAAGATCACTATGGACAGATTTTCTTAAATTCATCTGATTATAAGCATAAAATAAATCTCATCTCTCAAATAATGAGCAGAATCAACCAATATTCTGCTGAGAAAAGTGTCATGCTTCTAGTTTCATTGTTTTGTGCACTCGCTAACTGTGAAACCAAAACATGTCCTCTGAAGAAAACAGAATTATTGATTCCCATGTTGAAGTATTGGGGTATTCTGAGTGAAACAGAATAATGATGAAGAAAACACATAGAATTTATTAATTAATTCATTCATTGTTTTTACTAAGTATTTGAAGTGTTGGCACTTATCTTAAATTACAACACCAGGCATTAGCCTAATATTCACTATGTCCTGATCTCCCAGGAAATAAGTCTTCAAATGCATTTGAAAGAGATACATTCCTCTGTATTTGTTAAAAATATAATCCTACATTGTAAAATATTTTCTCTTTGTAATGGTTGCTTTAATATTTTCAATCAATTTGATCAATGTGTCCATTTTTGATAATTTGAGAAGTATTTCATTAGTTATCTGTGTATATTAACATACCATGACTCTTTTTTATTCTAAATTTGTCAAGTGTGCCTTAAGCAGAAGTATTTAAATCAGAATTAGTTAAACTACATATAGAATTGTGATCTGGGATGTTAAGTTTCACTGAGTTTTCTTCATAGGAGTTAATCAAAGCATGAGGTGCCTATAACATTCCTACTGATTAGCAGGTTCTTGGGAACAAAAAAATGGTGCATTAAGGATATTAGGGCTTTTATTGTTTCTGCACCTGATTAGTTGTCTAAGAATAATTGAGTATAAAGACATGATCCATATTATATGATGTTTAACAGAAGTTTAAGGCAATGCAAATCGACTCTGGATTTTACTCCTCACATTTTAAGGTAATGTCTACTGGTTAACAAAGTGGTTATTAGGATTTAACTACTATTACCCTTTGAAAACTTTCTCCTACTTTTGATTCAAGCAATAATGATAATACATAGGTCCTACTGATTTTAAGGTTCTAAGACCCTTGGAAAATTAGAGGTTTAAGCACATGTTAATTAAATCCATGTGGGTATTAGAGATGCCATTAAAATGCTATGTTCATTACCTAAATGTCATGCTGGACATTGAAACTGTTCAGATAATTGAGTGAAACATAATTAAGGGACTTTTAATATAATTAATAAGTAGGAGGTTCTGACCCTATTATGGAATAATAATAGGAATTGTTTTAAGATAACTGAAGACATACTTTTAGCAAATAGTATTTCAACAATTCTAAAACTACAGTGTTCTTTCCTCTTGTCACTCTTGCCTCACCATTTTAGCATTTCTCTCTCCTAAAAAACAACAGTACCTGCTTTCTAATATTTTTGATTAATTTTAGCAAGAAACTCTTGAAATAATTCACTAGAAAATTTATTATTGGACATGTATAATAAGTTTAGTTTACACCATCCATCTACTGTTATGACTGTTCTGAGTCTCATAGAAATGAACTTCTGAACTGCACTGAGAATATTAATGCTTAAAAAGAGACAAATATGTATTTTATGTCATTACTAGCATCACAGCAGGCAAGTCCATGTTTGAGATTGATTGAATTATTTAAAGATTAATTCATTTGGGTTTTTTCATTGAAAAGCTAGCAGATTAGTGAATAGACTTAATAAATACATTTTCAGTTGAATATTTACAAATAGATCTAGCAAATTATGCTTCTTGACTGAATTTTGATAAATATTTGTGCTGATATTCAAGAGAGAAATCCAGCTCCAGTTCAGCAATACGTCCCTTGACGAGGTTTTTTTAGGCAACTGAAGATCCAAGCGGGCAAGACAAGGTAAGGAGGATACATCTATATGTGCTTTACTCTTATTGTTACCAACACTACCAGTAGTGAACCTTTGCCTGATTATGCAACCTGCCTGTTGTCTGCTCTTGAAGTTCTTAGCAGAGCTTGTTGCTAGCAACCTGTGTGCATTCTTAACTGCCTGTATCACTAGGAAGTATGTAAGGTCTGTATCACATGGCCTTAGCATGTACTTTGTCCCCTTCCTGAAAAGAACATGTGAAAAGATAGCATCTGGTTTAAAATTAGCAATATATTTGGAGTTCTGGGAGATTATTTTGAATAGAAAAGTCATGTGGGAATGGTATGTGCTTTAATTTTAGCAGAATTTCATTAAAAAGGCAAAGTCACAAGATAAGCATTTGCTTTCATAACACATGACAGAAAAATTTTGAAATTTTCTATGTTTAGGCTTTTATGTATTAAATATATTAGACATAAAGCCATTAATATTAAAAATCTAAAGCATCAAAAACCAGTCTCTTATGCAAAGGTTCTGTCTATTGGCTGACATTATACTGACCTTTCTTTTTAAAGCAGTAAAATAGATTTTTCCATACCTAAAGTGATTTAAAGTCAACGAACTGAAAAGTGTGTGAAGAGTAACTCTGGCAGTTTTCATACACAGCTGCTTGGCTCAAACACAGACTCATTATTGAATAAAAAAAAGCACTTTTATAACTGGAAATTTGAGGAACACTGAAATTTAAATGTTGAAATTAAGCCATATTTGGTACAGGGTAATTAAGTTAAAAATAAACAAAGTTAGGAATTTAATGCTTGAAAAAAGCAGTTTAAAATATGTTTAAATTAAAACTACTTTAAAATAGAATAATATCCAGGTCTGATGATCATGAAATTTGTGGAATTTAATGGAATTTAGAATAATACTTCATCTAAAACAAAAATAATATTTGGGTACAGACCATTTATATTCAAAGACAAAAATTAATCCTTTCAATGGCAGTTAACATCCTCCGTTCTTCAGCTTTTGATGTGTTTTGGTGGCCTATATATATTTTGTTACAATATTGTTCCTCTGAAAGAGGTCACAGGTTAGTGATCTACCTTCTAACTTTGCCTCTGTTTTTCTCCAATATTTACGATTTTAACAACAAATATGGCAAAGATATTTTATTTAGTACTTGATACACTAACGGCCCCTCTCAGCTACTGCTCTGAAAAGTACTATATATGAACCAAAACAGGATACCAAAGACTTACATAAATCAGTACGATTCAAACCAAAATTGTTCATTGTCACACAAATTCATTGTGAGGATGACAACCAAAATCCAAGAATGTCAGTTAAAAGCTTATGGATACAGACAAAGCATCTGAGAGACTGCAATACAGAGGAAACATACCATCAGCTGATGAACTATGTCACCAGTTATAATAATTATCCATGCATAATACTTTTATATGCTACTTTAAGCTTTTTTATGATTCATAGACCCTCTGTTTTTCTGTTAAGGAAGATACGAGTTAAATACAGATCATTAAACACAGATTATTTTTGTATTTTTAATGTGTCTTCATTAAACATGAAAAATTTGGGTATATAATCTTAATGACTTATCATAATTTCAAGAATATTGATTTATTTTTAAAGAAGTTAATTGCAGACAGTAAAACTGAGGTTAACCCTTCACCAAGATCAGAACTTCAACTAGAATATACAGGTAGTGGAATCTTGCTTGGATACAGAGTACAGCAGAGCCATGGATAGTTGTCCTGACTGGTCCTTAGGAACATGTAGCCCTTTCCAGATAGCCCTGAGTTTTGTTCAGCTCTGGGTTGGGGCTCTCCAGACTAGCTGGAGCAAAGCTGGCTGATACATGTCTGTGGTTACGTTTCACATTTATAACATGGCCTTGCAGATAGAGGGTGAGAAACTGAATGGCACCATTTAGCAGATTTGCAATGAGAACTCAGCTGTTTCTGACAGCTAGCATGGGTCTTATCCTATTAAAACATGTTGTTCAGTAAACCACCGTAATTACTTCGTACTATTATTTCAAAGGAGCTCTTACTGCCTATGGCAGTTCTGGTGCTGGTAGTGACACTTTATTTGTGACAGATGGTGTAAGGTGGAGTTCTGAAGGCCAGAAAGATCGTCCTGTTACTATAACAAAGGACAATTTTGTGCTTTGAATCAGGAATATCCTCTGTGAGAGAAAACATATTCTGTGGTAAACATAGCCCTAAACTATTATGTTAACTGGCAGCATTTACCCTATGTTTAAGGCATTATGAGTTTACTGTATTTGGGTTTGTTCAAACAATTTTACATATCTTGTTGAAATTGTATTTTATGATGATTTAATCTAAGCGCAGCTGCAGCAATATAAATTACACTTAAGACTAAGCTGATTGATTATAATCAGTTGTAATCACATCTTATAATTACATTGCATTCTGGAAGCAAAGGACTTTTAAGCCTACTCAGCACCTTGCTACATAAAGAAGATTAGCTGTTACTTCTGACAATCTCAACCAACACTGAAATATGCACATAAACAGCAAGCATTATAAATTTATTGTTCAAGAATCAAATTATTTGCTTTGTGTGTCAATAAAAGCCAAAATAGAAGTAAAAAATTAAATGATATTGTAAACCACACTTGTGCAAAATATCCTCATTAAAATATTTATAGTCTATTAGTTTCTGTATTCCAATAAATATAAGAAAAATCAATTTTCTTCATATCCATCTGATAATTTATTGGGATCCAACCGTTAAAGCATCAACAGAGTATTGAAGGATTTATTGAAAGTACAGCATGTAAAAGTGGCATCCAAGTACTGCTTATAAACAACTATTTCAATACGCCAGCAAATTCTAAAATCTTTACAGTTGTATGTAATATTGTGTCATTCTGGCAGTTTAACAGATCTTTTTGAATAGATCAGTTGTCTTATTTCACACAAGCACAAGGTAATTAAGTACTTCTACTTATGTTGCAAGTACATGGAGAGAAAGGAGTCAAATGGTTGTCTGAGATGTGGTTGCTGCCAGATTAGTCCCTCTAAATCCAGTTAGAAAAACAGAAGCCTCCTGTTTGCTCCATAAGCTCAGGATAGACAATTTGCCTAACAGTTGTAGTCCTGTGTAAATTTGATGGTTAAATCTCAAAATTTGTATTGTTCTGTAATACTAGTTATTCTCCTGTGTGCACACTTTGGTGGGTAGAGGTAAACCACAAGTTTACTCCAGCCTTCTTCAGGGCCTGTGTATTCCTGCCTTCCCAGAAATCCTGGCAGTTATTCCATCATATAACAGTTAGATGGCAAATGCCAAGGCAGGAGCAAAAGCATAAACACCTGAGTACTATTTCACTTGTTTTTCAGAACAGTTTCTTAGGAATTATTTCATTTCAACCTTGCCTCTAATAATTTCATCTTTTTGTATGCATCCCACCCACAGGATTACAGTCAGTAACTTAATCTATGTCCCTGTTGAGACTCACAGTAATTCCAGTTCTAAAAAGTAAATGAATTAACAACCTCCCACAAAACGTGAGCTGTAGAAATATTCCAAAGCATATCTAAGAGTCAGCTTACACAGAATGTCAGGGTTATTCCAAATGTTTGTAAAAACGATAATATTCCATATTAAAACATAAAAAATAATGACATAAGCATTTGCAAAGCCTGATCAGGCACTCCAAGCATGTCTGTAAATAAAGACAGTCTTTCAGAATTTGCTTGCTTATACATAGCAGCCCAGCAGAGTTCTCAACAAAATTGTGTCCAGTTCTGGGCCCCTCAGCTCAAGGACACAGAACTGCTGGAAAGTGTCCAGCAAAGAGCCACGAAGATGATGAAGGAAGAAGAACACGTCTCTTATGAGGAAAGGCTGAGGGAGCTCTTTACCTTGGAAAAAACGGAGACTGAGGGGTGACCTCATTAATGTTTATAAATATGTGAAGGGTGGGTGTCAGGAAGATGGAACCAGCCTCTTCTCAGTGTCATGTAATGATAGGACAAGGGGCAATGAGTGTAAGCTGGAACATAGGAGGTTCCACATCAATATCAGAAGGAACTTCTTCACAGTGAGAGTGACAGAGCCCTGGAACGGGCTGCTCAGAGGGCTTGTGGAGTGTCCTTCTCTGGAGACATTTAAAACGACACCTGGATATGTTCCTGTGTGACTTGATCTAGGTGATCCCACTATGCCAGGTGGATTGGACTAGATGGTCTTTTGAGATCCCTTCCAATCCCTAATATTCTGTGGTTCTGTGAAATCAGTGATAGTTGTGTCCCTAAGCTAGTACTGAAAATACCTTCAGAGGAAGCAGTAGAAAGTAGCTACAGCCCTAAAGTGATTCCAGATTAAAATATTAACTGTACTGCAAGTCATACATTCATGAAGTTAGAATATTGGAGTTTATTATAGAGTGTTAGATATTGCACTTTTCTAGCCATATAATTTGCTAGCTACATTATACTTCTTTACTGCCAACACTCAGTGGTTGGAAAGTTATAACCAACTGAATAGGAAGTAGCAACTTTTTCATTTATGGCAAATAAACTATTTCCATGCATAGGCCTTAAAAGCCTATGCCTTTGTGAAAGCCTGGTAAGAGCTCACAATCTGTATTTGGTAAAAAGAGTTGAAAGAAGACATCTGACTTAAATATGTTGTTTGCACTGCACACATAGAAAATTTGGGTCTGTTTTGTTAGAAAATGGAGCAACGTATGGCACTTATATAGAAGAATGCAAGCCTGAAGAGCTCAGCTGTTTGTTGACATTCTGGGTCCTTGGCATCTTTTGGTTCAGAATTTCAGAGGACAAGACTGTTTGGAAAATCTTTCTTCCCTAACAAGGACTGTGTGCGAATTTCATGTTCTGTTACAGAGCAGAAGCTATCAAGACGCTGATAGTACCTAGTAGCAAAGTGGGCTCAAAGAATTTCAATTATCTATCAAGAGAGTCAGGGCTCCTTTCTACCATCAGTCTACAACACATATATACAGATCAACTATCTGAAAATAAGCGTGACAATACATTACTGATTGGGTTAACGTATTTGTTTGATTTATGTCTTCCCTATGGGAATTATTTTTCATTGAGTGCTCAGGCAGATTAAGCTAATTTTCTCATATTTGGGAGGGGAGTTGATCAGGCATTATTCTCATGGACTGACGATGCAGCAGCTGCTAAACGTTTTACTTGCACTGACAATCAAGATCTGATGGAGGCAAACAGAATAAAGAATTGTAACTCTGCTTCAGGATAGGTTAATTTTATGTGTTCTGTGTATATTTTATTACTTAAATTCCAAGATCATAAATTACTTTTTGTAGATTCCCCACCCTACAAAATACTGTATGTATTTTGCTCTCTAATTGAGAGATTGTTTTGACAATCCCTAGACCTTAATAGTATATAAATGAACAAATACTGGGACAATGTTATATCTAGATTCCTGAGGTAAGGATCATATCTCAGCGTGCTTCCAGCACTAATCAGACTGCTGAGATTTAATAAAGTCCATGCTAAATAGTTAAAAGAGGTTCAGTAAATATGTTTTGTGTGGATATTTTATTAGAATTTTTAATAATGTCTCTCATGAGATTTTTTTCTTGAAAACATTAATTCCAGTTAATTTGGAAGGGATAATGGTACATGAATTTAAATACTTTAATAGAAACTGTATAATACACAAAAGTACACTCACTTGAGCTGTATCTAAAATGGAAGATGGGTTCCTCCATTATTTAGGATGGTGTCCAAATGCAATATTCGCTGCATCTGCTCTCTAGCCTAGTTTACTGGATTTTTATCCCAGTATAATCTGAACATGCAGGTGTTATTTTAATACCGAAATCTGGACCTGAAATCTCTGAAGCACCCTTCTCAATCAACTTGTACATAGCTATGGTAAATTACAGTCTTATCTCCTTTTATTTTTATCCCCTCTTATTTCTATCCTTGTCATTCACTTATTGATTGTATCTTGAAACCATTTAGGCAACGTAAATTTGGAGCAAAGACTCACATTTCTATACATTTTTGTTTTACTGATACGCCCATATGTCCTTTAGGTATAATTTCAATAAAATATATTATGTTAAAATTATAATAGCTATTTGCCCTGATTCAATATGTATAATCTAAATTATTAGGTTATTTCCAGCAAATCTAGCATATCAGCATAGAATTCCTCACAATCTTCAAGTGTTTTATGGTCACGCCCATGCATTACTTATTTTTCTTTCATTTTTCCCAGTACTTTCATTCATATTGTGCAGAGATCTACTTGAGGCATATACTTAGGATTCCTTGTAAATGACTGTAAATTTGCTAACCTACCTCTGTCCCCAAAATGAAAGTCTCCTTGACATTTTAGAGAATGTTTTAATCTTGAAATTTTTGAAAATACTTTTGTGTATATTTTGTATTTAATCAAATACCCTGATTATTCAAGTTAATTATGCAAATTAGTTGTTTGACAGCCTCTGCCTGTGATCTAACTTGTTTAAGTTGTATGGCATGTGTGAAGAGGATTAACTGTTTCAGGAGCTGACAGTATATGTCTCAACATGAGGAGAATACCAGTAATTACAGTCCCTGGTGTTTTGTTCCCTTAAATAATGGTTGTATGAGTGCAGCTGAGTCAGGTCTTATGGGGACAAGTCATGATGATGGTGACTAGAGTCAAGAATTGTAAAACAGTATTTAGACAAGGTAGCCTAGAGAAGAGAAAGCCCAGGAGGAAAAGAAAAAAAACTTGTATGAGAGAGATGAGATTGGAAATCATACCACAGAATCACAGAATCACAGAACATTTGTGATTGGAAGGGATCTAGAAAGATCATCTAGTACAATCCCCCTGCCACAGCAGGATCACCTAGACCAAGTCACACAGGAACATATCCAGGCAGGTTTTAAACATCTCCAGAGAACGAGAGTCCACAACCCCCTTGGTCAGCCCATTCCAGTGTTCTGTCACCCTCACTGTGAAGAAGTTTGTTCCTGATGTGGAACCTCCTATATTCCAGCTTAGACCCATTGCCCCTTGTCCTATCATTATGACAGACCTGAGAACCACTAGGTGCTCAGAGCCAAGGAGAAAATAAAGCACCGAAAGCCAGATTTTGCATTAAGTTACACCTTCAATTAGGGTTTATATTGGTGCAGCTAAGATATTTCCTTTCTTTCTAATATAAGGATCTGCTAGCAAGAAAGAGCCAGGGAAGATTCTAGTAGTGTTTTAGACTAAGCACCAATAAACGGAAGGACAACTTTATGGAGAACTTGCTCTACCCAGCTTCAGGCAGCTGAATAAACTTTCAAAGTACTGCCAAGCACACTAATCAAAACATAAATACCTAATATGTAAGTGTGCCTATGGATACGCATATGTTAGTGGTGTTTAGGGTTGCTGTATTTTTAATATGAATCATGGCACATATAGAAGCTGCTCTAAGAAGTTACATATCATAAATTATAAACATCTAAAGGAGAGGTGGCATTTTCCACTATAAGACCTATAAACCTCCATAAAACTAGTTGAGCAATACGATGCCTGAATGGGCCCAAATCCAGCTGGATGAGACCCAGTGTTATGAAAACAAACGGACTGAGCTGTGAATGAGTTCCAAAGGAAATGAAATGAGACTATGCCCCTCATTAGGCTAATAACAACAACAAGAAAAAAAAGTCTGTCTGCATGGAAAAAAATGTGGATTCCAGTTAGAGCAAACCATTAATTAAGTTTTGCAATTGCTTTTGTGACTTCAATCCTCATCTTTCTCTCCAATGCAAAAATTAAGTGTCTAATAAGACTATCCTGCAAACATCAGTACTATCTGTCTCCAAGTTAAAATGATTCACCCACAGAAAATTATATAAGTCTTTGGTAGAGAGGTTTTGTGTCACCAGCATTCTGAACATCCGAATGCTCTGTGCACGCTGTGCGTGGGTTGTGCAGGGCTGCGTGCAGTGACCAAACACTGATGCTAGTGCAGATACACTGTTACACCGTGAATGTGGGAAAGTGGTTTTCTGCAACATGGCTTGTTCTCTGGCTGCTCCAGCAGAGTTCTTCTAAGGAATCGTATGGAACTTTGTAACAGTCAGAGGAACTGACTTCCAAGGTGTAGACAAATAGTATCTAACTTTGGGGCACATTATGTGTAACAACTGCTCTGCGCTAGACTGAGCGGAAAGGTTCACAGGCAAACAGACACAGCAACACACACTTCAAACATCTGTACAGATCTCCCACTTTTTTCTTGTGTTTGCTATCTGCTGTGTTTGTCCCTTGTCTTGAAAACATGGTTAGCTTAAGAGCTCAGTTTCTATTAAGCTAGTTAACACTTGCTTTTTATCTGGTGTGTAAAGTTTAAAATAAGTTTACTGCAAGCTTCAAATGTGAAGCTAGCAGTGCAGATAGTATTGTGACCAAATTTAAGTGAGGAGCACATCAGTTGTATGTATTTGTTTCTCTAGATCCCAAGTATCGAAAGCAGCCATTCTGCACACGGGCTGTTTCACTTTTAAAATACTTTTCACTTCATGTGACTTCATTATTCATATGTTTAGCCAAATGTCACAACATTAAGACATTTGCCCTCCTCACAGCAAAAAGTAGAGGAAAGGTCCTTAGCAGCAGTCCTGTCTATGGAATAAATGCTTGGAAGTCACTGGTAATTGGTCTGATCAGAGGGAGATTGTAGCATTATAATATCAAGAAATATCATCTGAAAATGAGGATTAATAACCACAGAGTAAGTTGCCACCCGAGAATAAATACAACGCAGACAGACAGTAACAGCTGAGAGAGTAAACTAGTTTCATATGTGGCAGAATGGAAAAAAGGAGGGAAGATGACAAGTAAACGGTTGAGTAAATAAAGCAACATCCTTCTGGTAGCTGATGAATGTTCATGGCTGTATTCATCAATACTTTAAAAATAAAAATATTACAGCAGCAAAACATTAAACATTGATGGACTGGGTGACTTTTTCAAAAGAATAGGGAAAATCACATTTTAGAGACGCCCGAGTCATGACGATGGTTACGAACCATTAATAAATAATAAACAATGGCTTTACAAATACACAAAGATTGATTTCTACCCAATGTTCATCTATTCTTCTGCTGATACACTTGCTATTTAACTATGTATTATGAGAGGTAAATTTACATCCTGATCTATGTACTATATTGAAGTTATTGAATTTTGAACAAGATTGATACCCTTGCTTTTGCTTCTGTACTTGATATATGATGGTGCTATCACTGAAAGTGATAAAAATGTTATTGAAATTATAATGATGCTCTACAAATATCCACACATTTCCATCTGTGCTGAACTCCTTCACTGTTTGTGAAGGTGAAGCTCTCAATACAAAATTCATATCTTTAATTTCATTATCTTTAGATGGATATATTGTCCTGTTAGCCACATATATTGTCAGAAAAGCATGCCCACATTATTCTGTTTTGAAACTTAAAAAAAACCTCAAAAGATTTTTCTACCAGAAAAAAAGCTCAGAAGTGTGCCTACTTCAATGATACACTTAGGTTATACATTCTCAGAATGCAAATACCTTAGAGGCATGTGAAAGACAATGTGAAAGACCATATTGAAGGAATACGTCTATTAAATTTAGAATGGAAATAATGCTTTAAACAAAGTATCCTCACTCAATGCTTCTCCTCGGTTATCTTTACACTTGCAAATAGAAACTTGGTCTCTCCTTTCAGAGAACAGTGAACAAAATTGCATCATGAAATACCACAGCACAACAGGGAAAATGTCTCTAGTCTCATGCAGTTAATCTGATGCCCTAGAAAGCAAGTTCTCTGTTACACATCTAGTGCATTATCTGATATTTCATTATTGTAATCGATCCTTAATCCCTTTTCAAATCTTGTTGAACTGCCTACTTCAAATTAATACCTGACACAAATAACTACAAAGCATCTTTTTAAAAAGCATACCCTTCTCTATATCATCTTTGCCATTTTTCAAGTCATAAAGGACCATATTATTTGGTTTTTTAGATTTCTAAATGACAAAGATGCTGATGATCAGTACATTAAAAAAAATTACAAAAACTAAGCAGCTGTTCAATGACCAAAATAAGTGCTTCAATTTGAATGACCAAATCTGAAGGTATCAGCCCTCACTGATGCCTCAGTTTCACACTCTGCTAAATAAAGGAATTTCCTACTGTCTGGGAAATGGGGATAGTTAAAATAGTTTATGTTGCCAAGAGTTTGAGATGTTCATAAGGATGGCATCAGATGAGAAAAATATCTATTTTTTTTATTGCACACATGGGACAGGGATATCTTTTTCAAGTACATGTGTATTGTAATTGTTGAGTAAATCCTTTGAGTAAAAAGCCACATTATATCACTCTACTTTACAGTTGCTGCTGTACTTTCATGCCTTTAACAGACCGCTGTAATAGTGCCATTAATATTTTTGTATGCTACCATATATACCCCTTCCATCACCTTAAGATGCTCTTTGCAAAACTGTTCAGTCCCATTTCCTGTTTTCTAACCTTCATATCTTTGATTGGTACTGCCCCTGGAACCTGTCAAAGTGAAGACATGTTCCACTGAGATTTGTTGTAATATCTCAGCAGAATTCTGGTATTACTTAGGCAGTTTTCAAAATGTATGCATATGTGAATATATATATATATATAATATGCATAAATAAATATAGGTATATACATATATGTATATACACACACACATACACTCAGCAGTGGTGAATTTCAATTCTTATGCCAATGCTTGAGACAACTGCATAATTCAAACACACCCATGAAGTAGTATATAGCAAATTAGGGAACGAACCATATACCCTACCCTTCATAAAATATTTCCTTTGTAAGAATACCACAGTGCTAAGAATCACATTGAGAAAAAAGCATTTACACTAACACACTAAAGCCCAGACTTGTGGCAGAAGAGGATGGTATTATTCAGGTTTTGAATTCTGAACTAGTGAATTACCTCCTACCAATTTGTGTATCAAAAGGTAGAACTGGTGTTTTCAGTTCTTGTCTTGTTAGAAGAAAAATCTTGTCTTTTTCTGAGTAATGTCTTTCAAGAAAACCAGACAACTTGTTTTCTTTATAATTAAAAATTACAAGCTACTAGCCAAGACTCCGGTTCAGAACACCATTGATATGAGTTTTCCTGCTAACAGAGCTGAATAGTGTCCACTGTCTGCTGAGGCTGGAACACATTGAGAACTTCATTTTTACTCATCTTTTGAGAAGAGTTCCCATTCAGACACTACAATCTGTGACAAAACAAACCCAAGAACAATGCTCAGCATATAACTTAATCCTAGGGCATTACAGTTTTTGACATAGAACTGCTCCCGTTAGGACATCAATAAACTTACAGACTGCAGGTCAAGGAGGTCTATACTCCAGGCAGCGCTGGAAGAAAGTCTGGGTAACCAGAGCTACCAAGTTAGGGAAAGATGCAGGAGCTGGATACTCAGCTCACAAAGATGGTGTTGCCTTTCCTTTTAGGGGAGAAATATTTCTCACATTTCAGTACATAAAATTATAAACTTCCCAAATAAAAAAATTTACATTTTCCATGTACTATGAACACTAACTTTATAAAGGTGTATTACTTCTGTTACCACACCTCAACATTTAAAGGGATATTGTAGCATAAATCCTCTAAGGTTTTTAAGGCAGATTAGTTTCTTTATATGTATCTAAAGTTCTAAACTTTACTGATAAAAAGAATACACTATTCAAGTAATTAAGTCTTTGAATAGGATTAATTTCCTTCCGACCATAATCTTATGCAGAAAAGGAATATTTATTTCTATGTTGAGTTTGTAATATTGATACTATCAGAAAATGACACAAACACAGCACAACTTGACAGGAAAGCTGGTTGTGCTGTCAGCTCCACAGTTCTAATTCCACTCTAGATACATGCTGAGTCAGTTCTTGGCATCATGTTGAGAAGTCTGAAAGTTTTTCTAAATTACTCAGGTTATTAATTGTGCTAAAAAGATACTAAGGTATCTTGCCATCTTAGAACAAAGTGCAAATTCAGACACATTTCCTTAGCCAGTCCTAGGCAAGCAGGTGGTTGGAGACTTACACTGGTGTTTGCTCCTTTAGTAAGATTATATGCTCTGGGTGATGCTTCCACTGATAAATGAAAGCATTTGTGACACTTAGAACTGACAGCAGAAGACAAAGCAGCCTGGAGAAGAGAGGAATTCTGTGCCTAATACACAAAATTACTGTGTTACGTTACATATACCTTATACTTTCTGAAAGCTTTTATCTTCTTTTGGATTATTAAAAAAGTAAATTCTTTAAGCATTTTCCACTTTGATCAATTTATTAAAAATATAGCTAAGATTTAATAACAAATATTTGTGTTTACAGCTGTGTGGTGAGGTAACAACATCTGTGACTTTGAAGTAGATGCCTGACAACTTCTACCAGTTGTAGAAGACAAGTTTTTTTTTATTTGCCACAAGAGTCACATAACTTTTGTTCATTTTAGGTATGCTTGTTAACAGCCTGTGCACCACTGATTAGTTACCATTGCTCTGGCATGAAAAACAACATCCTCAAGAGAAGCTCTTACAGGTGTATAAATTTGTTCTTCTAGAACAATGCAGACTGATACTAGTCAATATCAAAGAATGCCCTCATTTCGCAAAGACAAAGCAGCAATTTCTTGCTAATTAATAAATTCTGATGTTTTAAATCCTGCAGAAACTTACAAAAGACTGTATTCAGCTAGCAGACTGAGTGTATCAAACCAGGCTCAGGTAACCCTACTATTAAATGTCTTTACCACTTGGGAATGACTCTTCAACAAGAATGCAGCAATAGTGCCAAGAACACATCAGCAGCTGCAACTGCAGCAGGAAAACAGCAGGTTATATTTCAGTGACTTAATTTGTTGTCTTAAACAACAACCCTGAGAACTGCAGGTCTAAAAAGGTGACAAAGACATGAGGTTGGGTATGTTGGTGATCTGAGGTCAATATCAGCGAACTGGAAGCTGTTTTCTGACAGTGCATGCATAAAGTCTCCTACTTAACCCAGACTTGCCTTTGCTTTTTTCTATCTTTGCCAACATATCCACAGAAATAGGTATGTAGGTTTGTCTCATTGTTCAAGTTTCTTGAGAAATAGAAGTGACAGAAAATACAACTATTTAAAGTTCAACATCTGACAAATAAAAATCAAATGTCATTCTTCCATTCTCAGATGCTGAGACCAGAAGTCAGAAGAAATTGCTGTCACAATTTGATTTCAAGAGAAGTCTAGATCAATGCTATTGATTTAACAAGAACCTTAATTATTCATTTTATATCTAGTTTATTACAAAAGTTTGCCACATGTTAACTATTTTGCTAGGAAATTGCAACAGTCTAAATTAATAATGTAAGAGAGCAGAGTTTACCCTGAGGCTGCAAAGTTTAGGAACAAGCAGAAGAAAAAAACACCTGTGTTAAGGAAGCTAGAAATGTAGATGTGATTAAAAGCTTCAACCTTGCACAAAAAAAAAAGTATAAGGAAAAATCCAGTTATTATTTCTCACTGGAGCATAATTAAATACAAATAATAAAGGCTGCATGATCTGCAAGGTTATAGATCTCTCTTTGTCAGAAAGTGTATTCCTGAATGACAGCTGTCACAGGCCTGGGCCTGATGTGACACAAACTATATGAAGCTTTAACTGTGCAGAGAAATGCACAATTTTCAGAAGACACATCACTGCAGCCTGTGACAGGGGTCTTTTTTCTGTAACTGGAATATCATGCAACGACAACACAACTGACTTCAGATCTAGGGCAGGCTGGGTGGGAAGTGAAATAAAAATGGCCTTAACATAAAGGTCACATCACCACAAACCAACTTTTCATAAGAGAAAATCTAAGACATTAACTTTCGGCATCACTGGTGCAAAATCAGCAGAAGACCAAAACAGATCCTTGGAAAGTTAGCTTTATGTGACATAAAGTTAATCGGTCAGAAAATTCTATGACAGGAAACTTCATGAGCAAAATCTTTCATAATATGCCACTGACACTCAAGAATGTAAAATAAAACCTTTCCTTATAGCTATAAGGCAGAGCCTCTTTGTTTCCATTTTAAGTCAAAATCCTGAATATAATTCAGAATGTGCAATAGGAACAAAAATGTGATTACTTCTGAGGTACTAATACTAACCATCATCAAAATTGCACACCTTAGGTTTTCTTTTGAACATACCAGAATTTATAACAGCACTTTTCTCTGAGAGAAAGCCAAACTGTGTATTTTTCTTACAGGGAAATTAGCGTAATTTTAGTGTGAAAACTTGAAATAGGAGAAACCATTCTAATTCTGAAGCAAAGGGCAAATATTGCATTCTTCACAGGTCTTTCGGGGTCTGGATGTGCAAAACAAGCAAATAAACAAAGCAACAAACGCTTATTCACCCTCAGTCACTGAAAACTATGGATGAGACTAAAATTTCTGTAAATTATGAAGTATATTTATTTCTGTTGAGCAAATGGTCACTGTAAGCTTCTACAATCGAGAATTTGGAACTCCGACTACACAATCGTTCATCCAAACAGAGTATGCAGCAATTAATAACATAGGATAAAAACTTTTGGTAGTTTTTGGTTTTTTTTTTTTTAGCAAGGAAGAGCATAAATACCATCAAGGTGTTACTGGGCATGGAGATGACTCATAAAGACTAGAAAACATGCAATGGAAGGTGTTAGCAATCTCTCTCTACTCAATCCTATGGTATTTCAGGGTGTTTAAAAATTTCTAATATAATGTTCACACTCTGAAATGCTAAAGGCATTTTTTTCTGATGCATACAAATGAGTAGGTATCATTGCTTGCAAAAGCTTTGCCAAATAAAATGTTAGGTCGAACAAGAAAACACAGAACCCGTATTTTTCCAGAAGTTCTTGGCAATTCACGGAATATAGCTTAATTTTGTCTATGTTAGTCTATATGAATATGTACCTCTGCCTTCGTAAAAAGGTAACTTTTTTCCCAGAAGTCTTTCCCAAGACTGTGCTCACATTATTAGTTTGTTTTTGTTTTACTAGGATTTTGTTCATAAGAACAGAAACCTCACAGCTTGATAAATTGTATGTCAGAACCTGTTTCTGTTTATTGTTTGGGGGCTTAAGGGATTATCCAAAAGGTTTTGGCTTTCTGCTCTCAGTTTTTTATAGCCTCTTGAATTCTATAGGTAGACAAACAAATGTACATACAGCACTTTAGACAGTTGATGGCTGCATTCCTCTTTTTATTATTATTATTGCCATTTGTAATGCATTTAGCCTTCTCTTCAAGATTTTCTAAGGATGCTTTAGGCACATCTGTTTATCTTAACTTTTTCAAAAAGTACAATTTTACCCACAGAAATAATTGTTCCTTTGTGTTATAAATCACAGTGATGCAGGCCCCTAAAGCTCTACTGCATGTGATTTAAAAACTGAAATAAGGTAAAAGGCTTAACAGAGGATGAATACAAAACCTTACACTGCTTGGACAGTAAGAATGAAATTATTTATTTGTACTCACCATTAGAAGGTCATCGATTCTCAGTCTATAAGAATATTCCTGCAAATGAAATAAATACTCAATTATAACATAATATATTAATTGAATTATAATTTTAAATGTATTTGGTGATATAGTGGTACAGGACATATAAGAATACATTTTATGAGGAAAGACTGAAAGAGCTGGGGCCCTTTAATTTGAAAAAGAGAAGGCTGAGAGGAGACATCATCTCTCTCTGCAACTACCTGAAAGGTGGTTGTGGAGAGGTTGGTGCCGATCTCTTCTTACAAGCAATTAGTGATAGAACAAGAGGGAATGGGTTCAAGTTACAACAGGGTAGATTTAGACTTGATACTAGGAAAGATTTTTCACAGAAAGGGTAGTCAGACACTGGAATGTGCTGCTCAGGCTGGTGGTTGAGTCACTATACTTGAATGTGTTTAGAGATTGTTTGGATGAGGTGTTGAGGGATCTGGTTTAGGGATGAACTTGCAAGGTAGGGTAGGTGGTTGGACTCAATGATCCCAGGGGTCTTTTCCAACCAGAGTGATTCTGTGATTCTGTGACTGTTCCAGAAAAAGAAAATTTAAAAATTACAAACTAAAAGTCCAAGTCTTTGTCTACAGGGTTTTCTTATTTTGTTATGGATTTTGCAGATGATTATATGAACTATATCTTTACATCTGAGATAATCATTTTGATAGGTCATCAGCATTATGTAAATTACTGTAAGACTAGAAAATCAGAACATGTGACAGCATTATTAAGAAAGTCATTTGGCTAAGTTGGCATATGCTTGATATTGGATTATATTTCCATTATAAAATGTGGGAGTGTGCTCGTTAAGGCAATTATCAAATACACAAGAGCACTGACACTATACAGACTTTGTCAACCCTGTGGAAAAATTACCCTGCTGGATCCTTGAGACTATTTCCATTTTCTTAATGTCTTTTAGAAAGTTTTGCTGAAACAAGATGAAATATCACAGGTCATAGGTTCTCAATGTATGAGCAAGTGTTCCTTACTTGCTGCTTTAAGAAATCATCAGCAGTTCGGTGGGATTTGGGGACAAGACAGCGTTCCACAGAAGTAAGGCAGCCAATACAGCTTTACATATTGTAGTGCAGATTCAAGTCCAAATCTGTATCCTAACTTTGAATCTGCAATTTCAAGTGTCTGAGAACTTTCTCATTCAGCCTTGCATCACAGCAATTCTCAGATATGGCTTCAACATTTGATTTAATTATACTATAATTGAAATATGCTGCTGTGTAGTGAAATTATTAACTTTTGGCTCTCAGAGAGCTGCCTTAAGGCCTGTTCCCAAAGTCCTATGACAAAACTCTAAATGACTCTGTTTAAATAGATTAATTGCAATGAAATCTTTGCCAGAGGTAAGACTGGAGGCCCTTAAAGAGAATAACATTGATTGAGACTGGTGAAATGCAATTTCTCTGTTATATAATGAGCTTTACAAAGTTTAGCAGAGCAAACATTTTCTCTGTCATGAAATCATGTTTTTCTTGCAAGAAATGTTATCTCCACTTTGGCTACTGGTTTATACCAAAGAGATAGTCAGAATCTGCTGAACCCAGAAGCCTCTTAACTTTAGTATATACTTTCATATCATGGCCCTGTCTAAGACACTTGTAACCAACTCATTTTGTTGTTTGCCTCCAAATATCTCTCTCTATATCCATATTTTCAAATATCAATCTTTTATAGTTACATTAGAATAAATCAGCTATACTAATATAAGACTTACAACAGCTAAACAGGAGCAAGATACGCTGTATTGCCTAACACAGAAGTGGAAAACAAGAGAGGAGAAAATACAATGTGCAGAAATGTAAGTAGCACTGAGCATGCTTGAAATTTATATTTTAAATAACATGTTATTTAAAAACAGTTTAAATTACTCTGTAAACCTAAAATGATAAAATATAAAATCAAACCCTGGAGATTTAATTGACAAAAAGAGAATGAAAACAAAAGGTTTGGGCTTGTGCCAATTTTCTATTATAGACAAAAAGTTGACTGAGTTGAGCCAAAAAATTCCATCTGATGCTTTTTTAGTTGAAGACAGGTTTTGTAAATCAAAATTGATTTCAAAACCTTTCAGCTACGAAAGTAACTTAAAAATGCAAAGGTATTTTTATTGTTTCTACATGAAATATTTCATTTTGCAGATTCAAAACATTAGTGAGAAACTACTTTCATTGTGCCTATTTTTAAGCTTACGTGAATACTAAGTTAAAAGGTTCATTTATTCAAGCGGTTTTTAAATGTGATTCACTGTAGACTAAAAAGATTATATATTTTACTTCAAGCTAAGTAATATTTTTTACAGCAAAGAATATCACCTTGTTTCTACAGCACAGTAGTGAACCAAAAGAGAAGTACGATATGCCGTTAACTATTACGCCACATGCAACAATTTAAGTAACTGAATGGATAAACAGAACAGCCATTCCTGTTCTTCTACTCCTCTTGGTTTGATCCTATGGATAAAGATGAATTTCACAGAACCACCAAATTATTTTAGTTGGAGAAGACTTTTAAGATCATGGAGTCCAATTGTTAAGCAGCACTGCCAGGTCACCACTAAATCATCTCCCTGAGGGTCATATCTACATCTTCTAAATCCTTCCAGGGAAGGAGATTCCACCACTGCCCTGAGGAGCCTATGACAGCGTTTGATAACCCTGTAAAATTCCTTCCAGCTGTGTTACAAATGCATTTTCAAACTAAATGTACTGCAGTTTGTTTTCCCTAGAAGGACAGAAAGGAGGAGGCCAGCACCAGAGAACTACAAGTGCTTTGCCAGTCAGAGCGGAGCTGGCCCAGACACGGACGTTCTGAGGAGAAATGTCAGGGAAACTCACTCTTCAGCGACAGAAACCAGGACAAACCCTGAGCTGCGGGCAGATGCTGCTCCCTGCCCGACAAGCTCAGCTCTCATCGTCCTTCACGGGGCTGTGGCTGCCGGGCAGGAAGCCCTGGGACCTCTCCGCACGGAGGCCCGAGGACCCGCCGGAGCCCTCCCAGCCCCCCACAGCACAGCTGGCCCTGAAGGGCCCTGAGGGCGGGAACGGCACAGCCCTTCCTCCTGCCCGGGCCTGGTGTCTCCGCTCAGGATATAATCTGGAAATTTGAGGAAATGATAAATTTCTAATTCTAGGATTCGAATGCTAAACTTTTTTACGTTTGAGAAAACGACCTACAGGAAAGGGATTTCAAGCAGAAAAAAAGAATCATTGTCACCTCTCCTCTCCTTTTTGAAGCTGGCAAGAGTGACACCTAAAAATCTAGAGCTATCAGAACACAGATAGGAACAACTAAATCTGCCTTCCTCTCTCCAGTTTCTAACATCCACATAAAAGCTGTGACATTAGCTGCTGCAGCTGCCGGAGCCACAGGCACAGCCGTGCAATCCATGTGGGGGATCTTGCCTTTGTCTGGCCATGGGCTTCAGGATATTTTCCTGTAATATTAATGTGGGACGAAACATGAAAGTGGCCAGGCCTGTTAAATCCAAAATTTGTACTGCTCCCAAAATACAGCAGCTGCGGCATCATCTCTCAGCGATGCCTGTGAAGGCACACTGCTGAAGGCACTGTCAGAGAACTGGCTGGCGGCTGGGGCTGGAGTCCAGGAGACCCCTGCATGCTGCTTTGCACCTCACGTGAACTGCATCCCTCTGGACTCCCATAGCAAGGATCTGGAGACAAGCTACATAGCTGCAGAAGCAACAGCATGTCTGGTAGATCTGCACAAAACGTAGCAGGGTGAGTCTGACATAACAGATTAGCTCAAAACTGTGTGAAACAAATGATTCTGTCATATTTGCCAGGCCATCATTACAGACCATCTCCACTCTGCTGCTTGCCCTAGGCAGTGGGGAGGGACCATGTTCATACACATATATCAACAGTTCACTTTTCCATTTTTACCTGAAAAGATTATGCTCATTTCAAATTATTGCATGCAGTGCTAGTCAATCAACACTATGCTGTTTCAAAGGGGGCTCAGGTCGTCTTTTATTGCAGTGGGAAGAAAGGGATGAAAGACCTTAGCTGATTTCAGTTAATGAAAGCAAAACCTTGTCTTTGTTTTTGATTTTTAAATTCATTTTACTGGTGGTACATATTTTATTTTGGTCCTTTTAAATATTAAAACGTAGAGGTTTGATGATGAAATACTATAATTAACCATGCAACATTATCTAAATTTAAAATATAATTATAATGTAATGATCAAGGCAAGTGGGCATTTTTGCCTGATAAAAGTGGAAGAACTGCTGACCTGATATATGCCAACCTCCATTATCTTTGTTGGTAGCTAACCTCCAGGTATTGCATTAATCTGAGGCTATTATTACAATTGCTATACATATTTCAGTGCAGATGTCATTGTTATGGATGGTATTATAAATTCTTTATCTTTGTGAGAAATACTCAGTCTTTGAAGATAACCTTATAACGAAATAATTTTCATATCCACAGAAGTATTATCCACAGAAAATTGCACTGACTTAAGGTTGCTTTAATCAACCTGTTGTCAATTCTTAATGAAGAATTGTACTAATATATCAGGTTTTGGTGTTTGGGGTGAGGTTTCGAAGAAAAAAACACTGCCCTTGCAACTACGTATGTTCAGCGTCAGTGAGCATGGTGAGGACAAGAATGTTGCACTAAAACAACGCCTGGAGAAATGGAGACTGAGGGATGACCTCATTCATGTTTATAAATATGTGAAGGGTGGGTGTCAGGAGGATGCATCCAGGCTCTTAGTGTCATCTAATGATAGGACAAGGGGCAATTGGTGTAAGCTAGAACATAGGAGGTTCCACATCAATATGAGAAGAAACTTCTTCACAGTGAGGGTGGCAGAGCACTGGAACAGGCTGCCAAGGGGGCTTGTGGAGTGTCCTTCTTTGGAGACATTTAAAACCGTCCTGGATGGCAGACAGATTGGACTAGATGATTTTTCGAGGTCCCTTCCAATCTCTAATGTTCTGTGATTCTGTAACATTTGAATCTACATCACTGTTTCTTTTCAGTGAGAAATTACAGCTGCTACTGACCACATGGCACTGAACACAACTTTTTTCCCCTGAATCATGCAGTGTTGATGCCTATTTCAACCACCACCCAGTTGCTTCTCCATGCATGTACCAGAATAATAATAACTGTGACTAATTCTAACCTCTTTTCCCATAATTATCAGGTTTTGCCTATCTGCTTATATTCAGGATCAGACACTTATTTCTGGTATGTCTAGAAATGTATTTTCATGTGTAGTGATTTACTGCTAACGAGAACATGTAAAAAAGCCAATTGATTACCTTTAAAATCATGCTAAGCCTTTGAGCAATTTGTTACACAGAGTAACAGAATCATGGGAGTTGGAAGGTTCCTCAAGAGATCATCAAGTACAAACCCCTGCCAAAGCAGGACTGCCTAAAGCACATTGCATAGGGCTGCATCCACGTAGAATTTTAGTGTCTCCAGAGGAGACTCCACAACCTCTCTGGGTAGCCTGTTCCAGTGCTTTGTGACTTGCACTGGAAAGAAGTTTTTCCTTATTTCTAGTTTCATATTACTATTGTTTGAATTCTATTTTAAAGCCTTAGTTTGGTCTGTATTCATTGACAGGAGGATAATTTGCTGCCCTTCAAAGGTAGGCAAAGCGATAAATAAGAACATTATGAATTAAAAATAATTAGCCTTTCTGTTACCATTATTCTTCCAGTAGAATTAATTCAAATGTGTGATTAATTGAAATTTTAGTGAGAAAATACTCAGAAAGCTGTTCGTATTTTTATTTTAACCTTTTTGGTTCAATGCAATTCATTATGTGAGATGCAAATCTGATTTTAATATATAAAATCCATTTTAAGTGTCCAAAATGGAAGACCTTTCAGAAACACTTGAACTGGCAGGTAGCTTTTTGAGGGCTCTGTTTGGGCAGTTACTGATTAACTTGTGAAAGTATTTTCCTGAATTCATGTGGGAAGTTCAGTATCTGCAGCCTTTGACTCTAGCATATCGTGAGTGGTGGGCAAGTGGTTTGGTGCCAGTCTTTCACCTCATGGTTTGAATAACAAAAAAGACCTCCAGGCTGTTCAGTTAAATCTGTTAGATATTGGAGTACAGTGTCTTGTGGTGCTGGGCATCTACATGGTTCACAAGACTGAATGATACCTGTGGAGAGAAATATCCTGATCAAAAAACGACCACTCACACTAGATCCCTTAATGACTTTGTTAGATCGGATAAAATTTCTTTGTTCTTCCCTCATCCTGACCTGCCCCTATTATTTAGCATTGTGCAACTTGTGGATGCACAAAAGAACTAACATTGTGATTTGCAGCCAAGTAAAATTAAAAAATAAGCAAAAGTGTCAGAAATTACGTGGAATATAACTATGCAATGGTCTTGGTTCCATGTACGCTTCTAAGTAGATTGAAACATTGGGGGCACTAATAAGAAGAGTTAGTGCGTAGGAAATACTGCTAGATGCATGACATGATGTACATAGAAAATTATCACTAAATTGCAGGAATAGAAAAACTGAGAACAATTTTAAAATTTAATATTAGTAATTTCAGGTGATAGCATCACTGATTTCATCTGAGGCTTAAGGGTCAAGGTCTCAGATGTTATAACTTACCATTGTAACATCAATGTAAATGGAGCTATGAAAATTTATGCAAGCTGAAAATCTGCCCCTCAGTGGCTCAAATGCAGAGTCTGTTCACTGTGGAGCAAATACACTGGCAAAGTGTTCCTATCTCTTAGTGTCACTGTATCTATGCTCACCACCAAGCTTACAAAGTAAATAAACAAACAGTGGTCTCCAAAAGAGATTCTGCAATTGACTAGCTTTAGAAAAAGAGAAACAAACAAAGCCACATGAAAATCAATAAAATGAATAAAAGGAGCCTGCTTTGGGAAAAAATGTGCTGGAATTGGAGGGGCTTAGATTTTGGTTGTTTTTTTTTAAAGAGCAAAACCATAATATTCACAGAACTTGGTGGATACATTATAATCACGAAACCTACTGATCTGTGTGCCCAATCAGATTAACTAAACAGTTGGTAGGTTACAACAAATATGCAAGAAAAAGATATTATAGAAGACTACAAAGTTAATCTGAAAGTAAATCTGAATTTTTCAGTTTTCAAAATTGTATTGATTATACCACGGTCTCAAGACCAGTACTAATTATTGCCCACAGAGCTGGGATGGGAATGAAAAACAACGTATAGGCCCTGACACATACTTTGAAACAAAATATTTTGGGGTTTGTTTCTTCAAATTCTAAAAATAAAATAATAAGCATCACTTAGGTATGACTTAAACAATGATGCTGAATCATCCCTATTGAAGCTTCTTGGGTGTAAATCGAGTGATAAAACATCTTCTAAAAATTATAAATACATTATCATTTTTCTTTCTCTACATTCTCTACCCTTTGTAACATCTCTGCTGATGGTCTTACATTAACAAGCTTCAGGGAACTCTAATCAGTGGAGGTTTGTAAACAAACACTGGCCTCTATAGCAGTACAAAGAAAAGTGACCTTAAATATGAAAAAGTGTAGAGCAAGGGTACTTGGATGATTGAGGGACTGGGGAGCCTGTTACTCTAAGAAGATATTTAAAGAGTAGTTTAACAGAGCAAAACAACTGAAGTTTTCTAGCACATATGTTTGCTGTCTAAAAAATACATTGCAGGAGTAAAAATTAAACGATTATATTGTAAGTTAAAGAACAATGCTGTCACTAGATAAAAATGCCAGTGACTGTAAATGTATTTAGCTGCCAGTGAGATAATTCTGAACAATTAGGATAAGGTATTTCTGAACTGCCTTCCAAAAGAAGGACCATAGAAGCCATAGAAGACAGAACTCAGAAATGTGTTAATAGTTATGGAGTTAGCTGTTCTTTTAGTATTTACAAAGGTCATTATCAGTTCCTGCAGTTACATATGTGCTTTGAATGGAGAATCTACACTCAATATGTCATAAAAATGTAAAGAAGTTATCTGTCAAGTCTAGAAACCCTAGACATGACACAGGGCTCTGAAAACTTGCTGAAATATGGCCTATATCCAGACATACTTTATGTCTTCTTGCTGTCCATACTATAGCATTTTTTGACAGACTCAATAGCTTATTTCCACAATTGTAACTGATTGAACATTCTTTCAAACGATTTTTCCCTTCAGCATTCCAAACACCACTGGACCACAACTTACTTACTTACTTTATACTTTCCTGTCTATAGACAAAAGTGTATGCAAGACATAAAATAGCATTATCTATTTTAAAATGAGACTCGACAGAACAGCAGTGATGTAAATGAATTACTGTGATTAGCACTATTGAATTACTACATCTGATTTTGAATGATCTTTTATTTCCATCATTAGCTCTAAAGAGGCTTCATAAACTATAAAAAAAATTCTTACATCAGCTCTTCAGAACAGAAATGTGACTGCACCTGGACTTTTCTTCTATTGAGTTTTTATTATTAAAAAAATAAATTTGAGACATGACTCTCAGCTACAGCTGGCAGAGAAACTCTCCTCAAAATCAGTATTTAGAACTTTCCTTTCTAATCTGCTATTGCAAGTAGCCTGCTACCACCAATGTTCTTTTCCATTTCTTAGAACTCAGTCTATGCATAAATATACTTAGCTTTCTTTCATTAAAAAAGCTTCATTTTCAAGCAGTTGGAACTTTACAAATTTCTGTTGTGTTTTCCAATTGATTAGAGAAGAATATGTCTCTTCAGGAATGCGAAGGTGAATTATAATTGTATGCACATTTTTAGGCATCAGTCACCAAAGTCTGTTCTGTGAAAATCTCACTTATAAAGGAACATAAAATATTTGCAGGTGAGTTCTAAGTTTAAAAGTGTCATTCCAATATAGTCTGTCCTTTGACAGACAGCTATATGCTAGGTATGGACTCTAAATCCTGACTGGACAAGGAATTTAAATCATTATACTTACTTAATCCTCTTCCTGTTTAGCAAAGATTTTAAGTATATGCTTTGCTCAAGAAAGGCTCAGGCTTTGATAGAAATTCAACAAAAAACATACGATAAATGAAAATACATTAAAATACAAAAAAATTGAAAGAATTAGAGCATTGCACTTGAAAGACATCCACTCAGATAGGATTAATCAAAGAAATAGAAGATTTATGAATTTTGCAAAGGATTTCAAAGATATAATCTCTGGAGTTTTGAGAAGTTCCATAATTCTGGGCCTATGTTCTCTTATCCTCAGCTGTAAATAAACTTTAATAAAAAAGTAAGTGCCAATAATCTGAAACCCATTTTTAACCTGTCTCTTGTACTACCCTGATGTCTACAGTAATGATCTTTCTCAGATGGAACACAGCTGATCAGGGTCATTCACTGATAAACGTATTTCAGAGGATTTTTCCCTTCTATCTCAGTTTGAAATTCTTATCCTATAATGGTGTGTCCTTGCAGAAAACGCTTTTGACTCCCAACTTTTCATTTCTTTGTGTCTGATGTTACAGTTTTACTGGTAACTTTCCATTTCAAACATACATGAATTACTTGTTTAGTTTACAAAGCAAAAGCTGTACAGGTTTTAGTGTAAAGATTAGAATTAATTTAGGAAGAAAAAGACTTTAAAGATCACTTCATAAAATATTGTAATGGATTTTGCAAATGAGTTTGCCTTGAAGTTGCTTTTATTCTAGTTTCGTTTTATTGACAGAAATCAGATTTCACCAGAATTGCTGCATTTTCCAAAATAAATGAGGCATCTGAGATCATGCAGTTAACACACTATTCTCCCCTTTCCTTTGTGAGTGAATTTTGTGTTTGACTTCATTTTTTAGTTCTTTAAGTAAGTTCTTATAAGTTTAAAGAAAATAAAAGGAAACAGACTTTCCTGCCTTAACTTCATTTTGAAAACTAAAAAGCTGTGCCAAAGGAACAGGAGAACCCTGTCGTACTATGAAAGTCCCAATAGAATCTGGATGACCTCAGAAGCTGGTCAGTGGAGAAACTAATACGGTTTCTAATTTTTGTTTTCCAGCTATTTTAGTATTTTATTACTCAGAAATATTTCAAATTTGCAACTTTCATTTTTTCATTCATCTGGAATAATATCTAGGGGGTTTTTATGGTAAGGACTATGATTTTGCAAAGATTCAGTGATCCTCTAGAAAGACATGGCCAACCTTTTTTAATGTGTTGTGATGTAGTAAAAAGATGCTCTGAACGTTGCTGTTTCCCTTAAGACTATCAGAAAGACAGGACATGTCACAGAAGACATTTTGGATTTCCTACAACTGCATTTTAAAGCTTTTAAAGTTTCATTTTCTCTTTAAAATGCTTCTTTGAACATTACCTATGCCCAGAGGAACAGTTGAAAAATAAAAAACAGGCTTTTAGAGCTTCAATTGCAGCCACAGGGGACTCTACATTCTTCCACTGTTTCTTTGCTCTAGTATTAATCTTGTATTAGCTCAAAATGTAAAGACTTGATGATACAGGCCTCTTCGGAATGCGTAAGATTTACCATGGGAGTTCCAGCTTGTAGGATTTGCAATATTATTTATTTGTCATCACATTACATCAGTTGCACACAACTTCTCTTTTGCTCTAGAGGAAAAAAATAGTCCTAAACAAAACTATTAATATAGTTTTTATTGAATGTATGCAAAATGAAACAGTCAAATTAAGTTTTTAAACATGCATGTTATTGTTGACAACCATAATTTTCTTAGTTGAATTCTATTCCTTGCTCATTTCTGTCTGTTTTGCGTTTTCTAAGAGATGAAAGAGGCCCTCAGCGACTATTTCCAGATCAGTCCATTGTCAAATAATTCAGGTTACATAGACTATCACTGCATGTGCAATCTACTAGAAAGAAGGATCCTAATATGAAATCCAGTCTGTTAAATAACATTTGTCTATCAGTCAAACATACTTAGAGAAGTTATTACAATAGAACTACTCATGTTAGTATGCAGTGATGGATATTACTCTACCTGAACAGTTAGTGGCATACATTGCTATCTGTGGGGAGTGTCTGTACGCTGCATGTCAGGTTGTGAAAAGTGAAAGTTGTGTATGTGATGAATTCACGCTCCTTATTACAGACAGATTGTCATGGTTTAACCCCATTCGGTCACTCCTGCCCCTTCTCTGTGGGATGGGGAAGACAATGGGAAAAAAAACACCCACTTGTGGGTCAAGATAAGAACAAACTAAACTAATATATAAATAGATCAATAACAATAAAATATAATAATAATAAAACCAACTATAAATGTGTATAACAGAGAGAGGGAGAAATAAAACTCAAGAAAATATAAGTGAAGCACAATCAGTTGCTCTCAGTTGTTCTCCACCTGCTGACAATGACCTGAGCACGATCTGCACCTCCTGTCCTGAGACCCTGTGATTTATTACTGAGCATAATATTCAAGGGGACATCCCTTTGGCTAGTTCGTGTCAGCTATCCTGGCTATACTGTCTTCCAGGCTTTTGAACATGATCAAAACATAGGAAGTAGAAAAGTCCCTGATTTGCTAGCAATAACTGAAACCATCAGTTTATTATCAACATTCTTGTCAGAGTCCAAAACATGATACAATTCTACTAAGATGGAAAATTAGCTCTATCCTAGTCAAAATGAAGATAAAGGCTATGATCAGTAAAAAGACAGTGAGCATTCTAGCATATCAATCTCTATATTGAATTCTCTATTTTCTGCAATACTTCATAAAATGATTTTAAGAGCTGGAGAGTGCCTGCTGTTCAAAAATATTCTGGGCCTTCAGTCCAAGTGTTGAATGCTCAAGTGCCCAACAGATTCTGTTTCAGAATCAGATTTTCAAAAGAGGTCTGTCACACTCTCTTCACTGCTTCTGATACATTTTTCTAGGCTGGATATTTCATTCATCAGCTGAAGTACTTTTGGTTTCTCCAGTTCTCAAGGGAAAATAAACCTAATTTAGAATACTCCTAAAGCTTAAAGATTTGTTGGTAGAAGCACAGGCTTGTCATTGTGGATGCTTAACAAACTTGCTGGTAATTATAGCTGATGATGTCAGTGACTCACAGTTAGGGAGAATATCTGTTAGCTTCTAGAAAGTCTCTGACCTCAGATTTAACTATTTAATAAATTATTTTCCTTTATATTAAAAGTTAGAGGCGGCAGCTGCATGCTGAATTATCACATATATTTGCGATCAGGAAGTTGCAAAATCCTGTTTGCTAAGTGCTTCTCCTGGCACTTTTAATTAGCAACATAAATGAAATGCAATGCAACATAGTAGGGTTTATATGTGATAAGAACAGAACCTTTCAGAGAAAACAGAACCTTTTAGAGATACCTATTATTTTATTATCAAAGAGCTGTTAAAATACACAAAATCGTATGGCATATTCAATGAAAGGATGTCAAACCAGAAAGTATTATGTCAACTGTTTCTTATGGGTTGACGGTTGAACTTGACAGTCTTGGAGATCTCTTCCAACCATAATGCTTCTACAATTCTGTCTTTCAATGCTTTCAATGCTACTTTTAGCCTTCAGCACAAAGTGTGCTAGATGCCATCATGAAGGATTTCACTAATTCATCATACCAAATACCTGTCTACCGTATAAATATTTTACTCCTGGAGGCAAGTCATCCTGTTCGTATTTCAGCAATGTATATCATAGAACAAGTCTAAAAGAAAAGTTTGAAACAATTTTCCACATACTACCCATTTCAACCTCATAGAACATGCATATGCAGCAATAAAAATAATCCAAGAACAGGAGAAATACAACAACGAACAGGGAACTTTGTAGTTGTGTTTTTATTGACATTGTTTTTGGCAGTTGCAGCTACTGGGGCTTTCTTAAACAATGACAGACTTTGTTCACTGAGGCATGTTTAAATCTATGTAGGGTACTATGAGCGACTACAAATGACAGTACTTGTGTAATGTTTAGGTGATTAAAAAAATGTCTTGTTCTTGACGTGCAAAATCATATAAAATTATTTTTATATGTGATGCTTTAAAGTAGTTTTAATTGGAAAATTATTTTACAGATTCAGAGGGTGTTGCCATATTTCAGTTTCATAATTAACTTTAGTACTGGAGTCCATATGGGAGATGAGATATATTTAGTAAAAATAGCCAATTCACTTGCCAGAGAAAGAAGCTGTGTTATTGTAGAGAGATTTGTGCATTACATAATTCATGATTTTTATAGAAGACATAAGAGTTGTGCCTGGAAACTGTTTTGTGTTTAGATTCTAACCAAGGTATGCCACAATTCCAGTCATGAATAATGCAGATAACGTGGTGCCCTCAGTGAACTATAGAGTAGGAAATGCAGCTGACTATCAGAAACAGCTTATTAAGAAAAAAACATAAATGTGAGCAAAGCACGTTACCTTGATAGCAAACCAGGGAAGACAGATTCTACTTCACAGCTAATTTGTAAAAACAAGCTTGAAAATTTCTAGTTCTTGACGCCTTTAAGCAAACTGAGAACTAATTACAAAAATTGTCTCTGTTCCATACTTTTCCATTGAAATAGTGAGATATTTCATCCTGAAGGTTTATGTAATGCAAATGTGGGCCATCAGGAGTATAGTACTTCTAAAAATGAAGAAACCATGGGAAAGACACAATGAGTCTGGCTCATTATAGCATTGTTGTTTGCAGCTCTAGCATGTAGTTAAGATGGTCTCAGCACTTTTATTATATGACCTATTTTGAGTTGTTTATTACTTAACTATAAAAATCTTCAGGCACAAAGTTTCAGTTACATTTTTTAAGAAGTTTGATCCTTTTCAATTTGACTGATGTACTTATCATTGAACAAAACTGTTTTCTATGAAAGGTGTTGAATTTAACATCATCTTTTAGTGTCCAGAGCATTTACAGCATTACTGGTAAGGTCACCCTGCACAATCACATAGATATTTTTCCAAAATTTTGAAAATGAAACATCAAATCTATTCAAGCCTTGTCAAAAAAGAGGCTCATGGTGGCTGAAATTAAAAACCAAATGACAAAATAAAGTATATTAGTCTAAAATTAAAAGTATGCATAAACCTACAACTTCAAATTAAGTAGCTCGTGCACTAAGAAAACTCACACCTTGATGTAGCAACTAATTTTGTGTCTGTTTCCTAATTTCCTCTAACTGATATGCAAAGTCCTTATTTTTCTGTATATCTACAAACTACATCTATATCTAGCTATCTGCATATATAATTGACAAACATCTATAACATACTTCATCAGTGCATCGTCTGAGTAAACCCCTAAAGGAATGTAAAAATACCAATGATTTAGAAAAAGTAGATGATCTTCCATCTAGTCCAACATAGGGGAACACTTATTTGTTGGGTGTGTTGTCAGAAATGGGCTCTTACCACTTTCCTGTCTCTTTTTCTCCAGAAGTGCCACAGCCTGAGTTGCTCTATAAGGCTGGTGTGCTGGGCTAAGAAGGCAAAGACACAGGGTACCCCTGTCAGGACAGCAGCAATATGTTGCTTGAAAATACAGTGATGTTCTAATTCTGTCATAAGAAGGTGCTGACTTAGCTTGGAGCACATTGTTAGTTTGCAACCTGAAGAGAAGTAATATGCCAGTAACTTATGGCAATTGATTCAGCTCAGTGCAAATATAACCTAATTCATACATAATGGTAAGTCAAAGGCAGAGAAAATACGACGGCATACTCTATTTGCTGTTTTAAGGCAAGTTCTTTAATTTCACACTAATTTATAAATCATCAGGTAACATATTTATACCTTGTTTTTTCCCTTTTTCTTTGATTGCAGAAAGGAAAAAAACCCCAGAACTTGCAACCAAAAATATTAGTCTATTGCCTATGACTCACTTCCATTCTTTAACTAACTTAGTAACTAACTTTCTTTAACTGACTCCTTTAAGTGAGTAGATTTGTCATCTGCCTGCAACACTAGTGCTTTCTGTTGCTCCATACATTTGAGGAATAATTTCATCGTTTTCTTGAGTTTCTACATCAGTGTCTTTTTCTAGGTTTTTTTTTTTTTAATTTGTTTTAATTTCTAAGCATGTGTGCTGCTTTTTCTTTATTCTCTTGCAGACACTTTTCATTTTTACTCCCTTTTCCTGAATTCTGTCTATTCCTGTCAAATTGCTCAGAAGGTTTTTTCTGTCCTGTATTCTGATCTACAAGTCTATAACATTTGAAGCAGTTAATATACTTGAATGAAGAAAATTATTATATATATTATATATTTCTGTAAATAGAATTGCTTCTCTTGAAGCTAGGACAATGGGCACTGCATGAAGAAACAGTTTCTTATGCAGAAGCAATAGAACCACAGAATGTGTTGGGCTGGAAGCAACTTTTAAAGGTCACCTAGTTCAACCACCCTGCAGTGAGAAGGGACATCTCTAGATCAGATTGCTCAGAGCAACCTTGACCTTGAAGGCCTCCAGGGACCAGGGATGGCACTTCTACCACCTTTTTGGACAGCCTGTTCCGGTGTTTCACAACTCTCATTGTAAAGAACTTTTTTCAAAAATCCAGTCTAAATCTTCCCGGTTCTCATTTAAAACAATTGCCCCTTGTCCTGTCTCTACACACACTTGTGATCAGTCACTCTCCAGCTTTCCTGTAGGCCATCTTCAAGTACTGGAACACCATTAGAATCCACTTCTAGTTTTGTTTACATGGTGACAACTATTCTGAGGATCGTCCCACAAAAATATAATATTTGAGTTTTTTATTTGTGCAACATTTTAATTGAATGGGTTTGTGTCTTAATTTTCATTTTAGTTGTAACGAAAGCTTAGATTATAAACTGCAGTCCAGATCATATACTGTAGTCCATGCATCTGGTTAAGAAATTCAGCTTCAGTGTAGAATAGCCTGTTAGCAGGTTAAAAATGTATCTGTCATGGACAATCAACTCTCCTTACAACGGCTTGATATTACAGTAATTACAGGGAGTGCGCAGAACTAGGTGTCTAAGAATTCTGAGACTCATTTTGCAAAAGAAGACACGTAATTGGAATTTAACCTTAAGACTGATGCTTGTATCTTGCCTGTGATGTGTCTTTGAATGTTCTAGCTTTTGTCACTTTCACACTGTCACAGATGAATGATTTAGGATCCTGCTGACTATGTCAATTTGTCTTAAAGAATCACGATCAAATGTATTAGCAAAAATGATTTTAAAATGATTCTGTAGAAGTGCAGCTTAACAGGTTTTTGTCAAGGATGTTACTTACTACATGGAAGGGCCATGTAAAAGGAAATCAAGTTAGAATTTAGAATTATTTACACAGAGGTCAGAGGTGCAGAAGGTAAGCAAAATCTGTTGGGTTACAAGGTTGAGAATAGACTGCCTTCCTTTCTGAACTTCTTTTCAGATTGGAGTTGAGGTGTGTCTGGAACACAACCAGAGTTGGTCAACAGTTTATGACGAATGATATTTGCTCTGTGGATTCCACGAAATACTCATTCAGCATGCTATCAATCTCATATGTTCTGTCCAGGTGCCCAGTGTTAGTGCACTCCCCAGTTCAAACCCTAGGTTTCCTGAAACAGTCTCAGGCATTGAATCTGATAAAAATAAATAAACAGACTGGTATCAGTGCAGGATCAACTCAAGCTGTGTATCAGAGTGGAGGGATGGACCTTACAAATAGTTGAGCAACCTTCAGAGATTATTCACCAGCCCCTCATGCACTTCTCACATGCTCTTCTTGTGCCTTCCACATACCCTTTGATCCAATAGCAATTCTGATCTGAGGTTTTCTCACCTGTAATTGGACTTCTTTACTCTCTCCAGACATTTGCAGCTACAATTGATGGCTGTAGCCTTGGAGCTTCCTTATCCTCTGGGATTTTTTGCCTCTAGAGGACTGATTTTGCTTAAGTTGGTACAAGTTCAATAAACCTAGGTGGGAGTTTACAGCTTGCAGCCTAAGGCTTCAGCCAATCTAGCTATTCACGCTAAGTAAGTAAAGTAATGTTAAGCAGAGGGAATACTGAATCACACAACATCATAACTTATGTAAGTGACTTATTCTGTTTAAAGCTTGGTTATTTAAGCTAAATGACTAATATCTCTTAACATTGAGAGGTATTCCTACTCAAGAGGAGAGTTTTCTGGTGTGTAGTTCAGTTGCCTTCTGGGAAGAACTCACATTGCATTCATCTAGCATCTCATTGCTTCAGGAAGCAACTTTGAGAGGCCTCAGGGGGAGGTCATAGTCATGCTGCCTAGCAGGGAGACCTCAAAGAAGTTTCCCTGGATTTATAGGATAAAGCAGTTGTCTCATAATGAGATTGCATACCACTGGAAAGTTATGCATGAGACTGCCTGTATTCACAACATATTGGTGTTCCAAAGTCATAGGCATAGGTCCTCACTGTGCTCTGCTCCTTGAAGGGTTTGCTAGAGCAGCTCTTGGCCCAGCTATAGCTCAGGCCTTCACCTCCTTTGGAGTCTGTACCAAATTACTGCTAGTTCAGTTAAAGGTAGGTCAAATGCATCTGTCACAAACACTTTGTATCACAACCTGATAGAGAAGTCTTTTTCTTTTTGTTTTTATTGTTTTTCTCATTATGTAATTGACCCATTTCCATGTAATTTACTCAGAAAAACTTGAAGTGCCCTTCCTTCTGCATTATAAATGTTTCTGATTTGCAATTCATTAAAACTTTCCCTTAGCAGATATGTCCCTGAAGGGGGGGAAGAGGGGGGAGGAGTGGAGGAATGTGAATTCCAGGGAAGATTGAGGAAAAAGCATTAAATGCAGCATGTTTAAATACTGAGTAAAAGTCATTGAAGAAGATTTAGCTGGTATTATGCACCCATATGATATATGATATTATTTAGCTGGTATTATGCATCAATGATATGTCATTGAAAATGTTGTAAAACAAATATACAAGCAACTCTCTCTACATGGAATCAAGTCCAAAGTATCTGTGTTTCTATCATTGTTGAATACTCCCTTATTGCCAAAGTCTGTATGCTTTTTAAGCCTTCATGAAAGTGAAAATACACCTTTGGCTAATTCTAAATGCTGAAGATGTACTCCTCATTATGTTATTTTTCTGTTCTTCTCAATGACTTTCCAAATTGCATCTATATTTAACTATAGGAATGAAAATAGACAGCAAGTATATGCATTTCATATGGAAACTAGAAGTGTTATTAATTGCAAATAAGATAATGAATATGAATACATGGGAAAATATCTACAGGTAGAGGTATAACTACTCTTTGACGTAGCCATTTTAATCAGCTGAGAATTCTTTTCATGTTTGGAGGAACTGACTAACTGCAGGCTGTTGTGAGAAGAAATACTTAACTATTTGATCTAGTTCTTGCATCACTTTCTGCCAGGGAAACTTTTTAATAAAAATAAGAGTGGATGTGCTTTGTTTTGGTTTTCTTCTCACATATTTGAAATAATATTAGCAGACCAGAAAATGTAGTTACTATAGAAGATCCTTTGTTCAAGAGGAATTTTCAAGGTTGCCAGTGCAGTTAACCAGGTCAACTCAGAGTCTCATAGGGAAGTAAATCCCTTTATAACTCATTGCCCTCTTCAAGTAGGCCTTTGCAGCCAAAAGAATTCAGAGATGGCTTTACAAATGGGATAATTACTAAAGGAAATAATTTTAAGTAACCATGAGAGCAATGGGAACTGTCCAGCTTATCACTGATCCACAGTCTTTTCCATGAGACAGAGATTGTTGCCAAATTCAAAGGCAAAGATTATTTTCTTACAGACTCGACTACTCAAAGGATAAAAAATATTATGGAAGTGTCTGAATTTCTAATGGTAAAAATTCACACCCATGTAATGATCTATCTCCTCAAAACAGTTAAAATGGACTGATTCCCAAAACTTTCTGTGAATTTATAATACGGCTATTTCTAAAACTACTGAAGAAGGAAACTGCACCTTAATTTGCCTGCTTCTGGCATCATCTTTTTCTCCTTTCTGGCAGAGATATGGAATGTTGATGTCAAGATGAATTAGATTAGTTTGTCATTCAAAGATAATTAGAGTAGGCAGCAATTAGTTGACCAATGTTACTAGAAGCAGTTTTAACAACTTAGAACTCATTTGGAATGGAGTTTCTTTTGAGTCCAGTTGGAGACCTGTATCCTATGGAGTCCCTCAAGGGTCAGTACTGGGACCAGTACTATTCAATCTATTCATTAATGACTTGGATGAGGGATTAGATTGCACTCTCAGCAAGTTTGCTGATGACATAAATCATAGAATCATTACGGACTGGAAGGGACCTCAAAAGATCATCTAGTCCAATCCCCCTGCAACAGCAGGATCACCTAGACCAAGTCATACAGGAACACATCCAGACGAGTCTTGAACATCTCCAGTGAAGGAGACTCCACAACCACCCTGGGCAGCTTGTTCCAGTGCTCTGTCACCCTCACTGTGGAGTCTCCTTCTCTGGAGATGTTTGAAACCCATCTGGATATGTTCCTGTGCAACTTGGTCTAGGTGATCCTGCTGTGGCAGGACGATTGTACTAGATGATCTTTTGAGGTCCCTTCCAATCCCTAAACATTCTATGATTCTTTTAGTACCTAAACCACCATGGAGGAACTGTATAAGTTCATTTATGTATCTGTCTCACAAGAAGACTTTCCTAGAGAATGTAAACTTTGCAAGTTTTTATCCTAAATTAATGTGCTGAACAACTGCATTCTATAGAGGTTGTACCTCTTACCAAAAATGTCACTCTTGCCTTTCCCTAAAGCCACACAAGCACTTAAGAGAACCTGCAATGAGTGAAAAGGTTTACAAGTAGTACTCTTTGGAAGTGGTTAAAGGATTGCGTTTTAACATTGTAATGCCATCTGAAAATAAGCACTGTACCTATAGAACTGAATATTTACAACACATTCTACACACTCCATCAATTAATTGTTTTCATAAATGCATTTGTTACACTTACTCCAAATGTTAGCAGATTGAGGTAAGGCTGATTTCTCAAGCAACGTACCAGCTATAACACCAGAGCTTTCTCAGCTAATATAATTTTTATCATGCTGATGATCACAAAACTAACATTGGCTAAAAAGAGGTATTAAACCTTTTCCTCATTCTTAGATTCAGCATAAGTCACCTATAGGCTGATTCATAATACATGTTTAATCCTTAGCAGACAAGGAGTAGGATAATTGGCTCATCTGACTGTGTATCTGTTTCAAAAGCATCAAAACAATATATGCAATAGAATCTGATGGGGAAAGAATCACACTGTGAAACTCTAGATGACAATATGCCCACCAGGTAAACTTGTTATATGACAGGGTTAGAGATCAAGGTTGCAGCCAATAATGTATTGCAGAAGACTATAATTGCCTGGAATATTCTCTGATTATATTCTTATTTCTAGAAACTACTTTGATGTACTGCAGCTTGTCTCAGGCTCAACTAGATATTAATAGAAACGTGTCCTTTAGTATAAATAATCTCTTCTACATAGGGAGAATATAGATTTCAAAATAAGAAACATGCTTCATTTTATAATTGGTAGTAAACTCATGAGAAATAGTTATTATTCTGAAAGGTACTGTAATGAATAAATTGCCTCTTCTACTTCAAAATTCTACCAAGTCTGATCATTTCAATTCAAAGTTTTCCTCAAAAAGTGAATTGAGGCTAAGAGAGAAGAAAATTCGGTCCCTATCTTTCATGTATTAAGTAAAATATTAAAGGAAATTACATCAAAGATCTAATACTGTGGATTTTTTAAGATTTATTTTGGCAGTCAACCTATTAATTCCTATTCTTTTAGACTGACAATTATTTTTTTTTCTTGGGTTGAATAAAAATAAATTCCCTCTGAACTACATCCTAGCAAATCTAATCAAAGGCAGCCACTTCAGTAAGGGGAAGCAGGGGGTGCGGAGGAACTAAATTACAACTTTCTAAGAGATTCTAAAAAGCAAAATGGAAAAAAGCCATAGTCAATATAACAAATCATAACATCATAGAGAGCTTATTTGGAGGGAGTTAAGGAGTGTTGATTAAGGAGGTGTTGGTGTTAAAGTTGTAATCAGGCAGCCATTTCAAGTCTTGCTTTCACAGCCTGCTAACATGCAAGAATAACATTTATTTTGTGAGTAGTTCTGTGACTGATGTCAGAGACAGACCACAGAGGGATTTCTTTTCCCTCCTCTTAATTCAGCTGTAGAACAAAACCATGCAAAATAAATGCTTTATGAGTTGTAAAAATGATAATGTTTTATGATTTTTTTCCCTGCTTCTCCAAGTGAAAGCTACCTTTTTCCAAACATGTAAATTAACAACTGTATAATCAGAACCTGGCAGAGTAAAATGGACTTTTTACAGGCTCAAAACAATACCTATTATTTACCTATCCATGTGAAGACTATGACAGACTAACATACTACTGAATGAGAAATCTATAACTGAAGATCTTATTCTTTCTTCACATTGTGTAAAGAGAAAATAATTCTGTTGAATTCATTAGACCTGGATTTACTGTAAATTTGGGATCTGAGAGAATAGAATAGAAAGACACTGATACCTGACATTGTTGCATGCCTAGTATTTAAACTGATGGAAACAAAACCTCTTTTTTCTCTTGTTACTTTGCATATCTTAAATAGTAAGTATTAACAAGCTGTAGGAAAGCATATAGAATGACACTGCCACTTAGATCTGTGTAAGGACATGCTAACGGAACCAAGCCTTGTTGTTCTTCTAGCAAACCTGTGTGTGCACGTGCAAATCTCAGTATACTGTAGTTCATCACTCAGACTATCTGTATGTCAAACATCGTCTGTCAACAGAGATCATTGTTATTTTAATTTTTACAGGAGCTACTGAGAACATAACAGCGATATTGCCGCTGTTGTTATATGGAAGCTGTAAGGATATGTGAGACAAGATTCATAGGGAAAAGGCAGTATCTTGCAACAAAGCAACTAATGCAGCTAGAATAAAAGGATAGACAAATTGTATGCACAAATAAAATGCATAAAATATCCAAACATGGTGATGAGTTATTGATAATTTAACCATCAATATAAACTGAAATGATCTGCACTGAATTAAATATTGAATATGAGGGGTTCTGACTTGCTTAACTGTCAGCCGAGCTGAAAAGATGGCTATGTACTATAACTTGCCTTCAAATAAGTTTTGTAAGGAATATGATTACACATAGAAAGAATCTAGAAAATATGCGTATTCTTGATGTAATTTTTCTCTAAATAAGTGACCCAGAAAAGCTATAGGAGGGCAAGAAGAAAGCTCCAAGTGAGGTAACTATGACTGAAATGTAACTCATGCAGGAGAGAGGTTGAGAGACTAGCCAAAAGTTTTCTTAGCAGTACCCATCCTCTATCTTCTTCTTGTGTAGCTCTGCTTTAGCATCTCTTGTGGAAGCTGAAATGGGCAGATGAAGATGGAAAATTAGAAGCATGAAAATTCACTTTCCGATCTAATCTTATTCCAGTTAAGCCTACCATAGGCTTTTTTCTTAATAAAATATGAGATCAAAAGAACAGCTTCAGTAGCATACATCAACTCCAAAGTGTGGAAATAAAATTGTAAAAAATAATCAACAATGATCTAGAAAGAGGAAATGCAAGCAAACAATCAAGGAGAAATACGATACTCTTCAATTTTATGACTCAGAACCATACTAAATTAAGAAACAAAGCTAGAAGACATAAAAGTTTTGATGAAAAAATAAATTGATTAGGAAACCACTTTAAAAAAATATTTTTTTATATGAGGTTTTTATATGTGGTGAATTAAATGTGTCATTGGGGTTTTTTGGGGGTTAATTTTGGGGCTTTGTCTGCAATTCAGAAGTGTTTTTATTTTCAAACCATCCTCCTATTGTTTTTATTTCTGACTATTAGCACATTAGCTAAATTAATTGGTTAATTTTGAGCCAGGATTTTCAACCATGGTAAGATTTTACTTCATTTACTAAAGGAAATAATTCAGAGAAACTTCTAAATAGCCACACACCCACATAGCAAATATTTTGGAAGAAAGGAAAACAGTATTTTTTTACTTTTTTTCTTTATCATTTGGTGCGTTGGTGGCAGCAGAGATTAAGGAGACCCAAGAATATGAAGAGAAATTTGCTTTTGTTTCTAAGAATATTTTTGAATTCATAGATACACATAAATTGGCAGTATAAATCTTTTCTTTTTTAAAAAAAAAAAAGCCATTTTGTATGCTTTTATTCCTTTTTAGCCCAGAGCCATACCACTAAAGCAATACAGCTTCCAGGTGAAGCTGCCTGTGATATATGGTCAGTCTGACAAACCAGAGTAAGCCTGGGTCCATCTTGCCTTCTCTTGTGTGCAGGGTGTAGCTTATGCTTGATAGTGCTAATGCTTGCTAGTGACAGCACCAGAACACACTCTGTAAACATTCAGATTGAAACACCCCTTTTCAAAAATATTGCAGTTAAAACTTGTGAGTGCAATGTATGGCGCTTTAACTGCTAGTGTCCACTAATTCAGGAGAATTAGGATTGTCTCCAGTAGTTCACTGTCTGTCTTAAACTGGGGAGCCCAGAACAGGGTGCAGTACTCCAGATGTGTGTACACCTGAGCAGAGAAGACAGGGAGGATGTCCTCTCTAGAACTACTAGCAACACAGTTCTTAATGCATCCTGGAATAGCATTGGCCGTATTGGCAACAGCAGTACACTGTTGTCTCATGGTCAGCGTCTTGTCCACCAGGGCTCCAAGACTCTTTCTTGAAGACTACCCTTCAACAGGTCTACAACTGACCTATACAGATACATGGGGTTATTCCTCCCCAGGTGCAGGACTTTACCCTTGCTCTGGTTGAACCTATTCGGGTACCTCATTGCCCTACTCTCCAGCATGTCCCAGTCATGCTAGATAGCATCACAGCCCTCTGGTGTGCCAGCCACTCCTCCCAACTTTGTATCAGATTTGCTGAGGATACATTCTGTCCCCTATACTTAAAACCTCCCATACATATTCAAAACTTCATGTAAAATATAATTTTTAAAGCAATTCCCTGGAAAACAAATAAGTGCAAAGCACAAAAACCACTTTCTGTTCAGAGCTACTTTCCCACTTGTCTCAGACTACCCAGACAGCTGAGACACTGTGATGAAAACACGTTGCTACACTACCAAGGCCTAAGCCAAAGCCACTTCTTAGCAAATCAGATTCCACATAACCATACATGGAACATACGGCACGCTTCCCCATCCTTTAAACCAAATTGCAGCGGTGTTTACCAAACATATAGTGATTCTATGAATCTTTATATACAGCCTGTTCAGGAAAATGTTGTTCCTTCTCTTTGGGGGAAGTATGTGTCTGTGTGAATAATCTACCTGAGAACTTGATAAATCACACTGTCTTTTATGGGCTTTATGCAAAAAGTTAAGTAGCCCTCATTTCATAAAAGTGAGTGCAGGTTGCGCCACTCCATTGTTGAATGAAGAGTAGTTTTATCTACAAACACTTAAGTTAGAACTTAGATACACAGGATCCTCACTAAAGTGATAATTGAAGTACAGAGAATGGAATGGTGATGAAAAGTGTGTGCTAAAATCAGACTACATGTTCAGTGCCTTTTGCACAGAAGATGTGGAAATACACTGACAGTTCTGAAAGCGTGAAGACTACACTAGAGCTCATCAGAGTAATATAAATCTCCACCTTCTACATTTATCATATAGAAAGTAGAGCTAGAATTTTTAGACTACATTAGAGTGCCTAGGGGCTTTAAACTTGCTTTCTGTAGCTGTATTGTGCAGCACAGTAACATGCTAGTATTAGCAGCAATGACTTTATTGAAGGTCTATTCCGAAGTATGAAAAAACATGGTCCATACCTACAAAAACCTGAAACTGAGTAATCAATAATGAATTCAATAGCATTTAATTTCTTTTTATCTGTTTTTCATTCTGCATTCACATTTTCAACTTTTATTCTCCACAATGATGAAGGGTAGAGGTTTTTTTTCTTAATATAATTGAGGACACTACAATCAAAGTGCTGATAATTGGATATAATTACATGTTGGAGCCAAACTGCGAAGAGAAGGTTAAGCACTTCAAGAGGAGAAGGGATGTGAGACTGGCAAATTCTCTGCAAACACATTGCAGAAAGATCATCCTACTCTTTATATTATTGCTGGGCCAGAAAGTGCCTTTTTGGTGTGTTCTAAAACCAGAAGTTCACATTGTTTTGAAAGATTTAAAATTATGGCCTTATCCTTTCTTCCCACTGGTCTGTGAAGACAGAAACACTAAAGGGAACAGGAACTTAGTCCACAAAGCCTCCAATGTGAGGCAGAGATTTTCTGCTACTGTTTAACCCACAGTATTTAATATGTGGACATGTGTTCTGCACTGCTCAATTACAGTAGCTCCACATATTTTCATGGTTTGATGCCTCAGAATAGAGTATCCTTTAAAGGACTTCCTGAGCATGGCTAATTCCTTGCTGAATCAGCTAGACTGGTGGAAACTCAATTTTTACAGCTGTCTCAGCCTTTCATTCTAGAAAAGCTTCAAAATACTTAGCAGTGAATCAAACTCTATGGTAACTTATTGGTAGGGTTTTGCTGAAACGATAGCATTGCTAAAGCAGTAATTCACATTTCCACAGAAAAATTGTGTTTTACTAATCCAGCTATTCCAAAGAGGGTTTTAGAGAGGATTCATTTTGTCAATTTATATTTTCATCTGTAAGACCTTCTATTTTCTAAAAACTTGGCATATTTTAAAAGACAATTGCAGTGCTAAAATGTATCATATTTATTTCTTAGCAATATCAAAATTAAAAGTAATCATTTCCATTTATTTGAAATCAAACTATATTCCTGCTTGTTTGTTTTTTAATCTTTTCCTTAATTTGGTTTTAAGCACAAGCTAAAAATTCTGCAAGTCAATTTGAAAGTGTAAAGTCTTACCATTAAATAAAAAATAGCAAAAATATCTGTAACTTACTGTGTAATGAGAAGTTCTGATTTATACAACATGCTGATTCACACAACACGCTTTTCAGCAGCAGAGGCAGTTTCTGAGCTGCTCATGCTCTACAGCTCTCATTCACAGAATCCCTTAATGAGAAGCATTGCATAAATAAGTAAATACAGTATAAGTAAATGTAGTATTTACACTCTGAGAAAACATTGCAAGGAGTGGAAGCAAAAGTAAAGCAAATACTCCTCTGGAATAGATAAGATTCCACCTACTTAAATTCTCAGCTGCATCCTTCAGGTAATTTTTGTAAAAAAAGTGTTAGCTAATATAAAAACCAATAATGGACTGCTGAAGATATTTGAAATCTGAGCTTTGTAACAATGGATTGTTTTCAAAAATCTCTTGGAAGAGGTGAAAGGTTTGCCTGCTATAAATGTGTAATGAAAATCTTCCATTTTCCATTTTAATTTGTATCTTGTGAAAACAGGATACTCATCTGATGAACCTGCATGGCCTCATTGTAGGAGTTCAATCTTAGCTATGACCTGGGAGATCAAATAAGTGGCAAAATTGACATAGTGAAAGAAAAATCTAGTCCCAGTCTGGACAGTTCACCTCTTGCAGGGTTCAGGTAGGAGAGGCTACCATTACATACAGCTTTGTTATTTATGAATTTGGGCCAAATTTTTTAAAAGATGAATTTGATTCATTTGATCTTATGATCACTTTTCTATCTCTTCTAATTTATTTTTATCATAATATCTGTTTTTATTTATGGTAATTAAATAGAGAGCAAAATGTGACTATCTCACAACTGCTGTGTTTGTCTTTACTGTGTGTTGTAATCACAAAAAGGTCTGTCAGAAAAACACCAGAGTAAACGTAAACTCTTAAACCTTGAAGATTTAGAATGCTGGCAGTTAAGTCTCTTTCCGTACCATGTATTTACTTGGTTGTTTACTTACAAATTTTGAATGTATGATATCATGCAGGTGTCGGGCTGAGCTTGTGATGATTCAGGTTAGTACTATAAAGAATTTCCTCAATTGTGGTACAATTAAAAAAAAAAAGGAAAATATATTTAAACCACACACCTCCATATTCGTTTTTGTAATTCCAACATTTTTATGGTATCTATAACCTTTAATTATTATAGATCTTCCACTAATCATGCATTTAGAGGTCAGAGTGCCTCCAGTGGCAACATTTTGAACCCAATTATTAACTGACTAAAAGTACTACAGACTAGGCTCTTTTTTATTGGTAGTAGAATGTCAAGTGTATAAATGAGAACAAAACCCAAAATACTTGTAAACAGCAGTATAAATCACTGTGCACTAAGCATATGTTGTTGTTAACTTCTGGAAAAATAACTTTTTGGATGTGAGCTTATGTACCCATTACTAGGACAACAGGTTTGTCACAGTCTATTTCCCTTTGCTCGTTTTCCCAGGACTGTGTAAGCATGTACATGACTCTGAATGTACAATTAACAATTCAATATTCATATTCCACGTTTATATCCTCTCACTAGTTCTAGAAAATGCATTAGATTATTTTTACTGCTGGAATTGTAATGCCCCTCCATTGTTTCCAGACTCTCTTATGCTGTAAATATTTCATATGCAATCATAATCTATCAGTTGTAAAAAATTGTGTAAGTTTGTATATAGTATCAGAACATATTTCACATTTGATTTGTGTCATAGAATAATGGAATAATAGAATCATTCAGGTTGGAAAAGATCCTTAGGGTCATCGAGTCCAACCATCAATCCTCCTCTACAAGTTCAACCCCAAACCAGATCCCCCAACGCTATATCTAAACGTCTTTTAAACTCGTCCAGGGATGCTGAATCAACCATCACCTTGGGCAGCCCATTCCAGTGCCTGACCACTCACTCTTTCCATGAATAATTTTTTCCTGATGTACAATCTAAATGTACTCTGTCGGAGCTTGAAACCATTCCCTCTGGTTCTGTCACCAACACCAACATCTCTACAATGTACTTTCAGGTAGTGGCCTTAACACAAAACATCCATGCATGGATCTTTCTTTTACCTTCAGGATGCTTTGTTCAGCCCCCCAAAGCTTAAATCAGGGGTACATTCCATTATGTAAGTACTCTTGTGCCCAGACATTTCGTGTGCTAATGCACCGTCTCTAATTTTTCTGCTTGTTAGTTCACTAACACTACGAATGCTTATATGATTTTATTTTATTCAAATGGGACTGTAGGGATCAAAGTTAGAAATAAACCAATACCACTGAAGCGCACATATTTACTGAATTGTTTAAATAATTTAGATTAATCTTTCCAAGTGCACAATTCATACCTGAGAAAGACACCTGTGGATATTAGAATCCAGGTATTGTATCTGATTACAGTATTCTGAAGAATAGCTTCTTCAACAGCTTTGTGCCTGTAAGGTGTACAGAGTAGTGTATTATTTCTACTGAATGGGCAATAAGAGCTTCATACTAAGGAAGTTAAACATCTCAGAAAGGAATGGATAACATTCAGGACTCCTATTCTAGCTTGCTGTAAAAAGCTCATGAAACAAAATGATTGAAAAGAATTTTCAGATAAGTTTGCCTGGTTTTGTTTACTTGAAGCACGCAAGACCAAAAAAGACTTTTATTTAGAGTATAATTAGGAGACAACTGTGCTGTGAACAGCTAGATCACTGAACTACTTCAGCAACAAAAAGGTAATCTTGAATTTCATTCAGAAAGCTTTTGAAAGAAGACATTTGAGGGTCTATAATTTTATTCCTAAAAGAAAGATTTTCTTTCTAGGATAAGCTGCAGAAAACTTTATTTTGACTCACACAATTGTGTTGCACACAAAATGTATTTAATAAAAAGATCAATATTTTTCTTAGGAATTTTCACACTTAAATTACCTTTTCCCCTCTGAACATTTAATGGTTTGGGTTTATTTTTCTTTCATAATTATTTTCACTCCTATCTTTAAGTCTCAGTTAGTGATATTCTCACAGTTTGTGCATCTGACTCACAAAATAAATGTCTTTGTACAGTAAGCACCCCACTTATGACTTCACAAAGAAATTCTCATAATTCTACATTAAGACTCACAAGCAGATAATAAGGAGAAATAAATAAATTCCAATGTATTATGTCACAATAAAAAAACCATTATGTCTCTGATAACTGCTGATTTATGGAAGCAGAAAAGATGAAATAAGCTAGCATTAAGTTAAAAGAACATTTTTGTCAAATCCAGTCTTTTTACTAAAAACTCAATTTAATAACAAGATTACTTTTATTATCAGAATAAGATTGAATGCTGTTATTGCTGTTGAGCTCCTAATGCTGGCACTGTGATCTTAATTGATAATTTTATTTATTCTGAGGATTAAACTAAATTTAAGAAGCAGTGGAATTTATTCACAAAGTTCATGAGATGATTGTTTATTTCTTAGCATGCAGATAGACACAGCATTTAAGATATATCAAAGGTTAAAATATAATTTGTTCAGATATATCAAACAAGTAAGATGACTCCTAACTGTTTTCTCCTGTTTAGTACCATGTCACTGTGTAACTCCATTGACCTTGGTGATAATGTCTCAGTTCTCAACACATTGGAAAACACAGTCATGGCAAAATATGAGCTTAGACGCCTAATTATAAATCCCAGTTAAAAAAAATCTTTCATCCTGTTCACCTTCAAATGTAAAAGACCATTTCTATGTATTATCTTCTTTTTCTGTGCCAAATGCTTAGAAGTAGATCTATTCTCTAATTTAGAAATATGTCTATTCTCTAGATTACTTGTGTACACAGAAAAATCGTTAATCACTCCCGTTTTCTTTGTGAACTGTTTAAGAAATGTGTTTGAATTTAACAAGTACCTATTTCTTTGTTTTATTGTATTTGCCGAGTGCCATGGTTAAGCATTTGATGTCTACATCATAGTTACAAATCCATATTGATATAAACAGGTGGGATAACCAGCTCAGACTCTTCCCTGTAAGGAGGAAAAATCATTAATATTCCAGGCAGCTCAAACTTTTAAGGATTCAGATTTCCTGTTATCCAAAATATGTGACGTCAACTCAGATTTCCTGGATCAAATGTTGGGTGGACTGTAGCTCAGAATCTTTTCATGGTCTGAAATGAAAGATACTATCGTTTAATTGACTAATTGACTTTAAAAAAAAAATCCTTTACGAATACTAACTGTGTGGTTTGCATATGTCTGAGATATATTCTGAGCCCAGTATATACTCTCGTGATTTATTCAGGGGTATTGTTGGCCCATGGCATGAAAGAGACTGGCCATCACTCTGATAGAATTTCCTCCTCCTTTTGCAGATGGATTTGTTTAAAATATACTTGGAATTCAGTAAATATGCTTCCTTATCACACTGAACCAACTGACTTTAATATATCTGTTATTATTTTTCCTGAAGATCTTTAGAATTAAGTTTAGGACTTCTATCTTTCACCCTGAAACAAAGATGCAAATCTATAGACACCATTACTGTAACAATGACAAGACAGGGTTTGATAACAAAACCAGGCTCTTCAGAACTAGAAGTACTTCTGTCTTCTACACTGAAAAATGTAATCTTACTTGTCATTATTTTAAAAGTGCAGAAAACCTTTGAGCGCTGACATTCTTAGCATCTGGAGAAAGTGCTACTAGACAATAAAAGCCCATTTGGGAAAAACAATATTGCCTCTATGCAAAACAGACTTGCTGTCTTCCACAAAGGCTTTGCATCAGCTGTGTCCTGCTCTGTAACAGGAACATAAAACTTGAAGATGCTTTCCTGATTGAAACTTCTTCCGCCGCATTTTTAGTAGGGATTAAGATATATTCTGAGGAAAGCATCAGTCCTGTACTATGATACACTTCCAGATAAACTGATTTTTCATGAATCCCTGCATATTCTTTAAAGTACACCCAAAGTTCAATCTAATCTAGATGGCATCATCAAATTTTTATACCATTACTATAATTACATTTGCACACACAACTCAATTACCAAAGATATGGATCATTACCTGGACAATTTGATTATGAAATTTAAATCAATATATTTGATATAATTACAGTTAAGGTTACAGTACATTTTGTCACAAACCACATTATACATTACTGTCTTTTTATGCATTTTAATAATTCACTTTAATCCTGTATACTTCAATAAAAAGGGATATTTTTCTTCTAAAGTTCTTTCACTAAATGGGTGGAGATGGGAAAATATATCATACATTAGCAACTAAAGCTAAGCAAATTAACTATCCTGCATTTTGTTTTAATAACCTACAGGCTCATTGTTGTATTTAGGATTTTTTTGGAAACAAACATTGTTGCTGTGCTGTTTCATTCTGTGTTCATGGAAATTACTGTGATATTTGCTGGAAGTCCTGCTCAGCCAGCCATCCACAGTCCAGGAGGTTTCTCCAGTGCACTGGTCATGATTTCCTGATGCAAATGGTCAGCCTCATCTCCATCCCAGGAAAGGTGATGGAACAACTGCCTTTAGGCACATCAAAGTCAACAGGGTCATTAGGGACAGTCAGCATGGCTTCATCAAAGGGAAGTCATGCTTGACCAACATGATAGTCTTTTATGAGGGCATAACCAGGTGGAAGGATGATGGCAAAGCAGTGGATGTGCTCTATCTTGACTTCAGTAAAGCGTTTGACACAGTCTCCTACGGCATTCTTGCAGCCGAACTGAGGCAGTGTGGTCTAGATGATCGGGGAATGAGGTGGATCGTAAACTGGCTGTAGGATAGCAACCAGAGAGTGGTGGTCAATGGGACAGAGTCTAGTTGGAGGCCTGTATCTAGTGGAGTTCCCCAGGGGTCAGTGCTGCTACCAGTCCTGTTCAATCTATTCATTGATGACTTGGATGAGGGATTGGCATGCACTGTCAGCAAGTTTGCTGATGACACAAAGCTGGGTGGTGTCACCAATATCCCTGCAGACTGTGTTGTCATTTGGCAAGACTTGGACAGGCTGGAGAACCAGGTAGAGAGAAATTTAATGAGCTATAACAAGGGTAAGTGTAGAGTCTTACATCTGGGCAAGAACAACCAGAAATACCAGTACAGGTTGAGGACTGACCTGTTGGAGGGCGGTGTAGGAGAAAGGGACCTGAAGGTCCTGGTGGACAGAAGGATGACAATGAGCCAGCAGTGTGCTCTTGTGGTCAAGAGGGCCAACAACATCCTGGGGTGGATCAGAACAGGAGTAGTTAGCAGATCAAGAGAATTTCTACTCCTCCTCTATTCTGCCTTGGTGAAACCACATTTGGAGNAGGGTGACAGAGCATTGGAAGGGGCTGCCCGGGGGGTTGTGGAGTCTCCTTCTCTGGAGACATTTAAAATTCGCCTCAATATGTTCCTGTGTGACTTGGTCTAGGTGATCCTGCTGTGGCAGGGCAATTGGACTAGATGATCTTTTGAGGTCCCTTCCAATCCCTAATATTCTGTGATTCTGTGAAACTGATCCACAGGAGGAAATTTATAGAAGGAGACATATGCAAAGTTAAAGCCAAATTGGGTGTTAACACACAGAACATGTGCTTTAATATGCTTGTCCAGGTGACAATGAATGTCAGATCAGATCGAAAGCATAAAATTGGGCAGTTCTGCACTACCAAATGTTTGGTAGTAATTCATATGTGCACACTAATTCATGCATGCACAAGAACTGTCTCTAAAATATAGTCATTTGGGGGAGACACAGCAGGGGATCTGTTTAGAAAATACAAACATACACTTCTAAAACAGATTAGAACCAGAAGCTATTTAAGAATATCCATGTTTTATAGTGATGAAAAATTTCAGTAAAGTTATTCCTAAGCAATTTCATTAAAATTAGGGGGTAATTTGTCTCGAAATGTTTCATACTTCTGCTAGGACAAAGCTCATTATACAGCATCACAGACATTTGGTATTGTGATTTGTATTTTGTGACCAGGCACAGTTTTCTCCCAAAGTGAAATGGGTATTCACTTGTTTCAAAAGAAAATATTAAATGTGTTTTATCTTAAACATCATCTTAAACACCAAGGTGTTTTCTGTACCTATAAGCTTTTATCTTCTTTATAGATCAAATGATTAACAGCAATTTAAGATTTTATTGTCAATAAGCATTATTAGCAAACACAATAGCAATGTTTATGCTTTGTTATTAAATGTAATACACCTCACTGATTGCTGATCACATCATTTTATTGCAACTTCTTGATAGTCCCCAGAAATTGTCCTCACAATACTCATTAATTTTATTCTTTATTTGGATGGCTTGTGCATTGGTGGCTTACTCAAGGCAGATAACAAGTGGTAAACTGAAGAACAAAGGGCCAGATTTTCAAATAAAAAGCATGTAACTAAGACTGTTTGAAAAGCTTGATAGTTCTTACTTATTTTAGCACAGAACAGTTAATATGGTCCTAGCTTCATCGAAAGGATGAAGAACTGTAATGTTTTAGAATATCTTTTAAACTCTATAATAATGTGAAGGGCACATGAGTTGTAATCCTAATCATTTATTTTTATTCAAATTGAGACATAAAGAAATGAACTTACGTTTTTGACTGCAATATCTGATATCTAAGTGGAGATAAAAGGGTTTATTCCAGGGAATAGATTTTCCTGTCTTTATTGAGGGATGGTTTAACAACACAAATTAAGTGATTTTTAAAAATTTGTCTTAATTCCATTTCTTTACATAACTAACTAGTAAATATGAAGTAAAGAGAATGACTGTAGATATTTACAATCTTTGTGAGTGGGAGTACTGAAAAAAGAAAAAAAAATCAGTTTTTCCAGTTTATCAGCTCATGTCCAAGTATTAATTCCTTGAGATTTCCTTTTTTATCTGTGATCTATGTCCCATTAGCATCAAAGATCACAGTACACATTAATGGTTCTATTGTTATCTCAGGTTGTATCTTGAGAGTCTTGAGCTGTTCAGTCATGACTCTGACCCCCAAGGTCTTTTAATGAAAAAACATACATTCCTAGAGTTACAGCTACCTGTGGCTAAAACTGGATTGCTGTGCTCTAGCCAAGACTACCTTCTATCTGAATGACATATATTGCTACAACTACTTTTCTAGCTGAAAAATAGCTGCCTTATTGGGAGCATTGATGCTATGTGCTACATGAAATGTATGAGATGGGATGCATTGAGATGAAAATAATTTTGTTCAGCAGAGGTTAAGAAATTGTTTCTTCTGTTTCTCTGACATTTTAGGATGTTACCTAACTTTTTACATTGTTAAAAGGTGGAACATCCTACTCCCTAAGCCACTGCATTAGAGTAGCTCTCTGAATGCATCAATAAATTATTCCCTGTGATATGGAACAGCAATAAAGATATGTTCTGTCAAGGGTAGGAATAGTGTTACATATTCTTCAGTCTGGGAGTCTCCAGAAGTTAAATGAAACCAACATTTCCCTATTAAAATGCAGAAGTTCCTATAGGTTTCTACATAAAGACAGATTCTGCTTCTTAAAACTGTATGTATGTGCATCAGGCAGAGCAAGTGACAAGTAAAATAAAGGAAGAAATAGGTTACCAAAGTAATCCTTCTGAATAGATTCTGAAAGAGGTCCACATCATTTAAGGTAGACCTTGAGCTGATACTTCTCCCTGGTAATTCCCAATTATCCTTAGTAAAAGCAGACCTCAGCTTTTTGGGTCGTGTTAATCAAGAAACACAAAAATTGTTGTGGACACTATCCAGATATTTTCTAGATCAGAAGACTCCATTCATCTCTTCAAAAATCATACAAACAGGCTAATTCTAACTAGAGACAACTGAATGAGATGCAAAAGAGGCCAGATTGTATTCTCCACAGTATGCATATTCTATATTCTAAGACACATATCCCGAACAAGTCAGAAGAAAGTTTGCTTTATATCTCTACATCCATTTTAAAAAATTTGTCCAGTCTGTTAAATTGTTCAGGCAACCCACAGGCCTCAGGTCTGTTACAGTCACTGAGCTGAAGAAAGCAGGAAACCATGGAAGGCTGGCCAGAGACAGATGTTCATGCTGTTGTGGTTCAAGATGTTGCTGCCAATAACTATTGATCATTGTCCTTTACAGGAAGCTTACTGCTTTATGATTGCATGACGGAGCACGTTACAAAACCAACTATGCTATTTAAACTGTTGAAGTAGATGGTCTGAGTTAACAGGGCTGATTTTACTATAAACACCTTCTGCTACTGGGTGACAATGAGAAACTGAGGGTGTGTGGAAAGGGTGTAGTCAGCATGCTCACATCAGGAACAGGATATCAGGCTACAAACACCACATTAACATCACCTAGTTAAGGCCTTTTCTGTGGCTTCAACAGGTAGATCCATTGTACCAAAATGTCTTATGTCAGAGTTTTGCTTGTACAACATTTGGATATTATCAATTTCCAAACACATGAAACAAATAGGTCATCATTCCATCAGCATGTTGCTTAGCCTTATTGGCTGACTCTTAGTGACTTGATTGCTGTTTAATAAACTAGCAAAAAAAAAGGTTGTCTTTATTTATTTATTTTCTAAAAAAAAGGGAAGTCCAAATATACCTGCTTTAATTTAAGATGAATGCTATAATCATGGTTCTTACTTGCTGGGAAGATTTTACAATAGACTTAATAAAGTAGTTTTTCTAATCTGAACTTCCACAGGCACACAAATAGGATACTCAGCTTTGTTGAACATTATATCTGCATGTTGTGAAATGATAATAGTTTTGTGCTTCAAGGGTATGTTTGTCTTATGTTAAGCTCTCTCACTATATTGATGAATGTTAATCTATTTTTAATAAGACCAATTTGGGCTCAGTTGATTAAAATATTGTAGGTAAAAGCAATGCAATAATCCAGAAATTCTGATAACGGTGCTTGTTTAATATCTTGGAATCAACTTTAATTAAAGAAGCAAGGTCCAGATTCTCAGTCGGTGCAAAGTGACATTACTTTTAATGAAGCTAGACAATTTTCATCCACTTAATGTGTGATCCTGGGACAATGCCTTGTTTGTTTTTCACTAGGTTTATTTCTCTTTCACTGTTAATAAAATGTTTCCTGCTTCATTTCCTCAACAACGTCAGCTGACTGAAAAAAATTCCAACTATGTATGCACTAGCAACCAGGTTTTCACTGACACAGAATTCAGCTGAGAGTAGGTAATTTATAAGAGCTGAGAGGCTGATCCTGAGGCTCTCTACATTTTGATAAAAATCTCAACTTAAACTTTGGGTCTGTGAGTGATACCAGTTTTTTAAGGTTGGCATACTGAAGTTGTATAATCTAAATGAAATACTATTTCTTTTTTAATGAGCAAGCAGGAAAAAATAGTTTAAAATTGTTCTCAGTAACACTAAAAGTTCATATTTCAGGTTTTTCATGGGTATACCTCTTTTATCTTTCAGAGAGTACAAGATTTACTGAAAGTTTGATTACACTGGTTGATATAAGTGTTGATATAATTTAGTTAATTAAAGTTTAGATTGAACATTAGGAAAATTTCTTTACTGAAAGAGTGGTCAGGTAGTAGAACTTACTGCCTAGGGAAGTGGTGTCACCATCCCTGAAGGTGTTAAAAAAGTGAATCCAGCACTTGATGACATGGTTTATTAAGCATGGTGGCACTGAGTTAATGGTTGAAGTTGATGATCTTGGAGGTCTCTTCCAACCTTAATGATTCTATGATTCTAAGCTATAGTACATGAAGAAAGTGTGTCCTATTTAGCTGCGTGGCAAATCATAATGAGAACTCCCTCAGTCTTGACAGAACATTCTTATTCCATTTACTACAAAGCTTCCATGACTATATAAAAAATTTGCTATCAGAAAGTGAAAAAGTTATGGGAATCAAAATTTGTCACATGTTGTCTGTTTACCAGAGCTGGTGATGTTTTCTTTGAAATTATATTTCCCTTTAATTCTCTATCCATAGTTGGCTAGTGAAGCAGTAGTTTATCAAGGTTTATAAATCATTAATTTCAGTAAGAAACAGTGCATACTGAATTAAACCCAGGTTCTGTTTGCATTATTTCATTATGGATCTGAGCAAGCAAGAATGGTCAAGTTTACAGTCAAATTGTAATCAAATTCAAAATCTTTGGAAATGATAGAATGATTAAATTTTGGAGAAAAAGGAAGTTCTCAAATGAAATGCTTACCTTAGTAGCAAGGAAAGTACAGTTTCCAAGTGACTAAAACATCAACAGAGTGGCCCATCCTGTTTTAGAAAAACCTCAGCTAAAAGAATTTTTCACATACTACACAAATGTGGTCTGCATTCAGATATTACAATGAAATCCTTGCTCATTGACTTCCCCATTGACTTTGACAGGACATGAATTTACTATTCTCAGTTTACTCTCAAATCAAATAATAGGATCTTTATGTTCATTAGGGATGCCTAGATATCCTAGATTTCCAAAGCTCACTCTACCACATTGTTAACGGAACTTGGCTGACATCCCAGTGCACTTTGTCTCCAAAGCAGACATGTAGTCCTCTACCTCTGGCTTCTATGCAAATTTTGCTATGCAATAGATAGAAAATTCCAATTCCACATTTGTATTTTGTGACTGAAATAGAAGGAAATATTTTCTTGAAATATTTTCTTAATGACTGGAAGAAGTACAAGAGAATTTTGGACTGAAAGTTCGGTTTTGTAAATGAAAGAAATGTTCCCATTATGAATCTTATTGCTATTGCAGTTACATGTATCTACATATGTTCCATATATGTATATACATGGTTATATATGTCCTTGTCGCTGTCTGCAACTACCTTAGATGAGGCTGTAGAGAGATGGATATTGGCCTCTTCTCACAGTTAATGAATGATGGGACAAGAGGAAAGAGCCTCATGTTGTGCAGAAGATATTATGTTAGACATTAGGTAAAACTTCTTCATTGAAAGAGAATGCCCAAGGAGGTTGTTGAACCACCATTCCTGGATGTGTTTAAAAATCATGTAGCTATGCAGCTTCAGGACATGATTTAGTGGTGGGTTTGGTACAGTTAGGTTAATGATTGCATTCAATGGCCTTTAGAGTTTTTCCAACTTAAATTATTCTGTGATTCTTTCATAGCTTCCAGTATTACCAGGAAAGCCATCTTGATTCTCTTTGCCCTTAAAGATTTTTTAATATTATTTTATTTCTCCTCTTAATATCTGTGCAATTAAGCTTCCTCTGAAGCCCTTATTGGCATTTTCATGTGGATCTTTTGAGTGGAGAAAAGCAGAGTACATTCACATTTTTGAACTGAGAATAGTCTCTCACTGAATAAAATAGAATGCTTCCTATCCACATAAGGCACTTAGAAAAGCTGGGACAAACAGAAAATGGATGGAGTCATTTGCAGAAGACCACGTTAAATTGCTGATAGCCTGTGACATAGTCATGGTTACTTGGGAAAGTGATGACCATGGCATTTGGAGCTTATGAAGGTTATACCAAATTTTGTATAGTTTTTGACTGCCCAGTCCTTCATAATGCATCAGACCTCATTAGGGCAATTTTCTCATGTCAGTTCCTGTTGCAAAAGTGGTAGGCACATGGATGGAGCACTGTAATAGCAGTCTGTCTCAGAGACCGTGCTGAACTGTTCTGTGATGTGCCTGGGATTTTATAAATAATTGAAAACAAAAAGTGGCAGGAGAGCTAGCAGCAGGAAGCACACAACTCACTGTAGTCTGTGTGAGCAGCTCCCCTGGACTAAATAAAATCAATAATCACCAACCAGCCTTCCTTGGGTACTATAAAACCTAAAGATCCCATATTGCCTTTTATAAGTGAAAACCAAGTAATTGACAGCAGTGACAGCTGCTGAGAGCATACCACTCACTGCCTGCTCTCAGTGCCTCTTTCGTCTCCCTGTCCCCACCAAAAGAAACAACTGGTATATTGCAAACACAAATGACTGGCATTGCTGCTGTGCACAAAGAAGAACTCACTTGTTGCCTCACAATTGGAAATGAAAAAATGGAAGCACTGCCAGCAAAATGTTGTTAATGAGGCACTCTATGGGCTCTGATTTCAAAAGCTAAAATTTGCTTAAATCAAAATAATAAGGAAGAATTCTCTAGGATACTACTGAGAATTCAGACAGCTCTTGACGTGTCCCCTCCAACCCCATCTAGTTCTGTACATTCACCACCACCAACTGGGGATAATAATAGGAAGGAAATGTACTACCTGACTCAGTGTATTGCTGTGAGATTATTAATCAGTCAATGTTTGTGAAGTGCAATGAAAATGAAATGCTACCCATAAGTGATAAATATTGTCTTTTCACAGGCTCATTCTCCCCCTACAGCCTTTCAGCCCACTTGCATATTCTTCTATTTCACTGTGTATATTGGAGCACATAGTTCCAGCATACCTAAACAGCACTCCAGGATTCCACTCTGTGGAGTGGGTTTCCTTTCAGGAGGCAAGGTCTTTTCTGTAAAATGTTTGCTGGAAAATTTTTTTACAGTCATTTGCTGTAGAAAACCCTGAACATGACTTCAGGAGGGCCAATGCTGGCCTTTTCAAGCAATTGCTAGGGGAAATCCCATGGGACAGGGTACTGGCAGGTAAGGGAGCTCAGGGCAGCTGGTTAACATTCAAAGATTACTTGCTTTACGCACAAGAAAAGAGCATTCCAACAGGAAAGAAGTCAAGGAAGGGAGCCAGAAGACCTGTGTGGTTAAACAGGAAGCTGCTGGGCAAACTGAGAAGAAGAAAGCCTATAGGTCATGGAAGGAGGGGTTGGCCACTTGGGGTGATTATAAGGCTCGAATGAGAGAATGTAGGGATGCAACTAGAAAAGCCAATGAAACCTTGCAAGAGAGGTCAAGGGCAACAAAAAGGGCTTCTTTAAATATATTGCAGGTAAAACTAAAGCCAGAAGTGGTTAATGGGACAGAGTCTAGCTGGAGGTCTGTATCTAATGGAGTGCCCCAGGGGTCGGTGCTGGGACCAGTCCTGTTCAATCTATTCATTGATGACTTGGATGAGGGATTAGATGCACTGTCAGCAAGTTTGCTGATGACACAAAGCTGGGAAGAGTGGGCAACACTCCTGCAGACTGCATCTGGGCAAGAATAACCCCAGGTACCAGTATAGGCTGGGGACTGACCTGTTGGAGACTAGTTTAGGAGAAAGGGACCTGGGGATCCTGGTGGACAGCAGGATGACCATGAGCCAACAGTGTGCTCTTGTGGCCAAGAGGTCTAACAGCATCCTGGGGTAGTCAGAACAGGGGTGGTTAGCAGATCAAGAGAGGTTCTTCTTCCCCTCTACTCTGCCCTGGTGAGACCACATAGGATCATAGGATGTTAGGGGTTGGAAGGGACCCAAGAGATCATCGAGTCCAACCCCCCTGCCGGACATCTGGAATATTGTGTCCAGTTGTGAGCCCCTCAGTTCAAGAGTGACATGGAGCTGCTGGAGGGAATCCAGCATAGAGCAACAAGAATGATGATGGAAGTGGAGCACCTCCCTTATGAGGAGAGGCTGAGGGAGCTGGGTCTCTTGAGCTTGGAGAAGAGGAGACTGAGGGGTGACCTGATTAATGTCCATAAATATTTGAAGTGTGGGTGTCAGGAGGATGCAGCCGGCTCTTCTCAATGTCATCTAGTGATAGGATGAGGAGCAATGGGTGTAAGCTGGAATAGAGGAGGTTCCACACAAGTGTGGGAAGGAACTTCTTCACAGTGACTGCCCAGGAGTGTTGTGGAGTCTCCTTCTCTGGAGACGTTTAAGACCCACCTGGATGTGTTCCTGCGTGACTTGATCTAGGTGATCCTGCTGTGGCAGGGGGATTGGACTAGATGATCTTTCGAGGTCCCTTCCAATCCCTAATGATTCTATGATTCTATGGTATTTGGGGTACTTTAACTTTTTCTTTCCACTATACTAAAATTACTCTGAACAATATTTGAGAGAGCAGCTAACCTCCTTATTGCTAAAGCATTGGCTCATCACTACCTAAGTGCCTGGCTTTGTTATTTGCGTACTGATGGACTGCTTTTCAGCTCCTGAATAAGCTTGGCAAAATTTATTCAGTCTGGAACCTTCCTCAGAATTTCTGGTTCCTTAGACCACACATGGGAGGGAATTCTGCTCTTTAGACGTTTCTCATTCGCACAATAATGAGAGTCTACATTCTCTTCCCTTGAAAAGAGAGACCCCAAGATCTCCGCCTCCTCTCTATCATCAAGGGTAGCTTGAAATACGTATTTTAAAAAAGAGATTCTAAGATGCCTAGTGTCTTCCCTCTCCTACTAATTATCCCAATTTTGTGACTAGAAAATAAAAAGTACTGAGAGACTGAGAACAATATCTTCACTACTTCCCAGACCACACAGAAGAACACAGTTCTGTGAAGTGCTGGAAGGAGTGAGCCACACACAGTAGGTGAGAGGAACATGCAGTGCAGAGCTGAAATAAGGCAAAAGCAGGTAGAGAGCACAGAGAGGCATTAAGGAGGGTGAAGGTCTTAAGTTGCCTCCAGCCAGCAAATTCAAGTGTCAAGTTTTAGGTAAAGCAGTATTGATTTAAATCACACATGTTGGTAGTTCTGAGTCACAAGGGATGTCTTGTATTAAGAGTCTATGTTAAGAGTCTACCATAACAGTGAAGCAAATTTGGGAGCAGTTCATTGCTCCCAAATATCAGATTCTAACTTAAAGACGTCTTCTCCCAAAGGTTTTAGAAAAAACATGATTCGCTGAAATAACAGCCGTGACAAGGCTTCTAAGAGAAACCCCCACGCACACCCCCAAAAATATTGCTATCTCTTCAAACAGTATGTTTTTCATTTTAAAACAGGTTAAAATTAAAAATTGTCAAGTATTGGAAAAAATATTTTTATCTATCAATGTATTTTCTATTTAATTTTAGAAGTATAAAATATGTCAATGTAAAGGTCTCCCATTCAACCTACTTTTCAAAGCAGTATATTCTACTAATCTGAAATTACATTTCATTTGGGTATTTTTACCAGCTAAACAGAACATTTCTGAGAAAATACTGTTTTATATGTGGCAACTAATACTTCTTTTGCTGCTTTCTGTATCGTGGTTACGAAGATGTGTTTTTGCTTTAAGTGAATAGACTTTACTTCCTCACAACCATCTGTGCTGAGCGGAATAGGGTTTATGTTAGATCCTCACTAGAAAAAATCAAATTTCCTTTATAATTGAACATAGATTAAAAGGACTTAATCGGTCATTGTCCAATATATTTTTTCTCATTTCTTTAAGGCATTATGTCTTAAGGTATTGGAGATTTTCCTTTTTTCTTTATTTCTCTTTAAGTCACCCTTCAAATTCAGCCCCAACTAGCATTTATTTGCTGGATCTTATGTGCCTTAGGAAGTGCAGGGTAGCAGGACTGGGTAATAGCCCTGTCTGAAGGACATGCCAAGATCTGAAAATCTCTGAGTGATTGACAAGTGTTGAACTTTTAGAGTTCTCAGATCTCATTTGAAGGATGATCTTTTTTTGTCAGACTTTTATCTCAGGATGGCAATTTTGGTGGGTGAGGCATGTGATAGCAAGAGATCAGCTCTGGTAAAAGATCTGAGGTAGTGCCCTTTCAAAGGTATCAAGTCCAAGGACTAAGCACTACTTCAGCCAAACCTCCTAAATGTGTTCCATGTTCAGCAACTTCACAACCGAGTAAATACACTTGTCTATAGAAGTTTAGGAAACAGGCATGAAGTACACACATACCTAGAAAAAATGGATTGATCGCAACAATTCCTTCTTCTTTCAGGATTTCCTTACAATACATCAGGCAGGACTTCACAATCACTACTGTAGTATTATCCTGCCTGTTAGAATCATAGAATCATAGAATCATTACAGATCGGAAGGGACCTTGAAAGATCATCTAGTCCAATCCGCCTGCAACAGCAGGATCACCTAAACCAAGTCACACAGGAACCTGTCCAGTCGGGTCTTGAACATCTCCAGAGAAGGAGACTCCACAACCCCCCTGGGCAGCCTGTTCCAGTGCTCTGTCACCCTCACTGGGAAGAAGTTCCTTCTCAGGTTGATGTGGAACCTCCTATGTTCCAGCTTACAACCATTGCCCCTTGTCCTATCACTACATGACACCGAGAACAGCCCAGTGCCATCCTCCTGACACCCACCCCTCAAATATTTGTAGACATTAATGAGGTCGCCCCTCAGTCTCCTCTTCTCCAAGCTAAAGAGACCCAGCTCCCTCAACCTCTCCTCATAAGGGAGGTGTTCCACCTCTCTTATCATCTTTGTTGCCCTACGCTGAACTCTCTCCAGCAGCTCCACATCCCTCTTGTACTGAGGAGCCCAGAACTGGACACAATACTCCAGGTGTGGTCTCACCAGGGCAGAGTAGAGGGGGAGAAGAACCTCTCTTGATCTGCTAACCACCCCTCTTCTAATCCACCCCAGGATGCTGTTGGCCTTCTTGGCCACAAGAGCACATT
>VXBP01005430.1:0-58083 GCA_013400115.1 Rhinopomastus cyanomelas | reverse complement strand
AGGCCACACTGCCTCAGTTTGTCTGCAAGGATGCTGTGAGAGACCGTGTCAAATGCCTTTCTTAAGTCAAGATAGATGACATCCACGGCTCTGCCCTCATCCATCCACCTGGTTACACCCTCATAAAAGGCTATAAGGTTGGTCAAGCATGACTTTCCCTTTGTGAAGCCATGCTGACTGTCCCTAATGACCCTCCTGTCCCTGATGTGCCCGGAAACAGCCTCCAGTACAAACTGTTCCATCACCTTTCCTGGGATGGAGGTGAGGCTGACCGGTCTATAGTTACCTGGGTCTTCCTTCTTTCCCTTTTTAAAGATTGGGGTAACATTTGCTATTTTCCAGTCCCTAGGCACCTCTCCCGTGGTTCTGTGATGTCTTAGTAGATATTGCTGGAATAAAACACGAGGTCAATTACTCCAGCAAAAGGAGAGTTTTATATACTTCATACATGAGACTATATAAATACTGGGTGCAAATGAATGAGTTTGTCAGAAGATTATATGATTACTTATCTAATACACAGCTAAAAGACTAAATCTGTCATTTCACATCCTTGTGAGAGTAATTTTGAGTTTACATGGAGCTGTAAGAAATATGGCTTACATGGGAAGTTTATTTGATTTGCACATCTTTCCTTTGCTTCCCATTTGAACTCTGAATAACCACTAACACAGAAGCAGTCATGGAATGCAAAGACCTTTGGTGTCAGTTTCCCTCAAATGGCACAGTCTAATTCCTTTCAAAAAGTCTGCCTACAGGTGAGTAGGGAACAGCAATTAAGATGAAAAATTTTTCAGTATTAAATTCATATAAAACTTTGTTATTATATCATGAATCATTTTACGGTATCAGTAAGCGACGTTATTTGGTTGCTAATTTGTCCAATGGATGGACTCTGTAATGAGCATAGTAGAAATTACTCAGATGCTTGAGAAATACGTGTTATAGCTTCTGAGAGTACCAGGAGTGTAAAGTCATTGAGAACTTGTCATTTGTCAGCCTGGGCAATTATTTGGGAAAATTACCAGTGGCAGTTTTCAATGGGGTTCCAGGTCAGGAAGCTGGGGAAGGAGGGAGATCTAACAGAGAAGGATCGAAGCCATCTGCACTCATCATTTTTCTATATTTCTCCTTGAACATGAGCTAGTGATTGCTGCTTAGTACAGAATATTCAGCAAGGTGGACCTTTGGTCTGACACAGTGTGGTTCTTTCATTTTTATGTGCCTGGTAACAGCAAGCTCTGTCACTGTGGTGGTACATAAAACTCCACGGTGGATTTATGTTCATTTGAAAAAGAACTGTGGAGGAAATTTGAGAAAAGATCTTTCTCTCCTGCTTGTGCTCTTTTTTTTTTGAGAACATAAGCTCACACTATGAAACAGCTAGGAAGCTTCTTCCTCAGAAGAGTTGTATGCCGCTTCATTTCAGCACAGTATCTAGCACCTGCACACTTGGTTCCAAAATTCATCTTGGAGTAAATAATGTAATTGCAGTGCTCCAGCCTGAGTGACAAAGATAAATTAACAACTGCAGCGGTAACACAAGTTATTTACCCCATTAATGTGTAGTAACGTTAAAGTGTGGCTACCAAAACGAGCAACCGAGTGAGGAGGTAATTAGAATGTTGATCAAGAACAGTTTGGTTGAGCTTAGCTGAAATTACTTCATCTTGCTGATCCCACATGTTTTCTGCCTTAGAACAAAATCAAATATAACAGCAGAAGTATGAAGTTTGAAACTTTTGAGACACTTCCTCATCCAATCACAATTATAGGCAGCCAACACAAGGTGCATCTTCTGTTGTAAAATAATACTTTGAAAAATAGTAAGTTGTGCTTAAAAAAACAGAATAATTCTCTACTAAGCAAGAATTTAATACGCAACTCATTTTGAAAATACTCAACTAAATACCTCTAGTTTGATCCTTACTGTAAAGGCATTTTATCCAGAGTCCTTATTAGCTAATTAAATAAAATACCGGGAAACATTCAGGAAAAAGCAAATTATTCATTCTGTAAATGAAAATACACAGTTCTGGAATTACTACCAGGGAGCAGAAAACACCATAAGGACTGTGTGTCCATTCTAATGAGCTCAGATTTCAAATGTGGGAACACTCACAATGGAATGCTTGCAAACAAGCTAAAGAATTATTTTTAGACATTATTTGGCAAACACACTGAATAAATTATCTGCCATGAATTATTCACCCAACTCTATTACTTACCCTCATCAGGCATTAAAGCCATCAAAACTTGAACTTTATTGTTAACCATTGTAATTATGAATTTTAATTAATTCTTAACACTGTTGTCAAGAGACTGCAACACGACTGAAAAGTGCACAACATTCCAAAGTTATCAATGACACAAATAATTCCCTCAATGCAAAAAATGGCATTAAAATAGGCCGAAAGCAAATCGCCATCAATAAGTAAGCAATATAATAATTTGCTTCTAAAACAATTAACATTTCAATTGTTAATTCTTCTATTCTCTGCAGCGCAGATAACAATGATTCACTGAGCCTGAAAAAGCTGCAAGGAAATCAAAGAGGGAAACACAGGGGGAAAATGTTCCTTTGGAGAATTTACCTCTAAATCTCTTTGTAGCTGTTGTTGGGCAATTTTTAAAGCATTTTCACCTTGTGCTACTGAGAATTGTGCTACATTAAACCTCTGTCTGGTTTGGGTTTTTTTAATATAAAATTAAAAACAATGCAGAAAACTAAAGAGGTAGTAGCCCTGACACCTGTTCACTGTGGTCCTCTTACCTGCAGGAAAGGCATTAGCAAAACATTGAATTTGAAATGTCAACCACCCTTCTCTAACTTTCCATGAGTCAAACTGATGCCTGTAGGGGAGTTGTCTTGCTTCTTTACAACTTTTTCCTACAGTAGTTCTAGGCAAACTTTACTTCCTTTAGATTTTTATTTTTATCTTGCTTCTTTCAAATTGTGATATTAACAAATATTGACATTTCCTTGCTGTAAGAGTGTTTGATCTAGAGGTTGAAGTCCATTAAAAATCTTTTCTCTATAGTATGATTCTTTCACTACTGTATTTCCATTTGAGATAATCTTGTCAGAGTAATTGCTGCTGTCATCATCAGTATTAAGGTTCATTTTGATTTCTTTTTGAGTCGACATGTTTGCTTAGCTCTTCTAGCAGAATGACTAATCAGAACATTTGAGATCTGAGCTTTGAGGTTTCCAGTATTTATGTGGCCATTTGCAGTATGGAGGCCAGCGAATGCTTCGTTGTCTAAAGCATCTTTGGCAGCGTAACTGTCATTGCAGTTACTGTTGGAGGAAACTTCTGGTTGCGTTTACTAGCATCCGAGTTTTGCTGTATGTTATCATCCATTTTGGTATATGCAAGCACAGTACATTTGATTCTGGTTGCTTGAACTGTTATAACACAGAGGTTTTTACACAACAGCAACACCGCTAAGTAATCTGCAAGATTTAGAAACAAAAATGTCGGGAACATTTCATTTGAGAGGATGGATAGATAGATATCCAACTGTGCTAGGTCAGCATGTATTGGTGTGCTTCCTATCCCATTTTCCCTCTTATTTCACAGCATTCACAGTGATGTGTCAGCATTGCTGATAGGCGAGTGGGGAAGTTGCTGGGGGGAAGGTTTTAAAGGAACACTCATGCTGTGTGTGAGGCATGAGTGTGAAGGGGTTCTGGGAGAAGAAGGAGTGAAGAGTGAAATGCCAGATGCCATTCTGATGCGGTGTTTTGAGCTGCAGCACATTGTCATTTCAGCTCTGCATTTCACCCTTGTGGCCTCAGCTGCCTGAGTGCCCTGACTCCGTTTGGCTTTGTTTTTCCTCTGGGCTCTGCTCTAAGACTGCAATCTTCCTACTGGTCCCAGTTGCTCCAGGGCTGCACCCCTTTGCACCCACTGCACTGGTGTGTTGTCACCTCACCACCACTGCTGGCCTGGCAGCTCTTCAGACTGAAGCTCTGTTTGCGTTCTTTTGTACATTATTTCTTTCTCTCATTATCCCTCTTACTTTCCTCCATTAAAGTTACAGCACTTTATTCTAGTCACCTGACCTCTCTTATTTCAAAATTCTCCTATTAAAAAAAATCTGCCCTGTGGGGGTTCCCTCTTTGACCCTAAAACCAAGACATCAGCACTAAACAATTCTCAAATCACTGGAATATCGCTACTTCTGTTTTGCTTGTCGAGATAGCTAAGACATAAATATCTGAAGATATTAAAGTGGTTTAGAAAGCTTCTTATTTTTAATAGACAGAAGGAATTAATGAGTATTACATCTTCCATGAATACATAGCAAAATATTAATAAAATATCAGTCATGAAAATCTCACTTGTTCATAATTAATTAGAGTACATCTGACACTTTCCTTAGCTAAGAACCGCATTTAAAATGAACGGCCCACCAAGCAGCATTTTGAATACAAACTGAAGGTTAAAATAATTCTAATAGGGGCACAACTTTCTTATTCCCATAACCTAGAATGATTTCTATAAATCTGAAATCTATCATCTGTCACCACCATAATGTTTGTTTTTTGAGGGAAGGGGGAAGGACTACGTTAAGTTGATAACTGCATCTTCATGGCAATGTATGTTGCTTGAATGCGGTGGCAAACTAATTTAGTTCCACTTGTGAACTTGCAATAATTTCTGTCAATCAGGATGGCATTAATAAAAAACCTCAATTTAAACAGAAGTGCTGTGCAGCGTGTATAATGTATACACTCATTGAAAGAGGCTGAAAAGATTGCAGTCACACAATTAGAGTAACATTTGACAGCTTTAATCACTTTGAATCTCTTCACATCACTTTTAAATGTCAAAACCACCTCCAGAGATCTCATCAGAACAAAGCATTACTTAAATTGCAAATGAAACTATCCAACTTCTGCACACTATTATTAAAAATACAAAAAATGCCCCACATTCTTTTATAAAAAACATTCATAAAACATTCTGTGATGCAACACTGAAATGAGCAAAACAGGAAACAACTATGGCTCATTAAAAAAAAAAAAAGAAGATATTAATGCTAAATTTACTCTCCATTAGCATGTCACGGGATGTTATTTTTCACTCTGCGCTGCGCTGTCTTCCCCAAGCAACCAGGATTACTTGTTTCATGCAAAAAAATTAAGTGCATTTGAAGTATGACATAGTTGTATTTTGGTGAGGAAAGATAGATCGCTGTAAATAGGTTTCTGTGTGGATGTCATGTATCAAAACGCTGTTTATCGTTTACATTTATGTTTTCCTTTGTCCTTTTTCTGATATTGTAGCAGCTACCTCTATGGCAATAGGCAGTAATATATCCTTATTTTTTAAAAGGTATCCTGTAATTCATTGCTGCTCTGTGTTCACCAAACCATACTTTTAATTCTTTTTAAAATGTGCTTCTTAAAAAATCTTTATCAGTCTACAATATCCCAGTTACCCAATTATTTTTTATTTTACTATTTTTAAAATGTTTTTTCCCATCTAAATCACCATCCAAACTGAAAGAAAAACTACCACAAAAAAAATCTCTTTGTGTCAATGAAGTATTTCCTTCAGTTATTTCTCCAAAGATGTTCCTGTAGTGAAGCCAACAGCACTTTACATACATCGTTGTACTCTTCTATAGCTTTTTAGACTGGTAAGAAAACCAGACACCAGAAAGTTCAGGTCCTAACTACAGATCTACAGGTGGGTGTTTCTTGTGGTCCTTTGAAATCCTCTTGGATGATCTCAGGGTGGGTGCCCAAGTAAAACACTAGCCCCGTTTTTAATCCAGACATCCATGATTTCTTAAGTTTTAAAGATGTTGACAAAACCTGGTCCTACTTTGTCCAGTGTGATTCTAGTGGAAATTCTACTTTCTCAGCATTATCAAAAATCAAGACTCCTAAAAAGATACCGAAGTATTGCACAGCTGAGAAATATATGTCATATATTATATGTATTTATTCTATTTATTTTATATTATAGATGTTTATTTTTCCTAGCATTAGAATCAAAAGCCATCTTGGTGGAATGCTGGTCCTGCAGCTGGGTTGAGGCAATCCTAAGCACAAATACAGGCTGGGCAGTGACTGGCTGCAGAGTAGCCCCAAGCAGAGGGACTTGGGGGTGCTTGTGGAGAAAAGCCCAACATGAGCCGGCAGTGTGCACTTGCGGCCCAGAAGGCAAACTGGATCCCGGGCTGCATCAAGAGAAGTGTGGCCAGTAGATCATGGGAGGTGATTCTCCCCCTCTACTCCGCTCTGGTGAGACCCTACTGGAGGACTGTGTCCAGTTCTGGAGCCCTTATTACAAGAAGGATGTGGACATGCAGGAACGAGGTGCAGAGGAGGGCCACAAGGATGATCAGAGGGCTGGAGCACCTCTCCTCTGAGGCCAGACTGAGAGAGTTGGGGCTGTTCAGTCTGGAGAAGAGAAGGCTCCGAGATTACCTTATTGTGGCCTTCCAGTATCTGAGAGGGGCCTACAGAAAGGCTGGGGAGGGACTATTTAGGATGTCAGGTAGTGACAGGACTAGGGGGAATGGAGCAAAGCTGGAGATGGGTAGATTTAGAGTGGATGTGAGGAGGAAGTTCTTCACTATGAGAGTGGTGAGAGCCTGGAATGGGTAGCCCAGGAAGGTGGTTGGGCCCCAACCCTGGAGGTGTTTAAGGCCAGGCTGGTCTCGGGTGGGGTGTCCCAGCCTGGATGATCAGGTGATCCTTTCCAAACTTGAGTGATTCTGATTCTATAACTTCTCCAGTGAAGTGATCCTGCTGTGACAGGGAGATTGGACTAGATGATCTTTCGGGGTCCCTTCCAATCCCTACTGATTCTATGATTCAATGATTCTAACTGCTAACCTATGTTCAATGTTAAGAGTGAAAAGAGAGAAGAGAGAAGGAAGAAAGTTATTCCTTTTGTGATGCATAGGAGTCACTTGCCCATTCTCAGAATGAAGAACCATCACACCAATCAGTAAAATTTAAACAGCATCTAGTTTGGAAAGGATACAAATGATCACTAATGTATGGACTCACAGCCAGGAAAGACCACACACAGCATGCCTGTTAACAGGTCACTGAGTTTCTTTCTCTTTTCAATATACCTCAGTGCACAGCAGCTAGTTTTCTCGCTCAGCAAGCAACACACAGCATGTGCAACTTTGAACAATCCTGCACTGCAGGGAATATTTTGCAGAAGCTACATGATAAGATTACCAAGTGGCTTTCTCCTTGCTCTCTTTGTCCTTGAGTTTACTGCCTCCAATGATGGGGCAAATACAGTGCATGATATAAAGACAAGTTTACTCACCTGTCCTGACAGGTATTAGTAACAAAACCCTTTCATATTTCTAGGTTTGTAAATAATGTGCAATGACTTTTACCTGATTTTTGTAACTAGATTTAAACCTTGAGAAAATTGCAAACATTTTGTGAACTGCTCTGCAACCATTATACTCAATAAAATCTTAGCATCACAGAATCATTAAGGTTGGAAGATACCTCAAAGATCATCAAGTCCAAACATCAATCCAATATCACTGTGCCCACAACACCATGCCACATCTGTACATCTTTTAACATCTTCAGGGATAGTGGTTCCACCACTTCCCTTGACAGCCTTTTCCAATACCTGGCCACTCTTTCAGTCATTAAATTTTTCCTACTGTCCAATCTAAACCTCCCCCGGTGCAACTTGAAGCCATTTCTTCTCATCCTATCATTAGTGACTTGGGAGAATAGACAGACATTTCAGCTATTTATAGACAGCAATAAGTTCTCCCCTCAGCATCCTTTTCTCCAGATCAAACAACCCCAGTTCCCTCAGCCATTATATTTATCCTCCACTAGACTTATCCTCCAGTCTCATCCATCTTCACTAGCCTTGTTGCCCTTCTTGGGACACACACCAGCAACAAAATGCTCTTCTTGTATTGAGGTGCCCAACACTTGAACACAGTATTCAAGGTGCCAACTAAAGGAGGACAAACTTGGTGCTGTTAACTTAACTGGAATTTCATCTGTTATGTATAGGGTTAACTCTAGATAGCAATACAAACCAAGTTATATTTCTTATTACACTCCTGCTTTCTCTGCGACCTTGTATGAGTCATTTTACCTCAGAGGACTTTGCTTTTTTCATATGTAAAATGCCCAGAGAACATTAATATTCCTTATTGTACCGAGAACTCCTTCAAACAAGAGATTCAAAGTAAGTGCAAGATACTGCTCCAATTATCAAATATGCAGTGTTGACCAGAAAGGATCTCTTAGTCTGTTTGGGCATTTGTGGATCTGAGCTGTGGCATCTGTTCAAGCAGCAGTCTGGCTGTTTACTTTCTTTATCTCATAGTGTCACATACAGTAGCATGTTTGAAAAAACACTGAGGTGAATGGAAGGTCCTCCCACAGGGACAAACACTTTAATGTGAACATATATTATTCACTAGGTTATAAGCAGGGAAAGGCAGTTACAGCAGAAAGAAAGAAATGCTGCAGCAGTGGCAGCGTTCAGTGTGTTGTAGGGCAAAACCAGAGGAGTGCTGAAAATCAGGAGCTGGATAAACTTATCATCTGTTACTATCACAGTATTGACCAAATGCCAAACAAGTTTCAAGGCCCTATTAAAGTTGATCATAACTCTATGTTAGTAGAAAGACAGTACCCAACTTAAAGAGCTTGCAATCTAATCAAAGGCTTTTTATGACAAAGTCTTTCTGCAAGGGGATGAAAAACCACAAATGGATATATAAGAGCAAATAGAGACAGCTTGTCTACTCAATTAGATGTTGATTCAACATTCTCAAATCAGCCCTGAGTGAGACAAACAATGTTGGCATAGGGCCACTCTTGCTTTTGGCCACGATTCAGACCATAGTGATGAAGCATAGTTTCAAATATGAGATCAAAAAGGAATGGACTTGGCAAATTTCTAGCAAGAGTAAAGATATGGTAACTGGTTTTGGCCAAATATTTTAGATGATATATCATCAGAATCCAGTAAGCAGATTTCCTGTGGGTACAGAGGTGTTTTAGAAAAGAATTATCTCCTCTGTTGAGGAGGACACTTTCATTTGGCTTAACAGTAGATGTAGAGCGTACTGTGAGCAACTAGCTTTCTTACTTTGTTGCCTACGTAGTTTTGCAAATGCAACCACACTGTTCTAAAACAATATTCATTTCAAGATAATGATCTGTGACTGGCACTGTAGGAACTTCTGATCAGTGCTCGAAGCAATGGAAGCAATGCTGTTGAAAGAAGCGTATCAATTATTCTGTAGTATGATAGAAACTGTGGCTCAGTTAAAGCCAGCATTGTTTTCAAAATTCTTGGTAAATATTAATGATAATAGTTTATGGAGAACAGTCTTCTCTGGATTACTGAAAGAGACTGATATAACCACAAATAAACAAATCTGCTCCAGATGAATTCATTTTAATGTCAATCGGCAGGAGGCTGACATGACTGACGGAAACCCAAAAATTGATTACTTAGTGAAATACTGAGAATTCCTAATTTTGTGATGTAAAATATATATTTTTAAAAGGAAAAACGTTTTTTAAAGAATGACATGATTGCTATAGTCATTCAGATTGCTCTTTCCCACTCTGTTTTAATATGTTTTTGAATGGCAGTGGATGCTTTTTTTTCCCCAGTTAGTATAGTATTTTAAGCATGTTAGTGTGTATGTACAAAAATTAAGCTTTTGATTAGTCAATTATAATTCAGAACTTGTCAAGGGACTGAAAAAGACAAAATTATTAGCAAAAGAAATTGGCATGCCCAAGGCTGATGTCCTGGTGTGCAGAGGATTATTTTAATAAGTGTGAGAAAAAGGTTTAAGAATCTAGCTTTCCCACTGGGAAACAAACTGAGCACAGTATGAATCAAAGTTCTGAAGTAAACTAAGCAAGATGGACTGTTACACCATTTAGCAGACCAGCTTTTTAAGTTAGATTATCCAAGTTTTCAGAATGTAAAGGACCTTTCTTCAGGGATGAATTATGAATATCATGTTAAATTTATAACCCACTTCCATTACAAAGACCTATTTTAGCCCCTTGTCTAATTATGATTTAGAAAATTGGTTTGGCCTGAAAGTTGTCTGATTTACTCTGAAGGCAAAGGAGAGTGTATCCACAGAGTGCAAAGATAATTTATGGCACAGTTTTTCACGCAGAGGTCATTCAATTACTTCCATGATTTAAATTTTTTTCTTTTCATTTAATATTTGTTTGGCTCCACATAGGTCAAGAATAGCTTATTGGTATCTCGTCAAGTCTACTCATTCTATATTTTTTCTTTTTTTTCTTTTGAAATTAGGAAACTACTGAAAACTTGGAATGATTGTTTACAAAGTGATAATGCTTATCCATCATTATGATTTGTAGCTTGTTGTTTCTATCACAATTCCATGGGTCAGGGAAAAAATGCTTTAAGGAGAAGAGTTTTGCAAATTACAGTATATATGTGTATGGTTTTCTGCTATTGAAAATCACAGAGTCACAGAACATTAAGGATTGGAAGGGACCTCAAAAGGTCATCTAGTTCAATCCCCCCACCACAGCAGGATCACCTGGATCAAGACACAAATCTGGGGGATGTATGAGCATATGCATCATGTAATTGCAAACACTTGCCCATAAGCAGCTTTACTGAATGCAGTCATATTTTAATCCTGCAGTAGACATCATTCTTATGACAAATTGTGATAAAGATAGTTATTTCAACATGAGAAAACAAAGTTCAGTTCTTTGTGAGGAGACCTGAGCAATGTTCTTGAGCAGGGAAAATACATGTGGGAGGGTTTTGAGTGCCTGCTGTTGAATGAGTCTAGTTTGTTTTTCATGTAGTCAGAGAGGTAGTCAGCAGAAGGATGAGAACACCACTGGAGGAAATGGAAACACTCAGACAGAAAAGGGAGGGTAGGTTCAAATTCTTGCTCTAGAAAGCTGTAAATAAAAATAATTGTATACCTTAAGTATAGAAATAATATGCTTTTCTTTCAAGCTCGGAGGCTTAAAAAGCTTAAAAGCATGTTAGATATGGCATACAATTATTAGATTACTTTGAGAGATGGAACAACTCCCACATTTGAAATAGAAGAAAGTATTTTAAGATAACGTAGAAAGTAGGTTTTAAAAATAAAGTTTCTGATATTTGTGGTGTTTTTTTCCCAATCATGTCCAGAACAGAAAAGCAATATGCACTTTGGGAATTACGTAAGTGGTCTGCTCCTTTTTGATTGATAGTTGTGAAGTTACATGGATAATATATTCTTAGCTGTATGCAATATTAACTTTTGTTTCATAAAACGAAAAACTTTTATGAAGTCAGAGGAGTAACAATATACTTTATACAAAAACAATTTGGAGCAAATTCTGTCATAAGAAATTCATCTCCTTTAGGTGTTTCCTGTATCAATACTCGCATCTTGCTCCAAACATCTAGCATGTTTCTTTCTCATTGCCAGTTCCATCAAATTTGATCCTGTCTTACTGATTTCACCCATGACTAGCAAAATCACTCTCTATCTAGGGCCTTAGCACTCCATTGACAATGCTGAGACAAATGTTGTCAGGGAGGCTCCCAGAGAGAAACCCAGACTCTCTTACAAGGTAAATTACAAATTGGAGACAACCACAAACTAATCAAAATGTAATAGGAAAATAATTTCTCTGTGGTCTGTTTGTCTATGTCGTTAATCTAAGCTTTATTCAATAATACTGCTTTCTGTTTCTTATGGACTGCTGTTGTCAACCCACACAAACTATTATTTGAAGCTATTTGTTGGGTGAAGTCTGTCACAATTATTTTAAAAAAAATGAAAGGAAAAATCTAGGGTGTGATCTAAGCAGTCTGAGGTGACACTCAGAGAGCAGCATTCCTATATATATATACATGAAGTCATTGAATTCATATATAGATAACGACACTCACAAGTGAGGCAGAATGTGATTTTACAGTACATTATCTTTAAGCTACTCCTGTTAAAAATCCCCCATCAACTCTCTACTCGCAACCTCTTAGTCTTTGAGTGATATATTAGAACATAAAGGCATAAGAAGCACCTTTAGAATTGTTCAGAATGTCTGTAGTAGGAAGTGATGAATAGAGCTAGGACCTGCCTTTACATCTTCCCATGCTTTCCCTTAAAAACTATCCTTTCAACATTCCTCACAAAAAGATTTTCTTTTTAAAAACCTTTGCTATTATTCATACAGCTGCTAACTGGCAAATTGGTTCAATATGTAAGTGAGGCTGAAATTTGAGGAAAAGAGTTCACGGATTGAATTCACACATTATAAATAATAAAAGAATATTTGCATGAAAAAGATAAATTGCCAAAATAAATTAGAATGAAAACCAAATTCAGCTATGTCCTGAGGAACAAGCATATTTATTTTTCCTTTTGTTTCCTTGCCTGTGGTGTCACTGTGATAGACATGATAAAAGTTTCTTCTAAAATTGTAAAATGTGAATGCTAAACACTTTGTAGACTAAAAAAGGACTACTATAGTACCCTTTTGCAGCACAGCTGCCATCCCTTCTCTCTCATTCTTTCTCCCTTTTCTCTTAACCCTGTGCAGCATTACTCAGTGTAGGGTCTGCCAAACAAGAGGTGAGAGATGATGGACCCCCTGAGGAATGAGAAAATGGAGAGGTTGACTGCACGCGTTGCACATGAATAGTAGGAGGAGATGCTATTCTCTTCTGGTTCCTTTCTGCCATCTAAAGGTATCCTCTCAAGTAACTTAGCATTACAGAGTGCTTTGAGCAATGAACTGCGAGTCAGGAAACCTGGGTTCTATCCCTCACTGCATAATTTCGAATAAATGACTTGCCTAGACTCAGTTTCTCAATCTCTAAAACACTCATTATGGCTATCTTTTGAAAACTACTTTATGATGTGTGACTGGAAAGGAAATTAGGAGCACAAAAATTTCTTTAAATCAGCTGTTAATGAGTGTAGCAATGGAAAGCTGAGATAACTGATTTGAGGAAAAATACCAATACCTCAAGTGCTTGAAGGCTCGCACTGCCCTGCTTGAGAGTTAGCTTAAGACACCTCCATCCATTACACATTTGTGCATAACTTGCTTATCAACATTAAAATGGATAGCTGATTATAGACAGCTGTTACAGACTAAGAATTTGGGGAAGAAAAGGACAAGGAGAGCTGCACTTTCAAAATAATGAAGTGACACACAAAGAAGAAATTTGCTTCAATTTTGAGGATCCCACACAGTTTCTGTACTTCTGTTTCATCAGCAGATATGGGACTCAGTGACAGAGGGATCACTTTGGCATCTACTACTCTGAATCCACACATTTGAGCAGCCTCCATGTACTAATTTTACTATTAGTAGAAGTCTGCTACTGTTTGTTCGTCTCCCACATTCTTACAGGTATAGGATTGCATAAGGGCAAATAGGTCTTATGAGTAAATGCACACACTAATGAGTAAAGCCAGAAGTGTGTACATAGAGCCTCACAAAATTTGGGACTTAGGAAACAGCAATCACTGCAAAGATGCCCTGACTGTTGAGACCAATGGATTAAAAAAAATATTGAATCTGGTGAAGACATGTTTTGAGGGATAATGTCTTTAATTTCTGTCTTGAATGTCTTATTTCTTGTTACCGTTTCAAGGTAAGTGTAGTATCTATTTCCTTCTTTAGACTTTACTGATAGTCTTTCTGGATGCAGCTCTTCCCAGATAAAAATCAGCTACATATGAGCCAGAAGTGTGCTCACATGGCCAAGAAGGCCAATGGCATCCTATCTTATATCAGAAATACTGTAGCCAGCAGGAATAGGGAAGTGATTGTCCCCCTGTACTAGGAACTGGTGAGGCTGAACTTGGAGTGCAGTGTTCAGTTTTAGGCACCTCAACACAAGAAAGACACTGAGGTGCTGGAGTGGGTCCAAAGAAAGACAACAAGGTTAGTGAAGAGTCTGGGGCACAAGCCTTATGAGGAGTGGCTGAAGGAACTGAGGCTATTAGTCAGAAGAGGAGGAGGCTGAGGGAGACCTCCTCGCTATCTACATCTACCTGAAATGAAGCTGTAGAGAGGTGGATGTTTGTGTTTCCTCACAAGTAACAAGTGATAGAACAAAAGAAATTAGGTCAAGTTGCACCAGGAGAAGTTTAGGTTAGACATTTGGAAAATTTTCTTCATTGAAGGAGTTAATGGCCTTCCCAGGGCCCCCAGTAACAGGCTACCTAGGCAGTTGATTGAATTGTCATCTCTGGACAAGTTTAAATGTTGGGTAAATATGGAGCTTAAGGACATGTTTTAATGATGGACTAGGTACAGTTAGGTTAATGATTGAACCTGATGATCTTCAAGGTTTTGTCCAAACCAAATGATTCTATGAAATCCACCTTACTGTCCCCTCGGCTTTCTGATCCCTCAGCCATGTGGTGTTCTGGCTCATATCCACACCACTCTAGTTGCACCTGACAAAAAAGAATGCTTAAAGTTGATCATAAGTTTGCTGCTTATCAGCAGGAATTTGTCATGCTGTTATAACTGTCTTGTTACCCTTTCCTTGGTCTCTGTGATTCAGCTGGCAGGAGAGTAAAACTTGTGAAGACACTCTTTAAGGAATCATGATGGCACAGCTCGTACCTACACTGTACAGGGTAGACCCTCTGACTGACTAACCTCTGAACAATACCTGGCAGTTATGCTGAATGGACTACTTGATCCAAGCTAAACTGGAGCTGTAATGCTGGTATATATATGTCAACAGAAACACACATATTAGGGTCCTGGTATAAAATGTATAGTGAAGAAATTTTACTGCATGCATACACTTCCAGTGATCCACTATTCCATTTATGGCACAATATGATAATGTCTCACTTACTCAAGCCTGTCGGTGCGTAAAAACTTGAATGGCTGAGAAATGATCAAAAATCAATAACTTTAATTAGTAGCTTTCATGTTTGTTTGGGTTTTTTTGTTTGCAGATTAAAAGATTAAAAAAAAAGACAACTAAGAAAGGACAGTCTATTGTGAATGCTTAGTTGTTATGAAGGGATCTAGACCAGATCAAGAAGATTCTGTTCAAAAAGCCATAAAAACCATACAGGAGGTAGGCTTATATATCCATACATAAGAAGTCAGTCAATTCGGGGGAAAAAAGTGGAAATTAATAATAATGCAAAGAGTTCCTGTGTGATTTGGTCTAGATGATCCTGCCCTGGCAAGGGGATTGGACTGCATGATCTTTCAAGGTCACTTCCAATCCCTAATGTTCTGTGATTCTGTGAATAAGAATTAAGGATAACAGTTAAAGTAATAGGTTAATATTTTAATATATACTCTTAATTTTAATGTTCTAATAAGTAAACAATCTCCCAATAGACAACCTAAACATCGTGTCCTCACTCATAGCTTTAGGAAGAGGTAGGGCAAGAGTGCTTACTAGACAGGAGTATTTTCCATTTTGATAGGATAAATAAGAATATCTAAAACAGAAATAGAAAGAAATTTAGCCTAACAGATGTTTAAAACAAAGAACTGGCTTTTCAGTCAAACAGAGCTACACCCATACGTCAGAAAAGCTGCAAAGGAGACAAGAAAATTTAGAAAGAAACAAACAAACATGATAAAAACAAATGAGCATGAATACCCTCACTAACAAAACAGGAATGTTTAATCCTGAACATTGAGAAAAAGGAGAAAAGGGATTTGGCAGTGAGGTTAAGCTGATTGGGGCAGCAAACATGGCAGGTGCCTTCCTCACATTCACTTCTAGCTATGCAAAATTGTACAACAAAGGACAGTAAGTGGAATGTTTCTGTAATTTTCCAAGATAAGAATAATCCTTTGGATCCAAGTTTTAGTGGCCAGAGAAGGAGACAGAAAGAAAATATTGTTGGAAAATAAAATTAGTAAGAGTGAGCATCCTAAAGCAGCTGTTTAGAGGAAATGCATGAGAGGAGATACGTAGTTCTTGCCTAAACAGAAATAGGGAAATTTTAAAGGAAAGCATTGATTATACTGTAATTTTTATTGTGCTTAAATTAGTGACTGCAAACTGGAGAAAGACTGTTTTGGCAGAGAGAATAAAATAAATCTGTCAGGAGGATGAAGCCAGGCTCTTCTTGGTGTCATCTAGTGATAGGACAAGGGGCAGGGGGTGTCAGCTGGAACATAGGAGGTTCCACATCAATATGAGAAAGAACTTCTTCACAGTGAAGGTGACAGAGCGTTGGAAGGGACTGCCCAGGGGGGTTGTGGAGTGTCCTTCTCTGGAGACGTTTAAAATCTGCCTGGACATGTTCCTGTGTGACTTGGTCTAGGTGATCCTGCTGTGGCAGGGGGATTGAACTAGACAAGCAAACAATCATACTAATAATAGGAACTTGAATGATTTAAGAAAAAAAAAAGATCAGTTTTTCCCTTGCAACTCTGTCTGCTCTAGGAGGTACCTAGGATGCTTCAGAAAAAAATAATTCTAGCATCACCATTCAGACTGTAAACTTTCTAGAAAATATTGTTCTGTATAGATATAGCCTCTGATACTGCATCAAAAATGAAATGATGTACAGGTTTGAATTATTACACAAATGGTAAGTTATGACGCTTTAAAGAAGGAGTAGAATTTTAAGTACAAACTTGTGGTTCAGACCACATATGTAACAATGCTTTAAAGGATGCCGGGAATAGCTTTACACAAACCTGAGCAGTTTGCATTGTAGTCAAAATACAAATTTTGTATTCCAAATACATATTTTTGTAGTCCAAACACATATTTTGATGCACAGTCAAGCTCAGCAATTTCAGTTATTATTTAAGGAGCATAAACATGAAACTAAAAAAACCCCAGGCTGAAAAATTATTCAATTAAATACATAGAGACCTGTTGTTTTTCATTCTATGTCAGATAAGCTAAACCACACTTCTACTTGTAAAGTCCTTTAAATCCAACACTCCGGAGAGAGGAAAGTCTATCATTGTAAATTAATTCCTCAAAAGTCTTTAAGTAAATGTAAACATAGTGTGAGTTGCTTGTAAGAGAAAGAAGATCACAAGTACGATCAGGAGGTTCATGCTATTTCAGACTGTACTGGAAAGTAATCAGTCTTCAACAGCTCTACCATCTGTTGCCCTTTAGGTCTAATGACCAAAATACAAATGCAAATCAATTTGTGTAAGGTAAGGCTGTCTACAGTGCAGGATAGAGATACCGCCTCGCCTTTCTGAGGTGTGAAAAGGAAGACTGAAACTTCCACTTCACAGGGGTTAAACAATGCCTTGAAAGAAAATGTAAATTAATCCTTAATCTCAAAAGTGTTCTGTACAGGTGGCCTCATATTGAGTATCACTGACTCTAATGTTCAGTACAGCTCTGATGATAATAGGTGTTAACTGCAGATGGAATTCTTTAAGATACAGATCAGATGATTAGGTGATTTGTTCAGATCTTGTTCATTAAGTTTAGTAAGTCTTATTGCCATTCATTCTGCTACTAATTAGACTAAGGAACAACCACAATCCTTGTCCAAAGCAACAATCTAATGTTTGATTCCGGTCGAGCTGCACTTCCTTTTACATGACACTTTTATCAGAAGTTGTATGTGTATTCTTATTGTGCATGCCAAAGTGGAACAGACTTTCTCAAAGTTTATCAATGAGAAACAGCTTGTTTAGCAAATGGACCATCCTCTCCTAGATTATTTTAGTGTTGCACTGTGACTTATGCTATGACATCCTTTAATTCTTATTTCATGGCTAAAATTTAAAATTAGATATGCTCAGGAAGTTGGCAAGAATTTCTCATTTTAAATGTTCTCTGGATTTCCTTCTGATAAGCATAGTAGAGTTGCAGTTGGGACTGCATCTTAAATGGTTGGAGGGCACACTTTCAACATTTGAGTGAATTTGCAGCTAGGATAAAGAATGGCCCAGCAGCAATGATGAAAGCCACAGTTCAGTATGCTGGAGAAAGGAGCATGTGTGGTCATCTCCACTTTTGTTGTAGATTGGGAAAATGGAACTATTTCCTTCAGCTGGCATGTACAGAATAGCTCTTATGTTATGTAGTAATAAGTGCAGAGGATATATAATACGTGTTTGTAACGTTATCTTCAAATAAGGAAAATATTTTCATGCTACCACCTTACAAAGTTCACTTTGTAAATTTATTCTCTGCAAAGAACTTTCAATTACAGTAGTCAGTAAATGCCACTGAGGTATGAAATGAAGTTTAATTTACAAATGCATTTATTTCTTTCTCATTACATAGGTACTTAAGTGTTACAATGGGTGGGCAAAACATAATGATTACTTTTGTTCACTATTATAAAATATGTCTAAAGAAGAAATAATTTGTTAGTCATGGTTCTCATGAAAATGTTGGAAATGACTGAAACACAAACGGAACATTTTGTTAACTATAAGTACTGCTTTTTCAGTTTATGAAAAAAGCACACACACAAAAAAATCCTTTCTTGTAATAACATTTTGATGCTACACATTAAAAAACCTTGCATTTACCTTGAATTTTGATCCTTGCTATGTTTTCAAAACTGAAGAAATATGAATACCTGGGTAATTACATGAGCATAGTCACTAATATTATTACTGGCCTTATTCATTAATTATTGAAGTTTAATTTTATCAGACACCTGATACTATATTTGTCCTGGAAATCAAAGACCATTGTCACCTTCATGTGAGAATTGTCCCCAGTAGCCAAGCTTTCACCTATTATGCCTATAAATATGTGAGGGGTGGGTGTCAGGAGGATGGAGCCAGGCTCTTCTCAATGTCATCTAGTGATAGGATGAGGGGCAATGGATGTGAGCTGGAACACAGGAGGTTCCACATCATTATGAGAAGGAATTTCTTCATGGTGAGGGTGACAGAGCACTGGAACAGATTGCCCAGGAGAGTTGTGGAGTCTCCTTCTCTGGAGATGTTTAAAACCCTCCTGGATATGTTCCAGTGTGACTTGGTCTAGGTGATCCTGCTGTGGCAGGGGGATTGGACTAGATGATCTTTCGAGATTCCTTCCCTAATGTTCTGTGATTCTGTGAAGTAGCAGAGGCTGCCTTCATTCTGGAAGCAGGCATAGCAGCAGCACAATACTGCATGAGAGTTAATCTTCCCTTTAAGAAGATGAGTGGCTATACAGACTTTAATTCAGTCCCACACTGACATGTGAAAATATTTTTGTGAAATATGGGAGCTGAGTAGCTTTTAGGGCATCAATACAGAGCTTTCACGTGCTAGTAAGCTGCCTATAGAGCTATTTGGGAAAAAAAAGAGAGGCTCCAATCTCACAGTAAGCTGCTGGAGAAAATCAAGTCATCTGGACTGGCACAGACTAAGTCAATTCTCTTGGCTCCAGTGCCAGAAACATAAGGAAAGATTATTTAGTGCCGAGTTCAGATATAGTGTTGGCTGTTAGGAGTCAAGCCTTATGAAAAGCAGTGCAATTCTGTCTGTGCACAGAGGCAGAACACCAGGCTCCAAAAGCACGTAATTTCACACTCGATGGCATGGCCAGTTAATCAGCTACTGCCCACAGACTTCCTCCCACTCAGAGGTTGGCTGTTCCACTGTGTCAGCAAAGCGGTGTGCACACCACATGGAAATGCAGAGTGAGGAAATGGCATAGGTTAAAAAAAATCCTCCTTTGTATTCCTCTACTACTTCCCTTTGTGCCTGCAGCCCTTGCTTTTCTGATGCAGTTCACTGCAAAACCTCTCACCCATACTCACAGGCACAGAAGAAACCAACATAGGGGTAAAACCTACCAGGCAGGACAAGAGGTTCCCAGGCTAATACCGCTCCTTGCATTGGAGCAAACAAGTATTCCTTTCATTTAGCTAGTAAAGAATTGAGTAAGTAGCCTACCAGAAATTAGTGTATTAAAAGTCAAAAATAACTCCCACAATGCAGCAGAGAGAGGAAGAGACTTCTCATTTTGAAACACAAACCTCCTTCTGTGCTTCCCAGCTGCTCACAGCAGGTTTCTCTGCCCATTCAGATTGGTTAGTAATATCTGTTTTTAAGGCTAGTGGATCAAATCACCTTTTCCTCTCACGGATGTGGATGGTTTGTGAGTCGAATGAGGTAACTGTCTCTCAAAACAATCAAAAAGCCTGCAGAGCTGCGGTGATCCACTATGCATGGTGTGTTAGTCATTGGGTAATCCTGATTTAATGGACAAAAGTTCTGCTCTTTATGCTAGTGAAATCACTAATTTTGTAAGTACTTACTAAAATGTTATCCTACTTGTTACAGTTTTTAACAAAATGGAAGTCATAGTTTTGCCATGCACAGGTATTACATTTAATTTTTCCTATTCAAATTAAAAGCTTATGAATCAAATCCCATAACAGTATACATTGGGTTTTATTATCTTTTTACTTTTTAAAATCTTTTCACCCTGGCAGGGTTTACATTCTAGAAATCTCATTTCCAAGACTTTCATTTCTGGAAACAAGTGAAAAATACACATAAAAAATAAAATAAGATGTGCAAAAGACTTACAGAGAACTAATTTAAAATGCATTCTTCTGACAATATGTAGAGCCTTCCTTTCTCTTTCATTACACTGCCTGTCACCTCTTGAAACATTCTCTCCAGTGTATTGAATGCTTCTTAATGTTTTCATATAGCAATCAATAATTATCAATTATACACTTAGCCACATAGTGCCAAACCCTTTCATTTAATACTTGGTTCATCAATTGTTCACCTCTACGTTCCGTCAAACAGCTTACTGATATGATTGAATTGTGTGCTATTGATTTTCTATCTGTCAAGTTTATGCAGTGATTTGGAAATACTGGGCCTATGCACTGATGTAATTTCCTTGTCTTCAATGGAGCCATTATTCTGTTGGTGTAAGGGACTTCATAATCAGGTTGCCAAACCGCTGGAGCGAAAAGGCTTTTTGGGGAGGGTCTTACACTGCCCTCTGCAGTCTCCTCACCTCACAAGACTAGGTTCTGTTTCCTTTGAAGTTGTAAGGGATCACTTTGGTTGTGATATTTTGCTTGTTCTCAATCTGCTCTAATGACACGTGTAACTATTTGTAAACGAGTCTGTCATGACTCTTTGTTGTTTAGAAATACATAGCGTAAGGATGAGAGGCACGTGCCAGAATTCTGTTAAGGCAATGTCTTCATCTTTGAAAAATAAAAATAAACCAAAACCTGGACAGGGGATTGAAAATGTGCAGAAGACTGTGCCTGCACATGGTACTTGGTACATGGTACATGGATCTGAGATGCATTTCAGTTGAACCAGTCAGTTCACTGCTTTGATACCTATTATAATAAAATGATCTAGGTCACTCAACTATTGGATAGACAGCATACACAAGACTAATGCGAATTTAGAACAGTCAACACTTCATAGACACCACTTTATTTCCAGTCCTGTTGTATTTCCTTTTTTGACTCTTCTGAAATAATAATAATTTCCATATAATAAAATGTTTTTTCCTTCCTGCAAATGAATTTTCTTGAAAAAAGACAAAGTTTGATAAATATAAACTCAAATATATAGGAAAGTAGCATAAATACTAAGTGACATGAAACTCCGCCTCAGTAAATTTGCATATAACAAAAAAATAGTGTCAATCTGCTTGAGGGTAGGGAGGCACTGCAGAGGGATTTGGACAGGTTGGAGAGATGGGCTGAAGACAGTGGGATGAGGTTTAACAAAGCCAAATGCCAGGTCATGCAGTTTGGTCACAACAAGCCCCTGCAGTGCTACAGGCTGGGGGAAGAGTGGCTGGAGAGCTGCCTTGCGGAAAAGGACCTGGGGGTGTTGGTTTACAGCCAGCTGAACATGAGTCATCAGCATGCCCTGGTGGCCAAGAAAGCCAATGGCATCCTGGTGTGTATCAGAAACGGTGTAACCAGCAGAAGTAGGAAGATGATGGTGCATCTGTGCTCTGCACTCGTGCGACTGCACCTTGAGTACTATGTCCAGTTTTGGATTCCACAGTATTAAGAAGGAAATTGAGGTGCTGCAGCGGATCCAGAGAAGGGCAATGAGTCTGGTGAGAGGTCTAGAAAACATGGTCTATGAAGAACAGCTGAGGGAACTGGGGTTATTTAGTCTAGGGAAAAGGAAGCTGAGAGGAGACCTTATTGCTCCCTGCATCTAAGTAGAAGGAGGTTGTATTGAGTCTGGTACCAGTCTCCTCCCAAATTACTAATGATAGGGTGAGGAGATACCTATTGGCCTCAAGTTGCAACAGAGAAGGTTTAGATTGGATATCTTTCCTGAGAGACAGTTTGGGTGCTGCAACAGGCTGCCCAAGGAGGTGGTGGAGTCACCATCCCCAGAGGTGTTTAAAAAACAAGTAGGTAGAGCACTTGAGGCCGTGGTCTAGGGGTTAGGGAGATGTTGGGATGAGGGGTGGGTTTAATGATCCTGGACATCCTTTCCAGCCATGATGATTCTATGAATCTGTGGATCTATGAATATCACAGCTACTCAATGGTGTCTTACACAAACATATATTCTACAAAAATCTGAAAAATAATTTCTCTCTTGGGTACCTTTTTATGTCTGGACTTGTTAACCTTCCCCTTTGCTCCTCCCAGGAAGAACAAAACCCACAAAAAGGAAAACAAAAATCAAACACAACCAAACAAAAAGAATGCCTCAACCTCTACCTGACAACAACTTTGAATGACAGCAAGTGGAGCAAAGGGTGTATATTCAATCGCCTCAGTCTTACAGCACGTTACTCTTCATATTCAAATAAATACTTGCTAATAAATACCAGAATCATAAATGCATCCCACAAAGAAATCTCATTAAACATTATTCATCCCATCCTCCATGTCCTCTCCAAATGCCAGATACAAGATCAGCTTTATAGTACTTGTATAACTATAAATTTTTTGAAGTAGTTACACAAGTAAGTCTGAATGAAGAGAATTTTCTGACAAGACCTCCCTCATATTTAAATTATAGAAAATAGAGCTTAGCTAGTAACTTAAGTATTCCCACATTCATAGTATGATGCACACAGAAATGGAATCTCTCTCCCTGATAACATGCTATTAAGGGCTTAAAATATCAGGCAGGTTTTATACTGGTTATATTGTTCTTTCTTAAATGTCTAGATTTTTAAACAAAATCACAGTGTGTGTGGGAAGTTATTTCTGAAATTGACTAAAAGACAAAACTTCTAGGAGAATCTCCATGGAATGTAGACTAGAGAGCTAACTCCATCCCAGCTAAACCAAATACACACGTACACCCAGGAAGAAAGGCGTTTCTAAACAGTCATTCTTCTAAACAGATAAACTTACATAATTTGCTTTGAAATATATACAGTGAACAAAACAGTAGTACATACCTAGAAAGGGTATGTGCAACAGACGTTCTTCTGAGCCTGCAGCTATTGAGGTTATTCCAAAATTTCTGTATCTTGTGGAGCTTGTAATATGACCGCAAATCTCTTACCAAAACTTATTGCTAGAAGTATCTCCCAATTGTAACTGGATCAAAACAATTCCTTTCCTATTACTTTTTGCTGCTGTGTCTGAAATCAACTTTCGTAGTCACGGGAAAAGGGGGGAAAATTTCCTTTTCAGAGAAGTTAAATAATGTCACTGAAAAGCAGTGACATGGCAGATCTGAAGACTGATATTCCTTATTTTTGCCAAAGAGATCACTGTAACTTTTAAGATTTAAAATCACTGTATACAGGTAACATATTGCGAGTTGATCTCGGGGATCTTGCTCTGGCAGGGGGATTGGACTAGATGATCTTCCAAGTTCCTTTCCGGTCCCTAATGCTCTGTGATTCTGTGCTGTGTCTTTATGAATCCTGGCCTATGTGTATAGGAATTCAAACCCATGCATACAGTTTATCAGTTTTACCTTCATCATGAGTCAGAAGTGGCCACCTCCAGAGCAGCGAGGCAGATCTTCACTCTGATAGGAATTCTGTAACAGAGACAGGCAGTATTGGGGCATCTTTGAGTTGAGGGTACAATAAACAGCAAACTCTTTTTCTCTGTAGCTGTTCAGTAACAATTTAAAATCAAAGATCTCCTAAAACCATATCACCTCCATGCTATCACTTTACTTGTAGAATATAGAAATTTCTGCAAACTTGTGGCTATAGTAGTCTAAAGCAGACACTCTGTAAGAGCAAGCTGAAGACACTATTGAGATATCCTGTTCACTGGTGCAAGAACAAAAAAAGTTAACAATCACTAGCCAATGTAGATGAAGTAATTTTAAAAGATTTTAGGTTTTTTCAAAGGTTTTTTATTTTAATGGTTTTGCTTGTAAGTCAATGCTACAAAACAATTAGTAGAGTTCTGCTGCCTCCAGACAAACTACTTGTAGGGATGATGACTCTGAGAATTAAAACAAAAGGATGAAATGACCCATCACATTAAGGTTACCTAATGGCATTGTACCATTCATCTATTTCCTGGAGAGCATCTCAGGAGTGTTTGTCATGCAGTGAGCCTGCACATCTTTGGGCTTCACCTGGAGCTGTATAAGGAAAGATGTGGTCCCAGAGCTGCTTTTTTTATCCTACCTATTGAAATGTAAATCGCATGGTAAGGGATGTCTCTGGAGTACATTCATACTGAATAAGTTGTTCTCTATTTTGAAAGAACAGGCAATATTTCCATAGACTGGGGCACTTGAATCAGATTTCTGGCAAATCAGTTTGTCACAATAGGCCAGATAACAAAACACCTTCTCTGCACTTTGCCTTGACTTTATTGCAGCCTACAGAGCAATTGGAATCTAGGGGGTCATCTCTGTCTCACTTCTTGTTCAGACATTACTGTACACTACTGTTTGATTTCTCTTTCTTTTCTTTGTGACTGAGGTCATTGCAGAGTAGTAAAACTAGTGTTTTATCCCAAACATATTTACTCAACTCTTGCTGCAAGAAACAACCCTTCAAGCAATAATTCATTTTCCTCTCCAATTCAGTATGTAATTACTGAACCAGAACAGACAGACAACCAGAAAGTGTATTTTTAATAAAAACTCCAGACCTACTGCATCATCTTCTCTTCTGTAGCATCTAACTCAGAAGACTTCCCTATAAGTATTTCTGTAATGTCCAGGTTTAATGTAGGTCTTCCAATTTGTAATCAGAAATGGAATTACTGACACGAAGGCTGAGGTCTTTTCTCACAGGACAAACTTAGCATTAATTTGGCTATGTGCTGTTTTATTTTTTAAAAAAAACTTCTCTTCCTTTTCTCCCTTTTGTAGATCTAACTTCACAGCAAAAACATTATTTTTGCTTGTGTTTTTTTTTTCTTATTTGCTCATTTCTTTAATCAGATGCAGACTACAGGTACCAGCATTTATCTACAATATTGGACTACTTACGTACAGTATCAATGTCAACCTGATAATTGATCAGTTTTATTGTTTTCTAGCACTGGCTCACATTTGTTGCACTATTTCCACACTTTCAAAAGTTACCAAAGTCCAGCAGTGAGTGACTAAAGCAGTAGTACTCAAGTGAGGTTCAGTTTGTTTCTTATTAGGCAATCTGAGCTAATTAATACCTTTCAGAAGGATTCAAAAATGTGTCAGAATCTACACAAAAAGTGAAATAATAATAAACCCAACCACTTCCTATTTAGATTCAAAGCATATTGAAGAGAAAATTGAAACAATGCCTGTTGCTCATTCTGTGTACATCTAGTAAATCACTAGGGGATTTCTTTTTAGTAATGATTTGAGATTTGCACTGTTGTTGTGCTAGTGACAAATATTTTAAAGCTACACAACTCTTGATAGCTTGGTTAGCTAAATCCTGGACAAGAATTTGACAAAGAACATTAAAAAAAAACTTTCTGAAATTGGTTTTGAGGCAATCACAAAATAATTGAACATTAGGGATTGGAAGATCATGTAGTCCAATCCCCCTGCCACAGCAGGATCACTTAGATCAAGTCTACTAACAGAAAACTTTGGATGGAAACTAATAAAAATGGTTTCCAGGAGACTGTTATGGAGAAAGTGGTGACAAAATCTTGACATTGTAACTTGTGACTCGGTTTTAATCCCAGGTGACTCTTTGTGGGAAGTTATAAAAATGTTTTAAGAAAGGATTTAATCTAAATATCTTGATCTCTTCCCATGATATCCATTTCCTCACTTCTTGCTTGTGGAACGTCACTCATTTCAGAGTACCTGACCATTAGAGAGACTAATCTATAACTGAGGTATTAAGTTACAAGAGTATTTTACAACAGGTATTTACCACATGTCTTTGACAATACAAGGATCTTCATGCTATCAATATTATTGTAAAAATATGCATTGCAAAAAGATTTGGAAAACTGCTCCCCAGAATTAGACCTTCAAGCAGCTTCAGTGATACGAGTGGTTTGCATTGTGAAATATTCAATACAGGAATATTTTGCAATTAACTGTTTTGCTTTGTTTTCTTAAAAAGAAAATTTGAATGTAGACTTGAGGGATATCAAGCAAGCAAATTTGGTTAATGTTGTTGTACTACTCACAGAATGGAATGACTTCTGTAACACAATACTCATGAAAGCCCATTCATTTCATATTTGCTCTCTCTGATAATCTAATAACTTTATCCATTATTTCCATCTACAAGTGATAATTCTTCTTTGTCAGAACTCTTAATTTCAGGTCCTCCAGTGTCACTGAATTAACATGGTGATAACAGGGGGTTTTATTGCTGCTTTAAGACAGAATGACTGGATCAACACTTTATTTTATTTTACTTTCCTTCAAAATAAAAGTTCTCTTCTTAGGTTTATTTACATAGAAGTAAGAACTCTTGGTGAGTTTTCTATGAATTAATATCTACTCAACCAAGAACTGAGTTATAAATTAGGTTTCATACAGGTCTTCATCTAGTACCAGAGAATAAACTATATTCTCATCAGATGACTCATTTTAAAAGTAAGCCAGACTACCAGAAAAGCTCTATACAAAATAAAACTTGATATTATAATTACAGCCATTTTCAGTAAGTCAGCACTTCTTTTAGTTTTTGTTTTCCCCTCAGAACAAAAGTAATGCAGGCAATTATTTTAAATTAGGTTACATGAGAATATTATTTGTGTAACGGAAATAGGTTTCTTTTTGTAATTAAGTTTAATAGACCTTACTCTGGAGATGAACAGAATCAGTCTTGAAAACACTAGGTATCTCCAACTGCAGGTATGCTTGGAGAGCAGATGGATACATTAATTACCTGTGCTAGTGAACTAGTAGGTTATGATGAGGCAGTAGTTCCTTGTAGCCTTTCACCTACATTTAAAATACATGCTACTGGTTTTGGAAATCCTTTGATTTACTTGAATGTTAAGACTGTGTAAGTCCAGTCTAGTTGGTTTCTGCTGTTGCAGGGGGATCGGACTAGATGATCTTTCAAGGTCCTTTCCAATCCCTAATGATTCTATGATTCTGTGATTCTATGACGGGAATATATTTATTCAGATGAAGGACAACTCTCTAAAAATGTCTTTCATGAGAAAAGACATATTTATAAATGTTTCAGAAATTGTGTTCACTTTTGGAGTTTCCCAACTTTGTTAAGTCCATTTAGATTACTTTTTTTTTCTTTGCTAAGAGCAAATGTTTCAAGATGAGCTAATACATTGAAATAAAGTATTAGGGATCAGACTCCACAATTTACTATTTTTCAGAGGATCACAGAATCACAGAACATAAGGGATTGGAAGGGACTTTGAAAGATCATCTAGTTCATACCAGAGCAGGATCTGCTAGACCGAGTTGCACAGGAACATATCCAGGCGGGTTTTAAAGGTCTCCAGAGAAGGAGATTCCACAATCCCTGTGGGCAGCCAGTCCCAGTATTTTTGGTGCAATACTTCTGATATCTGATGCTCTTCTTTAAACTCAATATCCTCTCAGTAAGCTTTCACTCTGCAAAGTTTTTCACTCTAAGTAAAACAAATGTAAATAACCAAAACAGAAAACAATCTTAAGTCAGGAAATGAAACAACCCCAGATTTATTAGTTTTAAATTTTCATTTATCTTTACATAATTTTTTAACTAAAATGGCTCATGGCCTCTTAATATTTGCATTTAGTAGTGCTAGTACAAGTAAAATAAAGTAAATTAAGCTTACAGTAAAAGCAACATTATGACAAAGGGAAAATTTCAAGAACAAGCAAAAATAACAGAGGTGGAGATGTTTTAGAAGGGTAGGGATCCTTTGGCTTAAACAGTGTGAAACAAGAGAAAACTGGGCAAGGTGTTTAACAAAGGGAAGAAAGAAAGAGACTATTCAGAAAAAAATACTTACACAGGAAAAAGATTTTAAACTGTGAGAGATCTGGTCACAGAAAACCAGCAGAGAGTAAACTGCATTTCTGGCAACATTCTCCTTTTTCCTTGCAAAAACCATAGGCAGGATGAAGGTAGAAAACAAACACATAATCAAGTTCAAAATTGAGCAGACATCTTGATATCATGTAGTCTTGCCCCAGTCCAAGCACAGAAAGAGGTGAATAGATATTGACAAGAAGGTAACTTTAAAGGATTCTGTTTATAAAATGCCTCTGGAAGCTGTTGCTGAAAACTTCTTTCTTATTGCTAAGCATTACTTTGCTTCTTTGTGCAGATATACTCAGCTCTTCTTTCACCTGAGAGATGTAGGCTTCTCCAATGTGACAATCAGCACTGAGATGCTCATTATAAGTGATCAGGCTCACAAGTCAAAAGTAGAGTTCCATTACCAGAGACCATTTAGCTACACCATGTCGGTCTGGATTGAGCTGTTTTACTTCTGATAGTACCTGCATTGTGCATTTCAAGCTAACAAGTGTTTATGGACACATCTTTACTGGTCATGTATATTTGCCCTAAGAAAGCTCCTCCCAGGACCTCCACTCAGCATGGCTACTTTTAATTACAGCTCTCACTTCTCAATTTTACATCAGTGACAGAGCAGCTTGCACAACACTTCAGTAACACTTGTAAGGGTCACAATAATTCTTATTCTGATCTAATTTTATTGATCCTCCTCTGAGAAAATAGCACCCTTCACAGCTTTATGGGAACATTCAAACAATCTAAGAATGATTTATATCACCCCTAGGAAAGAGACATGAAGACTTCTTACTTGCATGCTAAGATTTTCCCTGAGATCTCTATCTGTCAAAGTACTAAACACAAGTCAGGATATTCCTGAGTAATGAAAAGCACTGCAAAACATGATCACATTAATAGGCTTCATGTTATAATTGGATGATGCTTCCACTTAACATGCAATTTATTTTATTCAATATTGATAAGATTTAATGAATGATGTATTTGATGTAGAGTCTTAATTAACAAGTTATATATTTGATGCAGTGAATAACACATCTAATTTAATAGAGAATGCACTGTATCTGCAGCTGAAGGTGATTGGTCTTTTAGAGAGAGATTAATTCATTTCAGAATATGATGTATCACTTTCAATATGTACTAAATCAAATCTATAATACTCTCTTATTTTTTGCCATGTGCAAAGTAGCACAAGGAACAAGTTTGCCCTCAAGTGGACTTCAAAGGCAGATCATACCTCCAAGGCAGGTTGAATCAATGGTTAATTCATTCATGCTGTGATAAGGGCAGAACAAAGTTCTAATAAGCAGCTGCCCTCACAATCAACATTTGCTATAGTTCTAAGTAAAATTATATTAAAGTTATTTAATTAGAGACCCCCCCAAAGTGTAATAATCTTTTTATTAACAAGAGTTGACAATAGTACTTGACAGTTCAAGGTGCAAAAGTTGAGATGCTGATTAGGTAATAGGAAGAGGAAGGGCATCTTTAAGCCTGTATTTTTCTTAGGTCAGAAAAAAAAATCTGCAAGTTTGACAATATATACTGTTATTTTTAAAATTCATCCCATCAATACCACTGCTTTTACATCCTGTGCAATAGGGAAACTCTTACTTATTCACTAAATAATCAGTAACAGTGAGTAGGAGATCTCCAGTTCAGATCATTGGAGTTTTCAGTTCCTGTATATAGACAACTAGCAGGTTTACCACATTGAAGACACACAAAATTCTACTTCTAGTTTCTACAACATGAAACTTCCATGTTCATTTACTATTCTAACAATCCTTGTCTTGTTCATAGCTCCATAAATTCAACACTCTGTGCTTTTAATCTCATTGGTTGAGAAGTGAAAATGACTCTGGTTCAAGACAATCCCAGCTAGTTTTTTTAATTGCATATTTAGAACTAAAGAAGTCTAAGGACATGCGTATATAACCAAGGAGTAGGTAATGGCTGTCACACTAGTACATAATATCCCTAGTAACTTAGTTACAAACATCTGATTCTGTGTTATTTAAACAGGAAAATGGCCGTTTAAGCACTGTGCAGTGAAATAATAATAAACCTTCTGGCATATTCTTCATTCAAAATGTTGCAATCAAAAATAACATCAAAAAGAGATTCACCAGCAATGAAAAACTATTTGGAATAAGCTGATTTTATATTTCTAAACATATGATGGATCTTATCACTCTCTTGTATATATGCAATTTAGTGTATATCAAACTTACAAGCCAGAAGTAAATCGAGAAAAAAAAATGTATTTTTAATCCTTGTTTCTATTTTTCACCCAAAAGTAAAACCTTATATAGATTTATAGTGCCGAGAACAGTACTGATAGAAGATTATGATAATTTAAAAACATCTTGAGTCCTATTGAATTAGGTTTTTCCACAACGTAAAGAATATAAGTACATCTTAATGAAGCCTAGAAGAAAAAAGGACAGTGTGTGAAATAGGGAAAGGTTTACAAGTCAGTTTTAGCCAGGTCTGCAATTCATACGCTCGCTTTGTGAAATAAATAATTGAAAAATAATTTTATAATTATATCTGTCTGAATCCACACTAACTCTTAGCAGATGATTTCAGGTCATAAGAAATTCTGACCTATCCATAACGTAGCTGCCTGCAACTACAAATTCAAGCTATTACACTCCTCTTTCCAGTGTCAAAAGTATTAATAGCAAAATTCCATTATTTTTAATGCCAAAATACATATATCATCTACATCATGCAATGTAAATGAATCAAGGTCCTAAAATGCTAGAGTTAAGCATGTCATCTTCCATTTCCCAGGTTGTGGTGACAAAATGCCACTGCAGGTTTAAAAAGGAGAAAAAAATGTCACTGTATCATCAACTTTCTGATGTATAGAACATTGCTATTTACTTTTTTCTTGTTCTAGAAGAATATTTCCATGGAATGTAAATTACTTTTTCAGTCTTGTACAAAGTGCTCCTTGTCCTCTTGATGTGGTTATGGAAGCAAGAATATGCTGCTGCCAACAGGACTGCCTAGTTACTTAGAGCCCCTACATAAATGCTCTTCCCTGTGGTTCTGAATGACAATGTTTGAAGTTGGTGATGGATTAGAAAAGTAGTGTCAACATCCACAGGAAGGCTTGCCCCTTCTTGTTGCTAGAATTTGTAAAGTGCTGCTGGAATTCATAATTTCAGGCTGTTGTTTAAGGTGGCACTCCATGAGAAATTAAGATGAATACGTGACAGTAGTCTTCCAGATCCAGGCTGTGGACAAAGGGTGAGGAGAAGCAAGCTTTCAATTAATGGTTACAGAGATCACATCCAGTGTGTTTTCAAGGCTTCCCAGATATGTGATCCCCTGTCTTGATTTAGGGGTACATCCTTCCCTTACTGTGGAAGGAGGTAACTATCTTTTGATCCAAAAATGAGACTTCCTGAAAACTGTAATATCTCATGTTTTTTTACTTCTCAATAAGAAGTATTTACTTTTTCACTGCTCAATAAGAACTTTCTTGTCAAGAGGAAAGCTTGATAGGATAGCTTTCTTTCGAAACAAGAGAAGTTGTGATAATGACAGAGTATTATTTGGTGCTGATGAATATTTGATTGACAGTGCTGCATGTCCGAGGCAACAAGAGAGCAGGAGGAAGTGGAACCAGGAAGAAGACAAATTAAAAGTAGAAAACACATCTCTGTCAGGGCATTTCTGAAGTGAAATATAGGTCTAACATAACAGTAGATATTTCCTGAGGTGTTAACATTCAAGGACCCTGGGGGGCATCAGACCTGCTTGAGATTAAAGGCACAGGATTGTCATGAGTGGACTCCTGGCATATCCCATATCCATACCTTCAGCAGAAGGAGCTGACACAAAGGCCCGAAATTCCTAGGCTTTCTCTCCAAAACTGGCTACTAGTTGACTTGCTCAAAAAGGAAATCAAATCATTAGTTAGTGTATGTATACATTGATTATTAGTAGCAGGATCCACTTACATTAACATGGTTGCACCGGGGCTTGGTACAATACAGGGATCAGGCCAAAATGGCATAGCCCTAAAACTGATAGATTTGCCAAAATGGATATGGGATATGTAGTAAGAGGTAGAGCCAACGAGCAGAACGAACAGTGTGATAGGAACTAATTCTGCCCTCATGGACTTCTAGCAGAAAGAAAAGTGAAAGAGTTGAGATTAAAAAAGATTAATATGCACTGACAAGGGGAAAAGCCATCACGAAGGAGAACTGAAGGGAGGAGAAAAAAGCCATTCTGCTTTTCTTACAGGCAAATGAATAGAGTTTATGACTTCTATTTTTTTATTCCCTGTATTATTTTACTCTCTCCTTGTTTCTATAGACAGAGGGGCCAGAATACTGCATTTTGCGATGTCCATTGGTTTTGCTTTTCCCCCCACATTTTCTTGAAAAACAGAATTTGTAAAAACTTCAAAACATAGTTGATTTTTTTACCATTTTTAAAAAATATTTTTTCTAGTTAAATGAGACTTTGCTTGAAGAAAGTATTTTGAGTATAAGATTAGTTTACTTGAAAGAAGGAAGGATTAGTTTATCTTTTAAAAAATCTTACTGGAAAGATCAAATTAAAGCACCTTTTCCCTTTCTGAGATTGATTTTTACAATCTAAAATTACTCCAATAAATTCTAACTAACTTTTTGTGTAGTGACTGCAAAAATCATATTAACTTTTTTTTAGACAAAAAAGTATTAACCACATGAAAAAAAAATCCATAACAGAAAAGCAAAAATCAACCACCCAACCCATGCCCCAGCACAAAATGCCCCAAAAGAAACAATAAAAGGAAGGGGACAAAACTGTATGAAATTTTTTTCAGTGATGATAAGATGTGAAGAGTTATCTATAAAGAATGAAGATATTGATTTTAACTCTAAAAATGACAGGAACAGGAAAAGCAGATAGATTGTTTGGACAGTAGAAGAAAAAGACCACCCGTTGTGGAGACAGGAAAGAAAGAAGCTCAATATTTACCTCAGAAGACAAGGGGTGTGACAAAGAAAGTTGTCAGTAAAAGTGTACAGGCGCTCTATTACTTTCCAACCTTTATATTTCTTGTGCTAAGAACTAAGCAGTGTTGGAATTTTCAATCTCTGATTTCTGTGTCAGGTGTTTTTTAAGGAGGAAAATAAAAAATGGCCTCAGGTCAGAGCTCTGAGAAAGGTATGTTTAAGTTACTGAGGTATCTAGTCAAGTCTTTTGTGATGCTGAAGATGTAGGGCAGCTGCTGAATAAGGTTCTACCTTTCTGAAGGTGTAAAAGACCAAAAAATAGTCAAGACTATATACCAAGCTTTTCCAAAAAGGATTCATCCAAAAGTCTTGGATGCAGCCTATTGACCTGCAGCAAAGCTTATCAAGCACAGAACACGATGCATTGGAACTGCAGAATAGAAGAAGCCTCATGAACATCTAGCAGTAGAAGTTCTATCCAGCTAAAAGTTAAAGCCCTACATGTTTTTTGTAACTAATGTGAAAAATTATTCTACATACGTTTTTAGGATTGCACGCAGTATTATAATATTGATTATAAATCAATCTAATATTATATTCATTTCAAAGTAATTATCATCCTAACAGTATAGTGAAAGAAATAACCAGTATTTTATGGTTTTTATTCAGTTAGAGTACAAACTGCAAAAATCACCTCACCATGGGGAAAAGTCAACACCATGTTCTCCTCACTGAAAAGCAGATACATAAATTGTCTGTTCCATGGAAGCACAGGTAGTTAGGAAAATTAGATTAAAAATATTTATATATTTGTGAGTAGCAGTCCAACCTTTTTGACTTTGAGCGTCTTCAAAGGAACCAGCATCAGAGGCTCTCAGGCATATATGGGAATCATATTTTAGTATAAAACAGGATTACATTTATGATAGGTGAAAAATATTTAGAACTACTAAGGGGCAAGAGTGTTTAAGCCACCAAAAATAGGGGAAAAAAAACCCAAACCTGTTAGACTATTAAGTAGTAATACTGGTGGAGCAGAATTAGAATGGAAAGGATGGTCAGAATTACCTGATATTAAACAGGAAAGAAGGATAAAATTTACTTTAATTAAATGTCATGCTATCTTTAAGGTTTGAGGTTGTGAACTGCTAATGGAACTACTATTTCTTAATTGTTTAATAGGAAACTTAGGGAGGCTGATTTAATATTTTTTTATGAAACTCAGTTGTTCCATTCTGTTCTGACCTCAGGTGTCCTCGCCTGCCTCTAAAGTGAAATTACAAAGGCTGACCCATTCCTCTCAACTTAGTAAGTTTCATTTAAAGAGGTAAAGTACTATATGTTTCCCCAGCCAAATGGGGAAGTGTACAGTGCTAGTCATTGTGGCTTCTTGATAATCCAACAAAGCTGAATCTTTCTCTGTGATAACATTTTGCATTGGCAAAATAAATTCCTTAGTGCAACTAATAGTGAAGAACAGAAATTCTTGCAGGTGGGATAACCTGGTGTTAACAAACATGTAAATGAAGAGCAGAATGCTGTGTGAATAGTACTGAGAAGAGGTAAAGTCCCTGACAGAAACTACTGCTCTTCAAACTATTAAGATTATTTGGAATAGCCTGAATCAAATCCTCTCAGATTTAGCAGAGCTAAATAAAATCATTAATAATACTAATTATGTAAAGAAAGAGAATGTTAGATTAAAACAAAACATTAGCTCTCTCCAAAAATGTGTTGTTAATCAATGTGTTCTGTGGATTAGACCACATGAGATAAAAACAGGCATGAAGACTGGCTTCTTAATTGGAATTAAGTATTTCAACAAGCAACTATTTATTTATGAAACTTGGATGTGTACATTGACATCGAAGGATACCAAAGAATTGGAAGACGTTGAAAAAACCTTATGAGATGATCATAATTTTATTTATTCCAGTGTAGAATAAACTTTAAACCTTTCTTCTCAAGAGTGAACTCTTGTTTCCCTCAATTATGATTCATGCTCTGTGAACTTGAGATTACTCATATGGATGTAATTGATCTAAATTGTAGTTCCATCTGGGTTATTGCTGGTTCACAGACTTCTATAAAGACATGTTACCACACTTTCTCTTAGTTTCTGTAGATAGAAGATTTTGTTTTGACCATGTTGTCCTATTGCTCTGCCATAGACACATTTCTCAAAAATAAATAACATTCCACGTGAAGCTAAACAAAAGGGCTGTATTAAGAAAAATATATTTGGTTAATTACTCCCTCAAAGTCATTCCATTTTTTCCACTTGGATATCTATTTATTCTCACATATGCACAAGATCATATTCATATCACAGCATCACGGTAATGATAAGGTTGGAAAAGACCTTAAAGATCATCCATTCCAACCTAAATCCAAATAAACCCAGTAATCCTAACATCTAGATCACGCCACTCAGCACCTCATCAGAGGGAAGTCTTGAACTACTAGACTAAGATGAAGCGCAGGAAAATGTCTATTTACAAATATACTGGGAAATGTCAATGTTCCTACCAAAAAAAGGGTAATATTTCTCCTTGTAAAGACAGACGTGACACTTTGCAACACAAGGCGTGCAGCAATGCATTGTCTGAAACATTCTTACAATTTGATTCAGATGACATTACATTGTAGCCTTTACTGAAACAAACAATCAAACAAAAAGTCGTAGCAGGGCCAATGGAGAGGGATGCAGAAAGAATTCATTAAATAGAATCAATGACAACATCTCCAGGGGCTGAAAACAAGGACAGGTTTTTGTTTCACAGCAGCAAACTTTGTTAAAAATTCACCTTATGACCAAAAAAGTCTCTCTTCAGAAATTCCACTGTTTTCAGTTTAACTTTTTTTTATACCCCAAGAACTTCAGGTGTGTTATATCTAAAATTGTAATCAGAACTGAAAAAGGAGGTGGTGGGTTTTTTCCGTAGGAGCTCTCTTGTCCAGTCAGAGTAAATCTTAAAGATGTGTCTTTTTCCATTCTCTCTGATAAATTCCAGAGAACTCTCTTCCACAAGTTTGTAAAATTTTATTTAAATCTTGACCTTAAATAAGTGAACAGTGTGAAATACTCAATTCTAAAAAATGTTATGAGGTACAATTAACCAATTGCATCTCATTTCTGAAGAAAAACCACAAGACTGTCCTCCTTTGGACACTTTTCTCTCTTTCACATGTAACCGCAATATTACATTTATTTTACACTTTATGGTGTGAAAAGGTGTTACAAAAGGTGAGGTTTTATCACAGTTTATGCTTGTGTAGTCCAAAGTTTCTTTGGTTTTTCAGGTATTAGCATGTGCTAAACACTACAGTAAATTAAATCTCACAAATATTAATTGCAGACAGTCTGAACACTTTAATCTCATTTAAAACTGCATTGTTTATTATCCTGCAGCCTACCGTTATTTTTAATGAAAGTGTTAAATTAAATTTTAGACTTAAAATGGCAACCATGTTTTTCTCACAAAAGAAATGAGAGATTTTATAAGGAAGGACATTTCATTGTTAATGATTTCATAGCTAGAAAGGATAAAGCTCTGTTCCTCTCCTATTAGCTTTTCTTATTCAATTTCCCCAAAACCTTGTGTCTACACCAGTGACCTGAACTATAAGAGGTTATTTACAATGGAATTATCAATTGTCTTGAAATTTAAAAAATTCAAAACTCAGTGAATGGCAAAGTTGGAGGATTGCATGATATATTTTATAGGGTGGTTGTTTTTTTTTTTACTGGATGCTATAGAATTTCCAGACATAAAGCTTTAAGGTGAAGTTCAGATTTTGATTTATACCAGACATCAGCAGAAAAATTATAAAGAACACTGCAACTTAAAAGCAGAAAAATGGCCTTTCAGTACGAAGTGCATTACTGGACTTCTAATCCCAGCTGTCTGCCTGATTTCCTGCACAGTCTCAAACAAGCCAGATTCATGGTCACTCTTTCTAATGAGAATAATCAATATAACTCAATCAAAAGACATTCAGTTAAGATTCCTGCACTATTATCATTATGTACTGTGGTTCAACAGAAAATGAGACAGACGAGAATTTGATGTCTCTCAGCCTATCCAATATTTTGCTTTTACAACTCCAAGGCAGTAGTTTAACCAGATCTTCAAGCTGATGATTAACTGGAGCAACATATTTTTCCCAGCTGTGAAGAGTTCTCTTGTTTAGCACTGTGACTGTCACAGGCATAATCATAACAGACTGGCAGTGGACAGAGACAGCAAACCATTAATAATATTGGAGATTACAAATGAAACATCTGGATAAACACAGAAGCAAACAGCCTAAATGTTCTGATTACAGAATCAGTAATGATACCTCATCAGCTGTAGATTGTTCAAGCAGCTGAGGATTCTCCTCTAGACTCAGAAGGAGCTTCATGTTACAATAAGATAAGTATCTTATTTGCTTTTGGATGAGAATAAATAATATTTCATTCTCCTTTTAAGGGAATTCAATTGACTGACCAGGTCAGAGGCTAGAATTTATTTCCTTTTAACACATCTAAGTGAATTTATTTCCCGGTGATCCACATAAAGTTCCTAAGATGCTTTTCACATTCTCACAAAGAGGAAAAAAAAGTGTCACATTAATTTTAATTAATATATATTCAGTTAAACCCATTCAAGATCAAATCAGTTCATGAAGACGGGAGAAGAATGAAAGTTTTTCATGACCTAGTTTATCATTTATTACTTTGACTGTTACCATCTTTGAATTTTAGGTTCACAGTGTAAGTTGGTACTATAGTCATACATTATTCATTTCAAGTATGTGTAGATGAGTGTGAAAGCTTCACATCCATTACTGAAAACACCCAATGAGAGCTGAGTAAAGTTTCGTTTTGTCAGTTTCCAGGGTTCAGTACTTGTTCCAACTTAGAATTTCCTGAAATAATAACTTGTTTAAAAATGATTCCTCATTATGCACAATAGCAAGAAAAAGCAACTGACAGCAAAATATAGAGGTTGTTACTCTTCCTTTATGCGTTCACCATTGTTTGGCAGGTATGTAATAACTGCTGGGCCAGACAACTTTTTGAAAGGGTTTGTAATTCGAGTGCACTATCACTTCTCAGTATGACAGGCTTAGATTGATTATAAATAAAAATATCTTCAACTTACTCCAGGTTAAGAGTAGCCTTGATGAAAATATTTTCATGCTATGCTGATATTGAAACACTTGAATAATAATAATTTTTACTTGTCATAAACTCCAATATGCCACACATGCTATATGCTTTCCAATCATAGTCTGCTAGCTTTGTTTTGGGTAAAGATTAATATTTTCTCCTCATTGTCTTCCAGCAACAACTCTATCATGCCTCCTTTACACATTGAAAGATTTCAGAGTATTCCAGTGACATCTTATTCTCTAAAATCTAGAAGCTTCTACTGAACAGAGGGAAGGATTCCTACTTAACTAGCAGCCCTGAGTACTATTTTCTACTCTGAATTTTTACATAACTAAGTCCAGGTGGAAGACCAAGTTTCAATGTTACAAGGCATGATAACTGACAAGTGCGGGTGATGTTTGCTCGATCTCATGAATTAATGGACAACACACCCAACATGAGTGTGCTGCAGCAGCAAAAAGGCCATCAGGATGCTCTTAACAAGAGCACAACCAGCAGAGATAAAGAAGTCATTGTCTCACTCTTCTCAGCGCTGGTCAGATTTCACTTTGAGTAATGTGTACAGTTTTGGTCCCTGCTATAAAAAAAAAAAGAGGTAGACAGGCTGGAAGGGATCCAAAGAAGGGTCACAAAGATGATCAGAGGGCTGGAAGATCCACCATATGAAGGAAGGCTGTGAAAGCCAGATATGCTCAGCCTTGAGAAGAGAGGGCTTAGGGGGGAACCTCATCACCATGTACCAGTACCTAAAGGGTAGTTACCAAGAAGCTGGTGATTCCCTTTTTACAAGCAGTCATATGGAAAAGACAAGAGGCAATGAGTGTAAGTTATTTCTGTACAGATTCCAACTGGAATCCAGAAGGACATTCTTCACCATTAGAAAAATTACCCATTGGAATAATCTCCTACAGGAAGTGACCAATTACCCTACATCGGACAGTCTTCAGAACCAAATTGACAGGCTAATTTAAACTGTATGTCTAGCTTGGGAGGTTGGACTAGATCATCCTCGAGGTCTCTCCCAACCCAGTATTCTATGAGTCTACAAATATTATCTGGGATTAAAATGTCTCATCTTAGTCACTGCTGCCTTCCAACAAAACACAAAAATCTCATGACTACCTGTTACATTTGATATATTCTCTTACCAGCCTTAGCCTGAAGAAGGATCTCAGCACAAAGGCCTCTGGGCTACAGCCCACCAGCCCTAAGGACACTGCAGAGATCCTTCCAGAACTACAGCAGGTGCCAATAGTTGGGCAGGCAAAGGAGCCAATCAGAATCCGATAGTCTGTGTCCAATCCTATAAAAGCTCTGTGGCCACTACAGGGAAAGTCTTCTGACGGTCTGTAGCACGAGTAGCAGCACTTGAGAGCCCTCAGCAGGATCAGTGGCAGCCGCACTTGCTCCTGTGATGGCCTCAGCTTGTGCTGCAGCACTGGGGAGCTGTGGTGCAGCCCATCTGCCTCTGCACAAGGGGTCTAGCGTCTGTTTCAGTGCCTGTAAGTGGATTTGTTTTCTCAGCCCTCATAGTCTGTACTGTTAATTCTATTTCCAGCTACAACAAAAGCATTTTCTGTTTTAGGAGCACCAGTGTAATTTTTCACATTCTGACACTACAAAGAGATTAAATATCAGAAACTATTTGGCTAGAGGCTCTGTTGCAGCTCAGCCTCTAAAATTAACACACATTTGAAGACTGTAGGCAAAAAGCTTGGAGAACAGAGATTCTGTCCCGAGATGAGGGGGTGTTTTTACTTATTTTGTGTTGTCTCTCCCCAGAATGTATTAGTTTAGTCACACTGGAAGTGCAGAGTAGGATCTTTATACAGCAGAATCTCCATGATGTTAATACTTCAAAACATGGAAGCTTTCCTTGGAGTAGTGGTTTCCTAGAAATCCTGTTTCCTTCTATGACTACTTCTATCATCAGAGTTACTATGATCCTTAAATCTTATGCAGGTGAGGTCCAAGACCCTGGTTTGGGGTCCTTTATGTCTTCATTTTCACCCAGAGATGCTGGATGAGTTATGCTCTCTCCAGGCTGAGTTGGTTGGGGATAATTGCCTGAGCTGGGGTCTTGCATGTACTCCTATCAAACCCCTACTCTCAGTAGGACACCTTACAATCCTGGCAATGCAGTTGCTCCAAAGTCCCTGCTGTGCTTCGCAACTTTAAGCCAACAGCCAGAGGCTCCACTTTGGTGGTTATGACAATGCTTTGAGAGTTCCCTTTGAGTCACTCTTCTCTGCCCTCAGGGATTTTGCACTAAGAGTAATTTCCCTTGAGTGACTTCAGTGACTCTAGTTCATATGAACAGCGAGCAGTGGGTATCTCTGTCTAAATGTGGGTTTGTACTCTCATGAGCAATGCTTTAAATAGCATTACTTTAATAAGACCTTTATTCTGCCTCTATTGTTCCTGAGGGAACTAAATTCTGTATCCCTACATAAAAGTATCATTTGTATTTATTTTAAATAGATCAAAGTCTATGTAGATACTTTATTTCATTTAAGACAGTTGAATTTATTACTATACAATTGGTTTCATGGCTGCCAGACTGTAATGTCATGCTATGACCTATCCTGTAGCACGAGTATCAGGTTAGTGCTTCTCTGGGCATCTTTCATCAATCCACTCAGCTTATGACTTATCACAGTCATAAGCTTGTTTGTGGTGTTCTTTTTATGCTTTGTAGTGCTTGGTAACTTCTGGAAAGATAATTTTCTGTGACTATGGTTGTACTGAGCCTTTGTGAATACAGAAATCATAGGTGGGTATCTTTGGGTTTTATCCACTCTGTATGTTCCTGAAGGCACCCCAACCATGATGCCTACTGTCCTCCCTTTTATCTTGACCCATAAGCTCTAAGTTAATTCCTTGTCTGTCCCCAGATAGACTTCCATGCATCCTAAGCATTCACTGACATAGAGGTCAAGGCATGTAGTACAACTGCTTGTCGGCTTCCGGGTTGACTGATATACTTCAGGTGGAGCATATTAAAGGTGTTGTCCTAGGTAGCCTGTTCCAGTGTTTGACCTGTGATGAAATGTTTTGTGATATCAAGTATGAGCCTGATGCAGCCTTAAACCATTCCAAAATCATTAAGTCAGTGTTAGTGATAATTAATGTATCAGCTTTTTATTCATATGGCTTAAGTGGCTGGATGGGAGATCCACCATATCACTCACTCAGGCAGTAAAACTCAATGCAATTCTTGGACTGAGTGTCTTGGATACTTCTCAGAAATCATGCGTTCATATAATTTTGGTGTTTTCCTGGTGTGTGGTTTGTGGTCTCTTTGTTGGCTTTAATACCTCTCAATATTTGCCAGTGAGATAGAGATTTCAAAGTTCCTTGGTCTTCTGAAAGTAAAAGACAAGTTCTCTGTCTCTCGATGTGTGTGTACTGGAGAACAAGACTGGTTAGAAAACTCGTGTTATAATGCCTGTATTCTTGGTTCATCACACATCTTGAGCCATCAGGAAACACAGCAATAGTCTGGGTAGCCCGGGCTCCAGACTGTTGTGTTAACCGTAGAGATTTCTTTTGTTATGGAGAGAAAGTAAAATTCTACCCTATCCTTAGGGATTTTTGTTTGGTGGTTTGTTTTCATTTTTGTCCCATTTAAAAAGTGTGTCAAAAATATTCCACCATCTATTTTTGCTTATTTTATCTAAGCAGCTAGGAGATATGGTACTGAATTCCTAAGGATAATCAATAAAGTAGGCCTAGATCATCAATCATGTAGCATGCAGGCTAAAAGCCAGTGTCACTCCTTATTAACACAGCCTTTGGATTTCGTATTAATGCCCCCTTAAGAACTATCTAGATTAACTTGCTCCAGGGAAGAACTAGTGAGAATACTGAATTTTGCTGAAACTGTTCTCATAGCAAAATCACTTCTGTGGGAAAGGTGTTGAGCAAACTCCTGAGTCAGGAGCGAGGTGCCCTGTACTGCCGCAGAAGGTACCTTTCATATCATTGTCTTGGCTACTACATTAGACCATGTTGGGACTTGACATGCTCTGAAATATTTCAAAACCTGAGGTTGATAAGAATCACAGTACACTTTAATGCATCTGAATAATTGTCTAATCAATACTAGTTCCTTTGATATCTTTTAAATAGCATTAATCACCCTGAACACACTTGGTATTAATGCAAATGTTGCAAGTGCTTCAATTGGACTTCTGCTTTCACTGATTAATTACATTGACTAGATATTTGTGCTGAAGTCTTATCCAGCTCTGCATGCATACAGAAACATTAAAAATAAGGAGGAGCAGAACAATATTTCAGTGTAGAAGTGAAACAGTTTGTGCTTTAGGAGTTAGCATGAAGCTATATGTGCTTTGCAAATGGACCTGGAGAATTTATATGTAAGCACAGAGCAAATAACTACCCCCATCTCTTATTACTGTGATGGTATGGCTGTTGAGATATTAATTCTTGCACTTACAGAACATGCTGACAGAACAGCTACATATATTCTATGTTTTCAATTCCATTAATGTTACTGAAAATTTTACCTCTTTCATGTGCCCTAGACAGCTACCTGATAACTGGATTTAGAGACACATCAGCTGAATAGCATTTCGTTAAAAGGAAAAAAAAACACCCCAAAACATAAAGAACATTAAAACTTCTTTATATATTGGATACCATTTTTTTATTATCTGATGATATTTATGACTTTAAGTACATAAAATTTCGAAATGCTTTGTGGCTGTACACAACTACAAAATTGTAAATATAGTGTTTTGTGAACAGTGATAGTTTCTGTGAATAGGAAACTTGTTAAAGCTCAAAAATATTTAGGGACTGCCTTTGTGAGCAGATTAGTCTTTATGATAATTGCAATGCTTTCACTTAAAGGTGATACTTGCAGATACCATTTAGTTCAATTCCTAATTTCCTGTGTAACAGCTATGAAACTGAAAGCTCTTTGTTAGTATTCAGGATGATATGAAAGGCCCAACACATATCACTCTAAAAAAATTAGGTTTTTGAAGAGCATTAAAATTTAATTTTATGTTTCTAACTAATCTGCTTTGACTATAATCCAATATTTTCTGCTTGATATTAGTTGTTTTCTAGGTGGAGTTTTTAGTGATATTTGATGCTATCAATCAGTCTCTTCTGATCCCTTGTCATTCTCTCTCAAGTGCTTCTATTTGATCAGATCTATGTCTTTTGATTTACAATTTTTCCTTCTCTGCATAATTTATTTACCATTTATTTTTCCTCTGCTTAATGCTTGTAAAAATTTTTTTACATCTTGTTTCTTCCATAATTTCATTTTTTTCACAAACAGAATAATTATGGAGCTCAAGCTAATCTCATCTTCCAGAAATTCAACACTATTAGATTTGGAGATATGGACAACTGAAGTTTGTGTGTAAAACAAAATAGAGTTTCTGTGGGGAATAGTGCGGAAGACAAACCAGAATTTAAAATGAGGTAGTTTCAGAGGGCTTAATTAATTTCAGATCATGTGTTGCAATTGTTTTATTTCAAGTGCTTTTGCTACTCGAATTGCATCAGCGCTTTAAAAAGCATTTTCCTTATGACGTTAGAATACAGTTACCTCAGTCCACTGCAAAGATTTTAAAGTCAAATAAATACCTGCACTGATTTGGTTTGACAACACACATTCTGTTCTTGGTTCCCCTTCTTTACATATCAAGCACAAGATGTTGGGGATTCTTTTGCAAAAAGCCTCTAGAAAATTGGCGGTTTTCATGGACTCCTAGCAGATACTTGTAATGAGCAGATTCTGAGCTTGTAAATGTAAGTATTCATCCTGAAAGCCCGATTTTAAGGGCTCCAATCAGAGAGCAAACATCCTGTGTAATTCATGTATCTAATCAAAGCTAGCCAGCACAGCCTTGAGTTTCAAATGTCAAATCTTTACAATAGGCAAACACCACACACAATTCTGTATGTGTGCATGTTCAATAAATCTGTGAGAGTCAAACACAAGATACAAAAAGTTGTGATTTTCATCATAGCACTTACTCATTTCTTGTGAGAAACATTTTTAGCTGTAATACTAGGTTTCTGGTGGGGTTTTTCTAATTGATAAATATTTTGTTAACAATCTTATCACTTCTTTTACAGAGTCTCTTAAAGGATGGCCTGATGGTTCTGTGTGCAAGAAAAGGTAAGTCATAAATTTTCTGTCCATTTGCTGTGATTTGGGTACTCTCACTTTTGAGTTAACTTTTGAAATAATGTTTTTATCTGATCAATTAAAAGTTTACACGTTCCAGTGTATTCTAGGTTTTTCTCTTCATTTCATTTTAGCTACCTTGCTTTATCTGCCCTATTCCTGTAGTGCTTTGTGTCCATTTACAATCGAATTTTGACATCATTCTGCATCATTATTGCATCACCCCTTATATTTGTCTATTGGCTCCCATTGATTTAAAGATCTTGCTACCTACCAGAATAGGTTCTGATTCTATGACCTCTTCACATTCCTTGGTGGTGACTTCGGTTAATTGTGTGATTATCAGATGAGAATGTGGTAGCATTCTTACTGTCTTACTGTTGTTCAGCAGAGAAGATAGGGTACTTAAAATACTGCTTGAGATTTCATGGAAAGCCAGAAGCAGGGTCATTCCACTTTTTCTTTCTGCAATGTGTCCATGGTACAAAGGTCTGGAGATGTGGAAATAGATTATCGGCATTACACAATTGATAAGGAATGGTTCTAACCTAAATTGCTTTTTTGGGGGGGATGAAGTTAACATCTGCGTGTTCTATAAGAAAGGGCAAGGGAAAAAGTCTGCAAGAAGTAAAACAACTTACTTGCATGGCCCTGTTGTACAATGTGTCATTGGGAAGCAATAAAGATTAGTCTCCTGACCCCTGTATTGATACCTGAGTAGGGCAAGCTTTCTTTACCGTGAGTCAGACACAACTTTATTTAGGGCACATGTCTAAACATGGTTTCAGGCTAAAAGAGGGCAGATTTAGATTAGATGTAATGAAGAAATTCCTCACTATGAGGGTGGTGAAACAGTGGAACTGGATGCCCCCTCCCTGTAGGTGTTTAAGACCAGGTGGGTGGGGCCCTGGGCAACCTGCTCTAGTGATAGGTGGCCATGGCAAGGGGCTTGGAACCAGGTATTTAACATCACTTCCTATGTAAGCCTTTCTGTGATTTAAAGAAACTGTTCATTATTATTTATCTTCCTGTGTCTGTGTTGTGTGCATGCATGTTTCTTCATCATAAACTGCTTCATCTGAACTTAAAATTTCAGTTTTGTAGGATTGTCAAATAAATTTCACAATTGTTAGATCAGTGCAGCCTTGTAGATTTTATGACAAACAGGTTTTTTTTGGTTCTTATCACAAACAGTGCAGCTGATTCTGGAACAGTGTGTGTGTGCTGGAATGATGCATCATTTTTAGAACTTTAAATAGATCAAGAGAAGTTTGAGTGTGTTTGAGTGGCACAGATGGGAATTAGCAAACAAGTGTTTAGAGAAATATCATAGCGTTTTCTACATATAGATTATTCTATCATGTTGGATTCTCCCTGGTCTGGTTTTCTCTCCATAGCGTAATGATCAGAACTGTCATGCACGCTGAAAGAGCTTTTCAACTAGAAAGAAACAGAGTGGTGTGTTCAGAAGTTGCATCTCTAGCGTCCAGATCTGTCACTGAACTCATCTGGGACAAACCAGATACCAAAAAGCAAAAGCTTTAACTACACAGAACTCAATAGTTGTGCCAGTGCCTTCAGTTAATCAGCCATCAAAGAGTGTCTTGAGAAGTGAGTGATTGGAAAATGTCCTGCATCTGGATTGTTTATTCTTAGCATATAAGATTTCTTTGAGGACATGGTTGGTTTTGTTGCTGCTCATTAATTAACTGTGTTTGGTTTTGCTTTTATGCCTTTATTGAAACTTCAGGTGCAGAAAATTAAACATGAGCTTAGATGTCACTACAATTCTGAGACATTTTCAGTTTGTCAGTAAATTCTAAGATTCTGATGAAAATATCACAAAAGCAACATTTTAGTTAGGTTAAATTTACACGCATCTTTGCAGTGTTCAGCTCCTAGTGATAATGACAGAAGTCTGCATCATGTTTTCCTATACTTGTTTTTTTTTTCAACTCATTGCCGTGTCATAGGAAAATACATCTTAATGAGTTATTTTATATTAAAAGTTCACAATGAAAAAACAATCAAGTAGATGGAAGGTGATTATGCTGTTGGAATGGTCCACGAGGGATAGAGTTGTCCAGTTTCACAGAAATTACTATGTTCTAAAAATGCATCCTTCAGAGTTCACTATTAAGGTCGCTGTTGCTATAAAATTGTTTTACATACATGTACCAAGGGCATAATTCATGACTAAACATTCTCCAACAAACTTGAAAACAGCTATCCTATTTTGGGTGTGTATAATCACTTTGAGTCAAAGCAGTTAAGCATGTGAGTAAACTTTTCATATGTTTAGTATTAGTCAAAGACAACTTTTGGGAACAATATAGAATTGTTTGATACGGAGTGCCCAGAGACCATCTGCTGAGTTCCCAGCTGGATATTTACATGAGGTCTTACTCAGTTTATATACAGAATTTTGAGTGACTTTGCAGACACAGCAGTGAACATTTCCTGTGTCATGTGAGACTTACAAGCAGTGGATTTATTTTTGCAAGGAAACAGCAGCTACCTGGCTGGGTTGGGATGAATATGCTGTTATAGATTCCTATATCTGCCGTAAAAGGCATAAGAAGGCCATGCAATGTGTTCTTTCTTCTCTGAGGGAACATTTTCAATGCAGCCTATTTTCCCGGTGTTGTATTGTTAGTTCAAAATGCCACAGAGAAAGCAGATTTATGATGGAAAAAAAGGGATTTTCATCTCAATATTGTTGTCATTAAGCTTGCTATCTTTTTCCCCTTTTGTAGCAAAGATACACGGAAAGAAATCAACAAAATACCTGATGGAGGCAACTAATGTGAAATTAAAATACTTAGAATCATAGAATCATTAGGGATTGGAAGGGACCTCGAAAGATCATCTAGTCCGATCCCCCTGCCACAGCAGGATCACACAGACCGAGTCATAGAGTCAACCTGAGGTTAACTTGAGGTTAATATATCTGCAGGCAGTAGCCCTCTTACAGATTTTGAAGAATTACCAGGCCCAAACAGTATTTCTGCTCTTGTTCAGAGCAAGCTTAACAAAAATCTTGTTAGCTCTTTGGTTTCTTGAGGATGCCCATGCTGCAGGGCAGGCTAATGTTACCTTTTCCACTTGTACTTTACTATAAATTGTCATGCTTTTTCTTCCCTAGATATATAGGAACAATAACTTCTTTTTCTTGCTTGCTTTTTAATGGTGTATTATATTAGAGTGACACCCATCCGGTGCTGTAACTTAATTTCAGTGGAAGCCTAAGTAAATACTGAATGAGTAGGATGTCCTTTAGGTGACATTTCATGTGAAATATTGAGTATCAATTCTGTTACCTAATGCTTCTCATTTTAAACCCACCTGGATGTGTTCCTGTGCCACTTGGTCTAGGTGATGCTGCTCTGGCAGGGAGATTGTACTGGATGATCTCTCGAGGTCCCTTCCCATTCCTAATGTTCTGTGACTCTATGATTCTTAACAGAGTAGTGACAAACCCACTTGGCTCACAGTCTGGGTTTTCCTAATGTTTTCTGAGCATCCCTATGAAGCATGCCAAGATCTGAGTAGCTGGGTGGTGATATCTCTGGAACTTATACCTCAGTTAGGATTGTGATCTTGGTCCTGAATTGCACTTTAATTAGGTTCAGGAAAAATAAATGCTTAAATAAAGCACCTTTCAATAGTGGGATATTGATCAAGACTACCTGGCTTGGAAGGCCCTGATTATTAAAAGCTGCTTTAGCTAGTGTTCTGATTGAAAACCAGAAATTTTTTATAAGCATTTCAAACCTCAAAATTCCTGAGCTCTTATTCTTCTTAAGTGTCTTTGCTCTCATTTGGGTAGTTGTTGAGTTATGAAATATATACATTCTGTAAAGCATGTTTTGTTCTGCATTGGTTTTCCATGGGCCATCCACAGGAATGTGAAAGGATTTTAAATTAAACTAAATACTTTTCATATTCTGCATATTTTCAGATCTACTGAACATACTTAGAACCTTAAAGAATGAGAAAATTCAATTATTTCCTTCTTGTTATTTCACCTTAATTATACATTTGCCATGATACCAAAAAATGGAAAAGCAATGGAAACAAGCAAAACTTAACAAAACCTAAACCAAGTCACTTTGCTCCTGTCTAATATCAGATTTCAAGCATAACATTTAATTGTTCTAGACTTGTTTCTGGATAATACTGTCACTTTCTTTGTCTGTATACCCTGAAAAGACAGCCGTGGGTTCCCTGAAGCAAAGCTGGGATGGAGATGATTGCATGTATTTCAGTCTGAACTTTCTTTTCTCATTACAATGTCCTAGCAGCTTCTTTAATCTCATCAGGAGTCAAATCTATACCCATCAGATTTCTTGAAGTTGGTGCTGGTTTTAACATCCATTATCAGGGAAAAGCTGATAGAACCTTTAGAACTGAACCAGCTGCTGTAAGAGGATGTTTTTCAGCTGTGGTAGGGGGATTGGACTAGATGATCTTTCGAGGTCCCTTCCAATCCCTAATGATTCTATTATTCTAAATGTTTGAGGCTTCCTGGGGTATCTGCTTCATTGCAAGTTACTTGCAACTCTTTGGAATATTGTCTTGTCGAGATACATCCTGTTCAGTTATTAAAACAAAAATAGCAATGAGGAAGAATACGCAGGCCAGATTCTAGAACACCATGGGAAGATGTAGAACAATAAAAGATATGAGGTATGTTGTCCATCAAGTTAAAAGTGAATGGGTTCACTCTTAGAAGCATTTGTTTTTGAAAGACTGAATTTCTTTCCTGAATAAAAAAATTCTGAAGACTACTAAAGCCCATAGATCTACTGATGATCTAGATCTTTCTGCCAAGCATTTGAATATTTGAGAAGTTATTTCTGTCTATTACATGACCCTCTCAAGCTCTACTGTTACTCTTGTCTACAATATTCCTTATAGAGCTATCATTTTTGCATACACCATCTGAACTTGGAAAAATGAAAGCCAGAGCAAAAGGATCTTTCTGTCTTTTTAATGATGCTGTTTGCCCTAGTAACACGTAAGGCAACTGTACTAGCAAGATATGAGCTCCTGCCTGAAAACTGAATTGGTAGAGGAATTCCTCTGACAACTTTTGTGCCATGTGTATTTGATTGTCATGAAAGGTTAAATTATAAATTAAAATTCCTGTTGAATGTATAACACTGAGGAGAACAGCCTCAAGCAAAAGCAGTGTCTCATGAGATAGAGACCCAAACTACTTGGGCTGCTAATTACTACTAGTGCAAATAGCCAGTCCTCCAGGAATTGACCCAGGCAAAGGATGCTTGGAAACATTTGACAGCTGGTGAATGAGTACCAGACCAGCAGAGTAGTGAACATAAAGGGGGAAAAATCACCTAGAAGCATGAGGGTCCTGTTCTGAAAGGCTTTTGGGAAACATTTACTGTGCAAGAGATATATTTGTAGGAATTTTTTTCAAGTGTATGATACCAAAAAATGGTAAAAAACTTGGTCTCGAGAATTGCATAAAAATAGGTTTCAGAATCGTAGAATCACTAGGGATTGGAAGGGACCTAGTCCAATCCCCCGACACAGCAGGATCACCTAGACAAAGTCACACAGAAACACATCCAGGCGGGTTTTAAATGTCTCCAGTGAAGGAGACTCTACAACCTCCCTGGGCAGCCTGTTCCAGTACTCTGTCACCCTCACTGGGAAGAAGGTCCTTCTCACATTTATGTGGAACCTCCTATATTCCAGCTTACAACCACTGCCCCTCACCCTANATTTCTCTCTGCCCAGCTCTCAGGCCTGTCCAGGTCTTGCTGAATGGCAGCACAGTCTGCAGGTGTGTCAGTGACACCACCCAGCTTTGTGTCATCAGCAAACTTGCTGACAGTGGACCCTAATCCCTCATCCAAGTCATCAATGTTCAGAAACACAGGAAACATTAAATCACTGCTAGAAGTTACTTTTTGAAAATACTAAATGTAATTTTTTTGCTGTGTAGTGTAAAGCAGTTTGTTTAGGGTGAAAGTCCCATGTCTTTTATACTAAATTTCACTAAAAGAATGTAGGTGAATGCCAGCACTCCCAATGGAAAGGACTCACAGACCTAGTGAGAGGTTAATACTTACAATCCTGTGATCCGCCTCATCTAAAATAATTAGATCAAATTGTTTCTGTAAACATCATCAAAGCTATTTCTAGGTGTTCAACAGCTTGCTTTTTTCCTTCCCCTTTTATCAATGAAAGTAGAACTAAAAGATATGGTACAAATACAGCAATAAAGACACAACTTTAATGGAAAAAACCCATTGATCTTAACCAATCAGATGAACCCTTCCCTTTACACGTTAAATACCTGCAGATAACATCTGTAGTATCACTGTAGTATCCTCGCCTTTCAAAAAAAAAAAAATCAGTGATTTTGCTGCTTGTTAATTTATTATCTCAATCTGTTTTGCCAAATTGTTCTGCTCTTAATTCCTGGCACGTGCTCCTTATTAGTACACTGCGGTGGAGTTTTACAGGAGATACGAATATGGCTGCTTGCATAGCACCTGTCACTTGGAATTCTATAGTGTAAATGCTGCAGATTCTGGTAGAAACATGATTTGCCAATGTAACAGGCATTTTAATAACCCATTGGGTTTGTAGCTTTTCAATGCTGCAAAAATATCTTCCAGCTTTTTAACAAAGAAGAGATTTTGCTGCAAGAAATCAATTGCAGGTTGAAAGTGAAATATTTCCCTAGAATGCAAAGTTTCATATTAAAGTACATTGTTTTTATTCAGCAAAGTGTTCTTGATTTTTACCATTCATTCTAATACTAAAAACCTGTAAAATTTAAATTTTGTTTTTCTTTTTATTAGTGTGCCTCAAATTTGATTCAGTCTTGACCACTGTGGCTCTTGAATCACAAGGTAATCAATTTTTGTTTCCTGGGAAATGAACAGAGAAAAGTTTGACATTTTATGAGCTCACTGCCTATGCAAGACTTTTCATTTAGAACACTTAGTAATACCCACTCCAGTCAAATGCAGCATCTGAAACCTGGACTGGCTCTTAGTGGTGAAAAAACAGACCAGTCCCTTCTGGAGTACCTTAGCCTACAAAATGCTCTCTTGATATTTTCTTGCAGCAACTGCTTTTCTTTGACTGTCTAGGTTATCAGATGTCAATTTGTGAGGAATAATTATAAGAAAGCTTGCATTTATAAAATTAGTGTTAACCCTGCAAGTTAACAGTCAATGTATGCATTCTAGACCTATGCTAAATAAGCTTTCGTAGGATATATGCAGACACCCAGGATGCAAATCTAAAACTGTCAGATCGGTAACGTTATTTCAAACCTCCTTCTCTTTTGTAATTTTATATCAAGAGGAAACAGCTTTTTACATATGGAGGCAGTCTCAAGGGGCATATGGGAGGGTATGGAATACAGCTGGCATTTACATGGCACCAGAGAAGTAGGCTTTTCTGTGCCAGTGTGTTATATAAGTGACATCTAAGAAATAATGAAGCAGAGAGAAAATTACATTGAAGGGGAGAGAAAGTCCTGTAGGATTATGAAATGAAGATGGCATTGTAGAAAGATAATATGGACATTATAACCCTGATATTGTAAACCAAGTAGGAATCCAATTTAACAAACGTTGGTGAATGTGACAATCCTAAGGTACGAAGCATGCGTAGCACTGAAGTGTCTCTTCATGGTGAAGCCATTTAGAGGGTTTTTTTATAGACTATAAGCCTCTTATCAGTTCATCTTGAGAAGCATGAATTTTTTAACTCCACAAACGGCTGAGAATTCACATTTGACAATTTAGAATTAAAGTGCCAGCTGGGAGACATTTTCAAGCCACTAGAGTGAAATCTTAGAATCATCATGGTTGCAAGAGACCGCCAAGATCAAGTCCAATGCCATCATGCCCACTAAACCATGTTCTCAAGTGCCAGATCTCCATGTTTGTTGAACATTATCCTTCAGGGATGGTGATTCCACCACCTTCCTGGACAGTCTGTTCTGATTCTGACAGATCCTTTCAGTAAAGAATTTTTTCTTGACATCCAGTCTAAACCTTCTGTGGCACAACTAGAGGTCATTTCTTCTCATCCTATCGCTACTGACTTGGGAGAAGAGACTGACACTCATCTCTCTACTTCCTCTCAGGTAATTGTAAAGACCAGTAAGGTCTCCCTCCAACCTCCTTCTCTCCAGACTAAACCTCAGTTCCCTCAGCCACTCCTCATAAGACCTGCCCTCCAGGCCCTCTATTAGCTTTGTTGCTTTTCTTTGGATGCACTTCAGCAGTCCAATGCCCCTCTTGTATTGAGGTGCCCAAAATTGAACATAATAGTTGAAATGAGGTCTCACGAGTGCCGAGTACTGTGGAAGTTCTGTCAGTTTTACAGTGCTTGAAGGATACAACTCAAAATTTCTTGGTTCAGACTTTGTCTCAGTCTCTCAGCAAACTTGAGAGTGATGAATGAATCTCTTTGTTGTGGCATGTATTCTAGACTCTGTTGGTTGTTTTATTTGGGGAGTTTTCTGCAGGATAGGGAGTGGATTAAAAAGCATATCGAACTTTTATATGGACATGTAACTCTGAAAGTGGAATATCAGGTAGCAGAAATCCTACTGTTCTCTATTCCTGATTTCCTAGCTGTTCTATATCCTCCCTTGCCATACATAAATGGAATCAAATAACGCAAAGGCTACAGCCTGCAGTTGACTTTGAAAAGGAATTTAGATAATTCTCAAAAAGCTATGGAGAAAACGACATGTTTTTTGTGTAGGCTTCCAAGAGTGAAAAACTATCGTGCAAAGGACAGATTGCACAGTAATATACAGCATGCAAGTCAGTCCTAAACATGTGTGAATTGGAACTGAAATGATTGCTTTATACTTCAGTTCTTTGTTAACCTAACATATTTTTAAAATATCCCAGATAATGATCATCTGGCATAAAACCTTGACGTGAATTTCATCAGTGCACTGTTTTTATGGATATCCGTGTCTAAATTCTTGTTATCGGGAGCCTTTTAAGTTGATGCATACAGGGCTGAAAAATATATTTTCTTGGATCATTGCTTGTAATATTTAATCACTTGGAATCTTACTGGTGGGGAAAAGCATTCTCATTCTTGCTCTGGTACTTACTACCTAGCATCTCATCAGCTTGTAAACTGTAACAGCGATACATGCTTGTGTTGGTGTCGTGTGGATGCCGGGTTTGCCAAGCTAGTTAGGAACAGCTGTGGAGAAAACAACCAGCCTGGACAGACTGCAACTTTCTCTGAAAGCCTCGTTAAACTTTCCACCGTTAAACTCTTCATGCAAACTTCCTCCAAGGTCAGATTTTGAAGCATATGGAGCCGTTTGATTACTGAAACTTCCAGTTAAAGTTTCAGAAAACTAATGGCAGTTGCTCTTGAAGGCTATAAGAACTTTTCTCATAGTGGTACTTAATTCTATCTTAAATAATAATAGATTAATATTTACCCTTTGTGATTTAAAGTTGGAATTCAAGTTTCTTGAGCATCTGCAATTTGCTGCTATATCTTAAGTATTCAAGACAAGCAATTTTAATTTGAACTCTTGCAGTTAGGTCTTTGCAGTGACCACTACAGTAATTCTTATAGATTCTTAAACTTGTAAATTAAAAACTTCTATTATGTGTGAACACAGGTCATATAAATTAAATTATGCAAATCTCAATGTATAATAACTTGCCTAGTTGATTGGTTTGCCAAAAATAAAAATGGCATTCAGTTTTTGAACACACAAAGCAGGACAGTCAGTGTCCCATAAACTGTTATGCAAAGAGGAAGAAATTGTACGTGTTTTGAAGGCTTAATTATGTCATGAAGTACAGGTCACACTTGAACCTCTGCTGTTCTGATGTATGTTTGAAGTTGAGACAACCCTTTTTCATAGTTCTGTTGAAAAAGTTTGAAAAGATGAGTGGTTAATAATACACGCCAATAACATTTTTGTCTCCATGTCAATTAAACTGCCAGCATTCAAAGGTGGTTTTTTATCTTCTAGAAGCTGTTGTTTGCTGGTAGGAGTGTGCAACAGAATTCCTTAGTAAGCATTTCCACAAGCACTTGCATTCTTTGTAAATTTTACCATTTATTTTGTATGCTGTTGCACTTTTTTGCGTACTTTAAAAATACAGCCTCCATTTAGGGCCTGGAGAATAAATTTAATGAGGAAAGACTGAAAGAGCTGGGGCTCTTTAGTCTGAAGAAGAGGAGGCGGAGAGGAGACATCACCATTCTCCACAACTACTTGAATGGACATTGTGGAGAGGTTGGTGCTGGTCTCTTCTCAAAAACAGTGATAGAACAAGAGGGAAGGGGTTCAAGACACAAGAAGGTAGGATTAGACTTGATATTAGCAAAAACTTTTTCACAGAAAGGGTGGTCAGGCACTAGAATGGGTTTCCCAGGGAGGTGGTGGAGTCGCCATCCCTGGATGTGTTTAAAGATCATTTGGATGGGGTGTTGAGGCACCTGGTTTAGGGGTGAACTTGTAAGGTAGGGTAGATCGTTGGACTCAATGATTCCAGGGGTCTTTTTCAACATGAGTGATTCTGTGATTTAAAACTGTCTACTAGAAAGCAAATTCAGAAAGTTGTGAGTCAAAGTCCTGGAATTACCTATGTCTGTAAAATATGTCAACAATCTTTTTCTTCTGAAGTCTTATTTGTGGAAGTTCAATTGCACTGCTAATATATCCTCTTCACACCACAGTTTCTCATACACCTGAAATCTAGGAGACTGAATCTCTCACTTCTGAAATACCACAAGGCATCCTTTATGCTCCTTTTAAACATGCAAAGGCTTTCTCCGATATGAATGCTTGGAAACATCTGGAGTTTTCAAATAAGTTTAAAAATTAGAATGTCCCTTCTTTCATCGCAGCCCTTTCTGCCTACTTTTGCCTTCCCCTTTTTTTGCTGGTTCTAGTGCTTTTTGTTCTTTGCTGGAACTGCCCAGCCTCACTGAGGTCTAGAGCTTACAAGAAGTACCAAACTTTGTATGAGAAAGAAAGACAGATGCAGGACTGCAGCAACAAATTGTTAGGATTTGAAACAGCCAGTTACCTGGGGAAAAATTCCACCTGCACATGAATCCTAATTCTGAGACACAGAAATATTTTTACATGCATTCCTAAACTGCAGTCTAACTCCAGTTCCATTTTATACGCAACTGGTTTTTTTTACAGCATCTTAAAATCCTAAACAAACCCAAAGCCACTAAAGCTGCTGAACTTCTTATATAAGAATTTGTACTTTGCAAGCCCCAACAATCCTTTGCAAGAATGATCTTTCTGGATGAATTAGCTATCCCTTGCCCCTGTGATTTCCTGCATCAACATGCACAATATTTGCCACATAATGCAACTTCTTTCACATGAAATTGTAGCTGCCCTTTGTCTTCTACATAACAGGCTATAGTACCCAGCAGAAGACACAGGTTGCTATTTATCTCCCTCATCAGCTGTTCTTCCTAACTATTGTGCTCTTGGAACTCATGCTGTGAATGTGAAGCTACAGTTTCATTACATTGTTGAATCCAACTACTGTATTTCCACTATCCAAGAGTGATACCTGTTGAAAAGTTGTTCCATTGCATTTACATGCTCAGAAACACACATTAATTGTAAGTTTACTCTTAATTACTGTACTGTAATTTTACTATCCAAACCCAAGTTTGGATACCTGGAAGAAATGTCTACCAAGAAGCAGGTCAATGTCAAAGATTCTCACAAGACATTTTGTCTAAGTGCATGTTAAATGCTGGGAAGTCTTCCCAGTTCTGTGCGCTCTACATATTGCTTGTGTTATCCACCTGTCCCCTGTAATTTCTAGAATACCCAGTTTTGGAAAAATGTGAAATGTTGCAGTAGCTGAAGAATATATGAATAAGCATATTCCCAGACTGAAGATACATCAGTTACTTAAATGTGATCAATACCTTTTAATTTGTTAGGTAATCTGTGGTGGAGACAAATTTAGGGTACCTGTGATTCTAACTACTGTAACTTCAAAGCAGCATTCTTGAATTTAGTTCAAAATGAAACCTTATTTAATACTTTTTTGTGAGTCTGTTGAGTAAAGGTTCCACCATCCTAAAAGCACATAATTTATGTCAGGTGTTTGATACTCGTCTTTCTCCAGATCACTGAGAGATGTCCTCCTTTCCTCAACTCAGGGTTTTTTGGCTTTACTCCATAATTCTCTGATTTGACCCAGTATTTGATTAACTTTTGAGACTGTCTCTGAAGTGATCATGTGAAATGCTGCTTTTGTAAAGTTGTTGGGAAATTAATGAAAGCATTATGCAATATGCAGTAATCTAGCTATACTCTGAAATGTTTTTGCCTTATTTTTATTTGGAATACTTGTGACTGACTTCTGGCACTGACAGGAAGAAATGCACTTTATAAGTCTCTAGATTCCATGTGTTTAAATTGCGCTTTCTGAAAGAGATAGCACTTTTTATGCATAACACAGAACAACTGCAAGGCTATAATTAAGCTTTAGATTTCTACTGATGACATAAACTACAAGAGGTTGTTGGTGTGAACAGCAGCAACAATACACAGAGACTGAATTAGTGCCTGTGTATTCAATTAGAGATGAAGTGGTGTTGCTTACAATCCAAAAACATGTACTTGTACTTGCCAGTTTAATTGTAAACAGGTAAATGAAGACTACTTAAAGCCTAAGAAATGAGTTGCATAAAATCAAAATGCTGACAAGTTATCATAAATCTGTGACATATTGATTAAAACAAATGTGCTGCTATTAGAGACATAGGAAAGTATTCAAATGGTATTTAATAACTTTTCTGTTGCCACCTGCTTTCCTTCAGCTCCCTCTTCAGTGAGAAAAGACACTTCCAAAAAGGAGTTCAATTACAACTGACTGTATATAGATGATGCAGAACAATTACTTTTCTATCTTTGAAACAATTAGTGACATTACAGCAGCACTACCTCAAATTAGAGCCAGCACTGTTACACGGAGTGACGTAGAGTAGCATCTCTTTGGGAATGAATATTGGTTTTCATGTTCTTCTTGTAGCTCATGTTCTTCTTGTAGCTCTTTTGGGTCCCAGTGCTCCTCTACAGATTTCTGGTAGGAAATAAGAGATGTTTTGGCACAATGTTGTACACTACATGCTTGAGCACTGTTGTCACTAGTCCCTATGATGCTAGCTACCAGACAGGCCATGAAGCATTCATGGGAACATACTCTATTACCACCCAGTATGGTATGTTGAAGGAACTCAGCAACTCCTTGGAAAGCAGTTTCATCACAGGATTGATTAGTAGTGTTAGGTTGTTAGGCAGTTGCTTTGAACTTGGCCTCTAGTCAAATCAGTAGATGGAAATAATTTATATCAAAAAACCCCATGTAATAAGAACAGTATATGAAAGACAACAGAGGAAATTAAGAAGTAACTGAT
>VXBP01005429.1:251246-283579 GCA_013400115.1 Rhinopomastus cyanomelas | reverse complement strand
ATAAATATGTGAAGGGTGGATGTCAGAAGGATGGATCCAGCCCCTTCTCAGTGTCATCTAATGATAGAAAAAGTGAGTGTAAGCTGGAACAGCAGGTTCCATGGCAATATGAAAAGGAACTTCTTCACAGTGAAGTTGACAGAGCACTGGAAGGGGCTGCCCAGGAGGGTTGTGGAATCTTCTCTTGTGAAGATGTTTAAAACCCGCCTGGACATGTTCCTGTGTGGCTCAACCTAGGTGATCCTGCTGTGGCAGGGGATTGGAGTGGATGATCTTTCAAGGTCCCTTCCAATCCCTCATCGTCTGCAATTTCTGTGACTGGAATGGGTAATGAATATCATAGGATGTCAGATGGATTCCAGCGGTGGAAAGAAGCAAGATATACAGATACTACGCCAGCAGGAGTAGGGAGGTGATTGTCTCCTTGTACTCAGAACCAGTGAGGCTGCACCTTGAGTACTGGGTCCAGTTTTGGGCACCTCAGTACAAGTGAGACATCAAAGTTCTGGATCAGTTGCAGAGGAAGGCAGCCGAGCCTGGAGAATAAATCTTAGAGGAGAGATTGAGAGAGTTGGGGCTGTTTAGTTTGAGGAAGAGGAGGCTGGAAGGACATTGTGGGGATGTTGGTGCTGGTCTCTTCTCACAGGTCATTACTGACAGAACTAGAGGGAAGGGCTTCAACAGGGGACATTTAGAGTGGGCACTAAGAAGAAATTCTTCCTGGAGAGAGTGGTCAGGCACTGGACTGAGCTTCCGGGGGTGATGGTTGAGTCCCCATCCCTGGATGAGTTTAAAAGTCACTTAGGTGTAGTGTTGGGGGATCTGGTTTAGGCGTGACCTTGTAGAGTAGGGTTGATTGTTAGATCAATGATCCCAGGGGTCTTTTCCAACCTAAATGATTCTATTAATGTCCTTTTGCACAAAGCTGTTTAGCTTATATTTATCAGAAGATGATGAAGTTCTGTTGATTTTCCCAGTAAATGGTAGAAAATAGCCAGAATTGAGTAAAATTAAGAGTAATAAAGTTACAGAAGCATGAAATTAAAAAAGTGATCGCAGTAATAAGGTGTAAAAGTTCTTGAGAAAAAATAGAATACCCTTGTGATTTGGTGAGAAACAGTAGAACTTCTGCCTGTTGTAGAGGAATGTGTTTATGTTATCTGTGTGTCATCTGTGAGACCTACATGCTTTTTGGATTTACTTACCCGCTTCTGTTTGTTTATCTCAAATGAATGTGTTTTACAGCTGCTAGTCAATCTGTCCTCCTCGCTTTCGTTACAGGTGTTATTAGCTTATTGTGAAATAGGTGTTTGCTGGTACCTCAGGTAGTGTTCAGGTACTTCAGTCTGCAGTTTGTACAGTGGCAACTCAATGGATAATAATTACATAGCCCTTTAAACAGAAGTTCTTGTCTGCAGAAGGATGCTTCCAAGGATGCTGGGGAACAGTTCTTTGTCCCTTCTGCCTCCCAAATACTCATCTGCTCTGCACAAAGATGAAAGAGTAACAAGGGAGTGGAAGGAGAGTAAGAGTTAGGAGCCAGCCTGAGGCTATAAATTGAAGTGTAATGGTTGGTTCTTATTCTAAGATATGAGTTTGGATTCTAAGTGTCTCTGGAAGTGAGGCTCTGTAGATATTACTGAACTTAGCTTAATGGGCTTGTGCTTAGATCAACAAAGAAGCAGACAGACCGAGGGAGATGAGTTTGTCACTCATTCCTACAGTTACTCCCTAGAACATCTGGCATAGCCCAGTCTTCTCTTCAGTTGATCTTACACGGGAATCCTACCCTGTCAGACTGAGGGATTTAATCTCCCTCCACCATCTTTCATAGTTTACAAGTGGAGCCCAGTAACATTTTGGTCTGACTGAAGAGCAGAACAGCAAGAGGAGTCGTGGGCTGTGTTTGTACAAGTAGAACGCAGTGGCAGCATCACACTTCCCTACACACCTGGGATTGCTGTCAGTCACCAAAATAGTGTTTCAGAGTAACTTTTAAGCTGCTTTTGCCCCAAGATCTTCATTACAATGCTGATAGAAATATTCCAATCAACTTAGAGAGGAGATATTCAAAATGCTGATAGAAATATCTCAATACACTTCTAGGACATATTTTGGGGGGGGGGTGTCTTTAATAAACTGTTTTCATGAAAATAAGTTTTCCTGGACAATTGGTAATCAAGTTCCTCGAGATGCTCTTCTGCCACAGTTCTCCAGCTGCTTAACTTGTTTGGTGTTAAACAGCTCTAACAGATCCAGAGAAGTTGAAATGCTTGATAAGGTCAGGATAGAGAGTGACAGCTTGAAGACACGTCTTATTAATGGAAAATGGATTTGGTTCTTTGAGAGAATTTCTATTCGGCTTTTTATCTCCTTGTTAGAGTTTCCCATCTTATATAGAAATGTCAGCACAGGTAGGATTTTTTTTTTTTAGTGTTGAGCTTTGCAGAGTTCATCTTTATTGTCTTCTTGATTCTTGCCCTTTTAATAACCTTTAAATAGAGGTCCACTTCCTGCTGGCAGACCAGCTACTTTGCTGTGAGGATTTGGGAAGGTGCTCTGGGAGGAAGAACAGTGTTTTCTGGGCAGTGTAAAATTTCCCGGTGTCAGCTCAGGGCACATTAAGTAGTAGGCTGTCATGGGCTGTTGTTATGGAACAGTTCCCATGAACTAGCATGGAGTGTATCTTAGATAACAACCCGATCTGCAGACTATGAACAGCATTTCACACGTGGGGCTGGGCAGGGTTGTAGCTGATGGGGAAAGGCTGAGGGAGCTGGGTCTCTTCAGCTAGGAAGAAAGGAGATTGAGAGGTGACCTCATTAATGTTTGTAAACATGTGAAAGGTGGGTGTCAGGAGGATGGAGCCAGGCTCTTCTAAGTGGTGTCGAGTGATAGGACAAGCAGCAATGGGTGTGAGCTGGACCAGAGGAGGTTCCACATCAATATGAGAAAGAATTTATTCATGGTGAGGGTCACAGAGCACTGGAAGGGGCTGCCCAGGGATGTTGTAGAGTCTCCTCTGGAGATGTTTAAAACCTGCCTGCATATGTTCCTGTGCCACTGGATCTAGGGGCTCCTGCTGTGGTGTGGGATTGGACTGGATGATCTTTCAAGGTCTCTTCCAATCCCTAATGTATTGTGATTTGATGTTTTGTTTCTGTTGCTGTGTTGTGTTTTGTTGGACCACTTGTAACATCAGTGGCTCTTGGAGAGTGGATGCTTCTGCTTTTCATGCCACCTAAAAGGAGGTAGTGCTTCTTCACCTAAATGTGTTCTGGAAATAGTAACGGATTCCAGGCGTGTAACTGCAGTGCCATGGTCTGCTGCCCTCCACGACATCTAGCACTTAGACACTAGGAGAAAAGGTTGGACTCGATGACCCTGGAGGTCCTTTCCAGCCATGATGGTTCTATGATTCTATCATTTTGTTTGGATGAAGTGTTCCTGTGTGACTTGGTCTAGGTGATCCTGCTGTGGCAGGGGGGTTGGACTAGATGATCTTTCGAGGTCCCTTCCAATCCCTAATGATTCTATGATTCTAAGTGTTGAGGGATCTGGTTTATGGGTGAACTTGTAAGGTAGGGTAGATGGTTGGACTCAGTGATCCCAGGGGTCTTCTCCAACCAGAGTGATCAGCAGTTTGTCACATGGCACAAGCGAGTTCTGGGAAGAGGTGGCTTTTTAAAGACTGACTTGAGGGCCTAGCCCAGAAGTTTCCTTGACACCCGCTGTCGATGGAGAATGCCTGATTTTAAATAACACTCGCGCCGGGTGACATTTGAAGAAAATCACTAATTTCTTTGTTTAGAGTGCAGAGGGCACGGATCTCGCCGAGCAGCTCCTGGTAAATGGAGTCTATTCCTTCTGTATCAGTGTCACACTGTCAGAAAGTGGCACTTTGTTAAGATAATGTGACCTTTAGAATAATCATCTTTCAGTCCTTTATTCTCTCTGTGGCACCGCGAATCTCTGCTTTAATTCTTGTTGCTTTTTGATGAAGCAGAAGTAACACAAGAATAAGGTGTTGGTGCTATTTCCTCTCAGCCAGATAAGATGTTTCTCTTCATAAATGGCACTGGTGTCATTTTGTCCGTGAAGACCTTCTGTTTGCTGACTGTGAAATGTACATCTGCTCTAAAATGTAAATTTGGGAAGCATTTACATATTTTATAAAGGAAAGAAACTGATATAAAAACAGGTATCAACTGCTTGCACAGAATCACAGAACATTAGGGATTGGAAGGGATCATCCAGTCCAATCCCCCCCTCCACAGCAGGATCACCTAGATGAAGTTTCCAATGGCTTTCGTGGTGGAGGAGCAGAAGTGGACAACAAATACCCCATGGGCTTTGGGCAAGGTTGTGGTAGAAACAGAAGGCCACAGTGCTAGAACAAGACTTATTGAAAAGGAGATGATGACACCAGGTCTGGGTTAGGTGTATGGATGTGATTTGAATCTCAGCAATCCTCTCTGCCAGTATTTTCTTTCTCATTGAATTCCCAACATAATTTCTGAGGAGATGCCTCAGCTTCAAAGCTTTTGTTCTCACTCAGACAGTCCTTAAGTAGTCCCTGAATCAGAGGTTCAGCTTGGTCTCTTGCCCAGCTTCTCTCATGGAGCTGCTCCATCAAGTGTGAATCACACAATCTGCTTTGGGTCAAGGAAACAACCTTCTGTACTTCCACCAACATGTTCAGATTTACAAGTGAAGATTTTTGGCTTTGGTTGGCTAGGTTTGGGTTTAATTTCCTACCAAAATACGTAGCTGGAAGGTTTCTGTCATGCTGGATTCTTGATAACAGAGAGCCACACAGAATCACAGGATGTTAACATGTTGGAAGGGACTTCAAAAGATCATCTAGTCCAACCCACCTGCCAGAGCATGGATTTTCAGTAGTTGCTCCCTTTGCTTTCACAGAATCACAGCACATTAGGGATTGGAAGGGACCTCGAAGATCATCCAGTTGCATCTACTTGCCACAGCAGGATCCTCTAGATCAAGTCGCACAGGAACACATCCAGGCAGGTTTTTAATGTTCCCAGAGAAGGAGACTCCACAAGCCCCCTGGGCAGCCCCTTCCAGTGCTCTGTCGCCATCACCAGGAAGAACTTCCTTCTCATATGGATGTGGAACCTCCTCTGTTCCAGCTGACACCCTCTGCCCCTTGTCCTGTCACTAGATGCCACTGAGCAGAGCCTGGCTCCATCCTCCTGACACCCACCCTTCACATATTTATCAACATTAATGAGGTCACCCCTCAGTCTTTCATGTCATGTGGCCTATAGACATAGGAGAAGATCCCTCTACTTGGGATATGAACTTCAGTTACACTAGATAAATATTAATATGAAATAGAGGAGTGATGGCAAAATACAGCTCAGTAGCTCCATGTGTAAATTTCTGTAAACAAAATTGAGATATTTACATTTCACTGGAGTCAAAAGCATTTTCAGAATAGAAAGAAGCTGCCTATATAAAAATAAATATGGAGCAATTAGTGTTTTTATACAATTATTAATTATGCAAAATATACCATTAATTATACACAAGTGATGTTTTAAATAGTTGGAATATTTCTACACGTAGAGATAATTCTGACTTCTTCCTGAATCTCCATATAAAATGTCAGCTTTGTACTTGGGTAACTACGTAAGTGTCTTTGATAATTTAACATGTATTGGGAGGAAAGGCTGAGGGACTTGGGTCTCTATAGCTTGGAAAAAGGGAGACTGAGGGGTGACCTCATTAATGTCTATAAATATGTGAAGGATGGGTGTCAGGAGGATGGAGCCAGGCTCTGCTCAGTGGCATCTAATGATAGGGCAAGAGGGAATGGGTGTAGGATGGAACAGAGGAGGTTCCACATCAATAGGAGAAGGAACTTCGTCTCGGTGAGGGTGACAGAGCCCTGGAAGGGGCTGCCCAGGGAGGTTGTGGAGTCTCCTTCTCTGGAGACATTTAAAACCCACCTGGACATGTTCTTGTGTGACTTAATCTAGGGGATCCTGCTGTTGCAGGGGAATTGGACTAGATGATCTTTCGAGGTCCCTTCCAATCCCTAGTGTTCTGTCATTCTGTGATATTAAGAGTTTGGAGACAAAGGAGGAAGTTAATCTGATTTGTTTGTGCTCGAAAGTTAAATGCTGTGTTGAAGGATAACCCTTTGATTGTGTATATTGTGTATCAGACTGGTGATCTGATAGGTCCTTTCTGACCAGGAGTATTCTGAGATACCTGTGTTTCTTGGAAGAGGGGAAAATGCTATTGGCAATATTTAGTAATAATTCAGAGAGAAAGGAATTTGCTTTCTAAGCAAAATTAAACATTTACAGCAGCTTCACTCTTATACTGGCTTTGGTTTTACTTTGGATGTACAGTTAGACGTGGTCTTGGGAAATATGGTTTAGAGGTGAATTTGTAGAGTAGGGTTGATTGTTGGACCCGATGATCACAAGGGTCTTGTCCAACCAGAATGATTTTGTGATTCAGTGAATAACTCATGGCTGGAAAGGACCTCCAGGATCATCAAGCCCAGTCTTCATCCCAACAGCTCCCTAACCCCAAGACCATGGCCTCAGGTGCTCTAGCTACTTGGTTTTTCAGCATCTCCAGGGGTAGTAACTCCACCTCCTCCCTGGCCAGCCTCTTCCAGTGCCCAACCACTCTCTTGGTAAAGAGCTTCTTCCTAAGATCCAATCTAAACCTCCCCTGATGCAACTTGAGGCCCTTTCCCCTCGTCCTATCATTAGCCAGCATCAGCCTTTAGAAATGCTGAATTTATTTCTCTTAAATGAGAGGTTATAGAATCCAATTGGAAGAGGAAAAACTAAGGACATTTTTTTCTAATGTTTTTATATCTATGACTGTTGCTAATGGCAAACTCTCAGACCTCTGAAATTCTCCAATAAAAACCTAATGGCCACAAGTGTTTCCTGTTCTGGGTGTATTGCAGAGCCTTAAAAAGTGCTAGAGAAGAAATAAGCACAAATACCGATCGCTTTTTCCCATAAATCTTCTAATAATATTTTAAACAGATCCCAGACGCGCTCTAGATGTGTTGAGTTTGTTAAAGCTAATACTTGAGCTCAGGGAGCCCATTTGGCGCTTGAAGTGAGGCTCCCAGATGGAACAATATCATAAAAAATTAATTGTATGACTGCTGGACCTGCCTTTAAAGACTTTTGAACTGCTGAGGCTTTCTAATCGCATATTGTTGTTCCAGTTCACCAGTGAAGCGGAGCCGATGACTCTTCCGGCGCATGGCCTACTTGTGTTAATGAAAGGACAAGTTACTCACTGCAACATATAGACTGTAACACTCATCTCCTAGTTGACACGTGATGCTCTTCTGCATGTTGCTGCACTGAGCCACAACAAGGGTATGGGAGATCAGAAGGGTCGCATTGATAGATTGACCTGGTGTCATCTGGAGTCTGTTCAGGGTTTCGGATGGTAGTCACCCTTGGTGTCAAATCCTGAGCCAGGCTCTCCTCTGTGTCTCAGTGGAGATCAGGGCAGTTCCATCATGTCTTGCTCTGGAATGTTGTGCTTGGTTAAGGGGGTCTTCAGCGGTCAGGAGAGATTAGAAAAAGTAATCACAGAATGATAGGGGCTGGAAGGGTTCCTGAAGTCCAGTGTCCCTGCAGTAGTCTCCCTGCTAGAGCAGGATCATCTATGCAGGATCACACAGGAACACAACCAGGCTGGTTTTGAATGTTTCTGGAGGAGCTACACAAAGAAGCTTGTTTAGTACTTGAATCTTTCACAGAACCACAGAACATTAGGGATTTGAAGGGACCTTGAAAGATCATCCAGTCCAATCCCCCTATCACAGCAGGATCATCTAAATCACTGAATCACAGAACATTAGGGATTGGAAGGGACCTTCAAAGATACTCTAGTTCAATCCCTCTGCTACAGCAGGATCACCTCCATCATAGACTCACAGAACATTAGGGATTGGAAGGGATATTGAAGGATCATCTGGTCCAATCCTCCCACCATAGCAGGATCACCTAGATCAAATTATTTTCTCTTATCTTTCCCCTAAGATTGAAATAACTTATTCCAAACAGTCAAACATCCTAGTCCTCTCCTAATTTGTAACTTTAGCATCTGTCATTATTTTACCATCAGAAATAACGTGATGATGCTCAACTGCCTGATCAAAATCATTTTGACAGCCTTGGCAATGCTATTTCATCGGGTGTGTGAAACCTGAGCTTTATGCTGGCATCTCCTGCATCAGCTACTCCAGTTAAAGGCAGCTGGTGTCCACTTGTGATGTTCACTCAGCATTTAACCACCCCCGAGTGGGAAGGAGATGATTACTGTACTGTTCTATCATCTGCTTCTAGGACTTAGTGGTTGCTGCCATCATTTCTTCCCGTGGAGCAAGTGATGCTGCAGTGATGGGCTCGATCAGGATGTGTCAAATGTCTCATCTGTCCTGTTGTAGCAGCCCATCGGATTATTGCAGCTGCCAAGAGAGAGAAAACTGGGAGGCTGAATAATAGCCGACGGTGCATTAGAGAAAAACTTTATACCTTGGGGAAAAGGATTTGCTTTTAGGTTTTTTATTTCCTCTATTTAGGGGAAGCAGTAGCACTTCATTACCATTTCATCCGCTGATGGAGTTGTACCTCTGGGCTTTCTCGTTCCTGCTTGCCGCTGTTCACCACGATGAAATAACTTTTGGGTGGTGAAATTAATCACAAAACATCAGCGGTCAAAACAGTAGGGCTTTGATTTGTATTGGGTCTGTGCTGTTGAAGGTGGACAAAATAGATGAGCTGGCTCTTGGTTTTCTTTCGGCTCCTTTTCTGAGGCAGGCTATAAGTCATGTTGGCCTCCAGCCCAGGGTAAGGCTGCGGTTTGAGCCAAGGCTGCGAGGATGCTGTCAGCTCCTGCTGCCACTCTTGTTCACGCTGCTGTCCAGGATGGCTGTGTCCCAGTAGATACCTGCATCTACTTGAGTATCTCTATGTTCATAGAAATATCAGAGAATCACAGAACATTAGGGATTGGAAGGGACCCTGAAAGATCATAGGATCATAGGATGTTAGGGGTTGGAAGGGACCCAAGAGATCATCGAGTCCAACCCCCCTGCCAGAGCAGGATCTCCTAGATCAAGTTGCACAGGAACACATCCGGGTTTTAAACGTCTCTGGAGAAGGAGGCTCCACAACCCACCCTGGGCAGCCCATTCTAGTGCTCTGTCACCCTTAATGTGAAGAAATTCCTTCTTATATTAATGTGGAACCTCCTCTGTTCCAGCTCACACTCATTGTCTATCATTAGATGCCACTGAGCAGAGCTCAGTGAGCTCCATCCTCCTGACAACCACCCTTCACATATTTGTAGACATTAATGAGGTCACCCCTTAGTCTCCTTTACTCTAAGGTGAAGAAACCCAGTTCCTTCATCCTTTCCTCATCAGGGAGATGTTCCACTCCCTATGGGCATCTCCTTCATGTAGGTCTCTTGTAGTTGAGAGGTTTTATTCCTGGAGGGCAGGAGTAGCTTGTTTCTCATCTGGCTCTCCTCTAGCAAGTATTTCCCTCATCCCTCGGCTCCCCAGCTACAGCAACTTTATGGCTGCTTAGGGTCATTTCAATAGTGAGAAACCTAACGCTGTGGCACTTAATATTTAAACCTGGCAGTGATTGCTGTCACTTTGATGATCAAATAAGGTATTTGTTGCCACAAAAATGCTTCAGCAGAGCCATGGGTTTGTAAATAAATGCCAGATAATAATTCACAGTGATTCTGTCTGTGGCTGCAGAACGTGTGTGTGCCTGCGCAGTGATGTGTGGATGTATTTGCCTGTTCTTAGGTGAATAATTTATGTAAAAATAGCAGCCTTTCCTCAAAAATAAATTACAAAGCCACCCAAACCCCCAAAGAAGGGCAGCAGCCATGCAGTAGGACACACAAAGGAGTCTAATTAGACTCTGACTTCAGACTCTCTTTTAACAAGAGTCTATTGTAGACAGAGTGAAAGGTAAGCTCTAGGTTTGTCAGAGAGCACTCAATTAACAAAACAAACCCTAATTGCCTTATGTGGTGCCTTACACTCTGAACTTGTGTGTTGTATTTATTCAAATGTGATTAGCAGTTGGTTTTCAAGTGACAGGTGCCACAGGCTAGAATTATCTAGTATTTATAGATCGTTTTCTCTATGAGGTTTATTGAGATGTATTTTTCTCGGTTTATCGTTTCAATGTCATAAACAAGTCATAAACCTGCTTGGTGGACTAATGCTGGGGTATTCATGCTTCTACATCAAAGTGACCTTTTGGGATGTTTCTCTTCTGTTTAGGTAACTTATAGAGGAATAAATTGCGGGAGTCAGGAAAATTAAAGGCAGCGTTCGTAAACACTTGATCTCAGTTCTTTTTGCCATCTACTTACCTGATAAAAACTAGGGGAGAATCAGTGTGTTGCACAGACAAGGTGACTGCAGTCAGCTGTGCTGCAGATTTTCTTCTGTGCTTTCAAACTGAGACGTCAGTCCCAAGTTGGAGGGGATTCAGTTTAGGCACTGGAACAGGCTGCCCAGGGAGGTGGTGGAATCACTGCAAAATGAGTAGCTACAGCACTTGAGGCCATGGTCTAGGGGTTAGGGAGATGTTGGAATAGGGACTGGACTTGATGATCCTGGAGGTTCTTTCCAGCTGTAATGATTCAGTGATAAGTGTACAATTTGGAGAGACAGTCCCCATCCCTAGATGAGTTTAAAAGTCACTTAGATGCAGCGTTGGGGGATGTGGTTTAGGGGTGACCTTGTACGTAGGGTTGCAGAGTAGGGTTGATGGTTGGATTCTATGATCCCAAGGGTCTTGTTCAACCTGAATGATTCTGTGATACTTTGTTTCTGAAATATAACATGAATTGATCAGTATTTCCTACGTTATTTTATAGTATCCTGAACCCCAGAACCCAACTTCCATAATCCATGGAGCTGTTGTCACTTGAGGAGACATGGAGCTCATCAGAAAGTAACACCATGAAAGATTGCTTTAGGAGCTGCTTAGATCATGAGACTAGCTTTTTAATTTCAAATTAAGCAACCAGTTATGATGTTTACCAGGATTAAAATAACCCAGTAGGTTCAACTAGTGATTTTGAGTGCTTTTCACAGAGTCATAGAACATCAGGGATTGGAAGGGACCTCAAAAGATCATCTAGTCCATTCCCCCCACCACAGCAGGTTCACCTAGATATGTCTGTGTACACATACAGAAATTGCTCCTTATACTTTCTGACTCACTGTAGTGACCCTTCAAGGTATTTGACCTTTATGTAAAGGCAGAGGCTCCTGTTCTGTGACAACTCTGAAGTGCCATGTCTACACTTGTATTACTGTGAGATAAACATTTCACAGCTGTTAAATCGATGCTCCCTCACCCCCTGCCTTTGTTGTGCCTGTATGTTACGGCCTCAGCAGAAGACAGACCTTAAAGCCAGCAGTGGCTGGGATGTACTTGGAGAACATAGTCTGAGTCTCACGGTCAAATTAATCAAATTCATTTGCTTTTCCAGCCTCACACGTTTGTGCTTTGAGTTTTGTGCGTAATGCAGAGGGTGATGGAACTGATGTAATTCCTTCAGTTCCGATGAATCCCACTGACTTCACAGGCTGCCAGTCAAACTGTAGTTACCTCAGGATGTGTCCTGGCATCTTTGATCTCTTTGGAGGTCCAACATTGCTGTAATAGCATCCAGGGTTGACCTGCAGCCCTCATTGACATGTGAGGTGCGTTCAGTAAAGCAACACAAAGTTCAAGTTTTTATTTCCATGTTTTGATTCTTGCATTTTCATCAAAATGAGTCAGTTTCTGGTTTAGCTCTGTTCTCAGGTCTGTGTGGTGCTGTTTCACTTCAGTCTGACCTCATTAATGTTGATAAACATGTGAAAGGTGGGTGTCAGGATGGAGCCAAGCTCTGCTCAGTGGTGTCTAATGATAGGACAAAGGGCAATGAGCGCAAGATGCAACGTAGGTTCCACATCAATATGAGATGGAACTTCTTCAGGGTGATGGTGACAGAGCAGAGGAAGGGGCTGCTCAGAGGGGTTGTGGAGTCTCCTCTGGAGACACTAAAAACCCACCTGGACATGTTCCTATGCGACTGGATCTAGGTGATCCTGCTGTGGCAGTGGGGATTGGACTGGATGCCCCTTCCAATCCCTCATGTTCTGTGCTTCTGTGTAAAGTAACACTAACAAATAACACTAAGCAGCAGAACAGCACTATCAAATAAACTCTAACAAGTAAAATAACACCGACAAATAAGACTAATAACTTTTCTTCGTTGCTTTCACACTTCAGTAGAGCCCGCGATCTGTACCGATGCAAGAGCAGACCTGCATGTGTCTTTGACTTCTTTCTACCTGTGAAATGAATGGTGTCTTTTCTTTTGTCAATATTAGCTAACTCTGTTTCTTCTCCTGTCTTAGGCAGCTTCTACTTTACACTGCTAATTGTTTTTTTGATGTCTTGAAGGCATTAAACGTGGTACAGGATGTCTTGTTTCTTACTGTTTCCAGCTGCAGAAATCGATGGCTGGGAATTGCTGCCAATTCAACAAAAGCTATTACACTGCAATTAAAAGATTAGACTGGACATTGTTTACTCCCTCCCTCTTCTTTTTTTGGAAACATATTCTATGAGTTATGCAATTAAATTATTACCTGCTGTATCGCCATCTGCTTACATGATTTGGAAAGATTCCTAACCTCTGTGTGTGTGTGAGCACTTCAAGACTTCAGGGAAGGGCCAAAAAAGCAGTGAATGTACAGAGCAGATGGACTGAGGGACTCTCACCCTCCAAGCAGTCAGTCTTGATTGTTCTAGCTATAATCATAGAATGAAGTTCATTTTCTGTAAATCTAGTGATTGACTTATAAACCATGATGGAGAGATTGTTTTCTGTTGTCACAGTGTGGTACTCTGTCTGGAATGAAGGTGTAAAGTAGATAAACTTTGGGTTTTCTCACTGCAGTCATTCAGTTGCTGGGTTTTTACCTCAAGAGCTGCATCTGTTAAGAAAACTTCTTTCAACTCAGTCCCTGCACGTCCATATACCTTAGCAAATGGAGAAATAGAGTGTAGATTTCAGTGCTTAAGGCTGCAGGTATGTGTTTGTTTTCAGTCATTACAGTGTCTGAATATTCTGCTGTGGTGGGGGGACTGGACTCGATTATCTTTTGAGTTCCCTCCCAATCCCTAATGTTCTGTGATTCGAATTAATTTTCGTTAGCTTGTATTGTCTAAGGAAAAGCAGTGTGAAACTTCAGCTTTAAGAGGAAACTGCCCAAAATGTTAATGAACCCACTTGGATATGTGACTTGGTCTAGGTGATGCTGCTGTGGCCGGGGGATTGACTGGATGATCTTTCGAGGTCCCATCCAATCCCTGATGTTCTGTGATTCTGTGAACAATACAAGCTGCACAAGTAAATGACCAGAAGAGCATCTTCTCCTGCCTTGATAAGGGCAGGGGTTATTTGAAGTGTGTGTTTGTAGAGAACAGATCATAAAGATCTTTGAAAAATCTCCTGAAAGATGATGGAGGGAACATTAGTCTATGATTCTATGATCTCCCCAGTGAGGAAAGGCTGAGGGAGCTGGGTGTCTCGAGCTTAGAAAACGGGAGACTGAGGGGTGACCTTGTTAATGTTAATAATTATGGAAAGGGCAGGTGTCAGGAGGATGGAGCCAGGCTCTGCTTAGTGTCATCTGTGACAGGAGAAGGGACAATGGGAGTGAGCTGGAACAGAGGAGGTTCCACATCAGTGTGAGAAGGAACTTTGTAATGGTGAAGGTGGTGGAGCACTGGAAGAGGCTGCCCAGAGGGGTTGTGGAGTTTCCTCTGGAGATGTCTGAAACCCACCTGGACATGTTCACCTGTTCTATGAGGGAGGACTTCCTAACATCTAAGCTAACCCTCCCCTGGCAGCTTCAGGCCCTACCCTCTCATTCTGGCACTAGCTGGCTGGGACCCTTACCTGACTGCAATCTCCCTTCCAGGGTGTTGGAGAGAGGGAGAAGGTCCCTCTTAAGTCTCCTCCAGGCTGAACACCCCTAGCTTCCTCAGTGTCTCCTCGTCAGCCTTTCCCTCCAGTCCCTTCCCCAGCCTCGTTGCTCCTCTTCTCCCACTCCAGCACCTCCATCTCTTTCTTGAAGTGAGGGGCCCACCACTGCTCCCAGTGCTTGAGGGGAGGCGTCACCAGTGCCCAGTGCAGGGGGAGGATGCCATCCCTAGTCCTGCTGGCCACACTATTGCTCATCCAAGCCAGGATGCCATTTGCCTTCTGGGCCACCTAGGCACCCTGCTGGCTCCTGTTCAACCGGTTGTCAAGCCGTGCTGCCAGGTCCCTCTCTGCCAGAGACACCCTGTCAAACACAAGTAGGCTAAGAATTTCCTAGACTGTTTTGCAGTTATGAGTAATCTTTGACTTTGGGCCCAAACGAGAAGTCCTAATGGGCTCATTAAATGAGAGTTTATTCTGGTTTTATTCATCTGTGTGAAATCGAAGTTGCAGCAGAACTTTAAGAAGTTTTTACTCACTACCACCGTTGCGTAACTTTCCCAGTTGCTCCTTCTGCAGTTCTCCTGACCTTGGTTAGAAAAGATTTAAACTCTCTTCAAAGCCCTTCAAGTACTTTTTTCAGTGCTACACTGAAAAACTCTGAAGCTAATACCCTCTCTGTATTTCACAGCCTATATATTTATTTTTCTGATTCTCATTAAATTAATTAGATTGCAGTCCTCTGCTCGTCAGTGAGAGATGGCTCTGCAGGACAAACGCGGTTTCGCTTTGCCTCGTGTTCGATGGGCAGACTCATCGCTCTCTACTCAAACAAAAGTGCCCCGAGTCAAGTGTTCTCCCTTCCCCGCATGCAAAGTTCCCGCTGCAGTGAGGAAAATTGCTTTGAGTTTCTGATAATCTACATCTCTAATGAGAAAGTCATCTCTTTCACTTCAATAGTAACTACTTCAATGATACATAAAAGTGATTTAGAACAGAGGTCAATGTCTTTTATCCCAGTTCCGTGCTTGAGATCACCCAGCAGCTTAACAACCGGCCGGAATATAAAATGCAGTTCTCCAGCTCTTTGTAGTAGTCTTGCGCCGGCTAGCAAACTTTACTGGCGCGTAGCCAACCGGCCTTTGAAGTGCTGCATCCACCTTCGTGTCAAACCTTCATGTTTTGACATCAATCCATACGAATAAACTCCATATGTGGCCCAAACTACTGGCCTTTGCGGGTCTTAAATTACAATGGCAGTAATTAAAATGTTGACTTTCATGTCCCAGATGGTGGCGGCGGTAGATGATTGTGTTTGCTGCGATTATTTTTGGACTAAGTTTAGCAGTGGAAAATGAAAATCCAGGATGGTTTTGTAACGGCACGCAACGTGTAATTGCCTTAACTCGAGGCTTAATTATTTCCACGATCTACAGTTAGAGGAAAAATGGAAGTGGAATGAAGAGTTTTTGTGGTACTTACACAGAGATGTGACCGAACGATCGCATTGGGGTCTTTATAGTCTGTTGTGGGAATTGGGTGTGACTTCACCATAAAAATACTAATATGAGCCTATTTGGATATGAATCATGGAACCATTAGGGATTGGAAGGGACCTCGAAAGATCATCTAGTCCAATCCCCCTGCAACAGCAGGATCATCTAGACCAAGTCACACAGGACCAGGTCCAGGTGGGTTTTAAATGTCTCCAGAGAAGGAGACTCCACAACCACCCTGGGCAGCCTGTTCCAGTGCTCTGTCACCCTCAGTGGGAAGAAGTTCCTTCTGATATTTCTATGGAACCTCCTATGTTCTAGATTGCACCCGTTGCCCCTTGTCTTATCACTAGATGACACTGAAGAGCCTGGCACTATCCTCTTGATACCCACCTCTCACATCTTTATAGACATTAATGATGTCACCCCTCAGTCTCCACTTCTCCAAGCTCAAGTGACCCAGCTCCCTCAGCTTTTCCTCATCAGGCAGGTGCTCCACTCCCTTCATCTTCCTTGTGGCTCTGCTCTGGACTATCTCCAGCAGCTCCTTCTGGAACTGAGGGGCCCAGAACTGGACACAATACTCCAGATGTGGTCTCACTAGTGCAGAGTAGAGGGGGAGGAGAACCTCTCTGGATCTGCTAACTAGCCACCCCCTTCTGATGCACCCCAGGATCCTGAAGATGAGTAATGGAGCTCACTACCCCGATCATGCATATTCAGACCGTAGCCTTTGCTAGCAGTGCAGCTACCGCCTTTGTTTCTGCCTGAAGCAGAGTCAAAGCTTAATACTTATAAAAAGAGAAAGAACAATTGAGTGTTTAAGTAATAATTACACGTGAAATGTGATGATTGTGTTTGGCTTATTATAACAACCCCAGTCCTTTCAGGCTGCCTTGTGGTAGTATAAACATTCCCTAATAAAGCAGTGGTTTATGACTTCGTGAGGTTTACATTTTCATGCGGTTCTCCCGACTTTCGGTCTCAAAACAGAGTTCCTTTTAAGTGCCATTGAAGAGCATTTATTTTTAATCACGTCCCTGTCCATAAATAAATTACAGAAGCCATGAGACCTACTTAAATAGTTCACTGATTCAAAATATCGTTGGTATTTACAGAAATAATAAGTATGCCTGGGCATCTGAAGTATGGAGAGCGGGGACGGGACTAGATGATCCTTCAAGGTCCCTTCCAATCCCTAATGTTTTGTGATTCCCTGTTTGCTGTGGAGGGGTGGGGGAAGATATATTTCTGTCATTGTAGAAACTGTTTTCTCATTTCATTTCTTGAATCATCTTAATTATAAATTTAGTCAGCTGAGATTCTTCATGAGCTTGGGTGGCTTTTCACTGGAGAGTGATGTGTGTTAGCTTGGAAAAAAGGAGACTGAGGGGTGACCTCATTAATGTTCATAAATATGTGACAGGTGGGTGTCAGGAGGATGGAGCCAGGCTCTGCTCAGTGACATCTAATGGTAGGACAAGAGGCACTGGGTGTGAGCTGGAACAGAGGAAGTTTGACATCAATATGAGAAGGAACTTCGTGGTGAGGGTGACAGCACTGGGATAGGCTGCCCAGGGGGTTGTGGAGTCTCCTTCTCTGGAGACGTTTAAAACCCATCTGGCCGTGTTCCTGTGTGACTTGATCTAGGGAATCCTGCTGTGGCAGGGGGATTGGACTGGATGAACTTTTGAAGAACTTTTCTATGGGGCTGGATGATCTTTTTTAAACCATTTCACTGTAGAAACAAGTTGAGATGGAGAAATTGTTTGGCCTGTTCTTCCTTTGGAAGCTCATGGGCATCTTTTGCCTTTTTTTCTATTTTCTTGAGCGTCAAAGTAGGTCAGGTAGGAAAAAAGCTGATGAAGTTGTTTGTGAAGAGAAATATTCCCATTAAACATCCCTAAATTTAATCTAAATGCACATTTTTAGTGAGGAGATGTCTGTTTCTACGAGCAATAATTAACATGAATAATAACGCAGAGGATGCTGTGTTTTGAGTGGCATTTCTGGGGAAACTGTGAAGCATTAGTTTTCCATTTTTGAGGTTGAAGAAAATGCGCCTGGAATTGGACATCTGTATCCCTATTTCTTTCCTTTGGTTTTGTAGTGGGGGCTGATGGTTCTTGGTTTTGTTCAAACAGTGGGATATGGTGACTGAGATCAGAATTAGGGTGGGAATAAAGTATTTTAACAAGCTTTAAGAATTCAACTATTTCCAAATTTCCATGCAAATCTTAACTGTTTCTGAAAGTTTTGTTGAGTAGTGAGAGCTTCCATCTGTTTCCTCTTCTGGGAAAGCGCAGCAGAGAAAGCCCAAGCTGGGAAGCACTGGAGTGTATTACTGCCAGATGACGGAAGGGAAACCTAAATCCTAGACTGTTTTTGTTCTCCAGACTGAGGAGTTCAATTAATAAGACCTCTTAGTGTGGGAGGGTTTGCTTTTTCAACTCTAGATCCTGCATCTTGTTAGGTCTTTGAAGTGGGCACATTCTCCATGTCCAAACCTGTAGAGCTTCTGCAGTGAATCTTTGTGGAAATGGTTGTGTTTTCATCTCTCCCACCTTAGCTGAACCTCCTGAAGGGTTTTTTTTTTGAGATAGGAGACAGCAGTAGCCAGGTATTGATACTGTGATACAAGAATGAGCCAACAGTGAGCCTGGGTGGCAGAGAACACCAGTGGCATCCTGGCCTGTTTTAGAAATTGTGTGTCCAGCGGGAGTAGGGAGGGGATTTTCCCCCTGTACTCAGCACTGGTGAGGCCACACCTTGAGTACTGGGTCCAGTTTTGGGCACCTCAGTACAAGGGAGACATCGAGGTGCTGGAGTGAGCGCAGAGGAGGGCAACGAAGCTGGGGAAGGGTCTGGACAATAAGTATTATGAGGAGAGATTGAGAGTTGGGGCTGTTCAGTTTGAGGAAGAGGAGGCTGAGGGGAGACCTCATCCCTCTCTACAGCTACCTGAAAGGACATTGTGGGGATGTTGGTGCTGGTCTCTTCTCACAGGTCATTAGTGACAGAACAAGAGGGAGGGGTTTCAAGCTTCAACAGGGTAGGTTTAGATTTAGATTGCACATCAGGAAGAAATTATTCATGGAGTGGTCAAGGCACTGGAATGAGCTGCCCAGGGTGGTGGTTGATCCCCATCCCTGGGTGAGTTTAAAAGACACTTAGATGTGGCATTGGGGGATTTGGTTTAGAGGTGACCTTGTAGAATAGGTGGACTCGATGATCCCAGGGGTCTTTTCCAACTGGAATGATTCTATGATTCTAAGAAAAACACGCCAGGAAGGCTGAATGGACACGCTCCTGGTCTATTCTGTACTTCCTTACGCCACGTTGCCACCGAGAAGACCATTTTGTTCACATTTTCTTGAAGTGCAAATTGCATCAAAGGCTGCAACAAATACGAGCCACGGCAATGAGATGTTTGTGCTTCAAGGGTTACAAGTCAAGCAGTTTGAAACAAGCTGCTAATCTGCGATGCTTGCTATATAGTTCTAGCTGCTTGTTATCCCGGGAGTTCTCGGCAAACGCTCGTACAATCTGATTAACATGGTTCACGTACAAAGGGCGCTGGCCTGGGGACTACCATGTCTCATTAATGGAAATGAATTTTTCATGCCATGGCTGCTATGGCTGTGTGTTAAGCCTTTGATTTCCTTTTCCATTTCTGTAATGTTTTTTCTCTACGGTTGTTGGTTGCTGGGGTTTTTTTGAGTAGAAACGTCTATGAATTGCAACGACGGGTTATATTACAGGTTTGAGGGGGTTTGTTTTTGCATAAGGAGCAGATGTGTCAGCAGCACAAAATAAAAGCAGAGAAACAACACACGTTTGTGTTCCTATTGAACCCTTTAGCTCTGATTCAATGCTTGAGGAGTTCTGTTTGAGGATGAGGCAGCTCGTTCTGTTCCTGGCAGTGGTCCCACTTGGAGCGGGAGGTTGGAGCAGGTGACCCTGGATGTTCCTGCCAGCCTGTCGTTTTATGAGTCGTCAACTTTTCACTATAACTTTCCAAAGCTAAGAGGATTAGTGTAACTGATGCATTGTTCCACGCTTTTAAGAAGCTATAACGTCTTCTGTGACGTGAACACTGTTCTGTTGTAGCTGGAAACAGGGAAGAGAGGATTCAGTCTTGTCCTCAAAGCCGTTGCTTGGAGTATGTTTGGATTAACCTTGCTTCTTGAAGCCCAGGGGGATTGTGGAGTCTCCTTCTCTGCAGATGTTTAAAACCCACCTGGATATGTTCCTGTGTGACTTGATCTAGGTGATCCTGCTCCAGCAGGGGGTTTGGACTCGATGATCTCTTGGGTCCCTTCCAACCCCTAACATCCTATGATCCTATGATTTACTCTATATACTGAGCTGTATGTTTCTTGAGTATCACAGAACTTCAGAGATAGGAAGAGACCTCAAAAAATCATCTAGTCCAATCACCCTGCCACAGCAGGATCACCTAGATCAAGTCACGCAGGAACATGACCGTGCTCTTTCCATAATGCAGACTTTACTTCTGTTAATGTTTCTAAATCAAAATGTACTACAGCATAAACAGCTGAGCACAAACCCTGGCTTAGTCTAAAAGAACAAGGTTTATTAAAAGCTTTTCCTCTACAGGAGCTCACCTGTTAATTTTGGATTAACACATGTGTATCATGCTCCTCTCTAAGGCTGCTCTGCTTATGGTCAGGAAGTGTTATGTTTATTTCTTAGGAAATTAATGCTCTAACTTCATTTGTCCAGACTAGCAGTACTTCCAATCCCTAATATTGTGTTTCTGATCCTGTGATGCTGCCATTGATTAGTACCCCTGGAAATCCACCGAGGACTCCTCTGTTGACCCGCACTAACGCGCCTTGGCTTTTCTTCTGAGGAGAAACCAAGACCTCATTTCAGCGTGTAGACACTGGTGAATTCCAGCTGCGGAATGTGTTGACTGTGTGTGAACTAACATGTTGTGATAAATCCCCTGGAATTGGACTCCATGCAGAATCACACCTCCGGGCAGACTCAAATGACCAAACTCTGACATTTCTCAAACTTGACAGCTTATTTCAGTGGAGATTTAGGACAAAAAGGTCAAAGGACACCAAATATATTACACATCTTGCTCTTCGCCCGTAGCTATAGAAACAATAAATCTTCTACTATTACATCTTACGGCAAATGGAGGTTTCCTCGTTGAGGTCCTAGAAACGGGAGCGATAGCTCGAAGGCTTTGTGACCACAGTATGTGGGAGCAACCTTGCGCCGTATATATCATAGACAGGGCTGCCTCAGCCTGATGGCTTTAGCGCTTGTCCCCGTTGCCTCGCCAGGAGCAGAACGGGGACCGATAGTGCGTGAAGAGCTCGATTGCCTTCTGCCGCGAGTCTGGAGCGTCGGTGTGCCTTGGCGTGTGCATGCGGGTAGGGAAAAGCGCTTTCATAAACACGTTCCCATCTTGGGTTGCAGTAGCGGTTGCCACGGCAACATCACTCTGTGTACTTGAGCTTTAACATTTGAGAGTTCACCCAGAAAATAAATTTGGCATGATTATGAAGTAAACTTGCTTGTTTTCAGAATTCTTTGGATACAGACCATTGGAATAGAGGGAAAAAAAGAGGCAGAAAATGATGTTAGTGCCTCGCTCTGTTCGCTGCTGTAAAGCCTGCGCAGAAGCATTACCGTTGCCATCTATCAAAGTAGAATCAAATTCCAATAAAGCTGAATCGACAACGTTGCCATCTTCATCTCGGTAATACATTATCTTTTAAGGGCTTCGTGGTGGTGTTGAACTTGATAAAACTTCAATAAAACTCCACCGACCAAGAAAATAAGAATTGTTATAAAATACCATCTGCAAAGAAGGTTCCTCTTTTTGTGAGGACTGACCTATTTTTCTACAGCAAGGTAGGAAACCACAGGCTGGTGGCAACAGAGATGTTTTTTGTGTATATCAGGATTTGAAATGTGTAATTTAAAATGTGGGTTTATGTAAAACAAATGACACTTGACGCGAGACCCGAGGGATTCGGGTGTCATCGTGCACCTCTGATTTCCATGTGAAATCTTAATCAGAGGAAGATGTGTCTTCTGCAAGCAGATGAGTTTGTGAAATCCATCTAAAACACAGTTTAGATCGCAGAATCACAGAACATCAGGGATTGGAAGGGACCTCAAGAGATCATCCAGTACAATCCCCCTGCCACAGCAGGACCACGTAGATCAAGTCACACAGGACCACTGTGAGGAGCAGGGGTTTGCAGGTGAAGTCTGTTCTGCTCTTCCCTACACTCCACTTACCTTTGGACAGAGTAAGACTAGATAGTCTCATATCTGAAAGTCCAGCACAGAGCCATGAAGATGATGAAGGGAGTAGAACATCTCCCTTATGAGGAAAGGCTGAGGGAGCTGGGTCTCTTTAGCCTGGAGGGAGAAAGAAAGGGGTGACCTCATTATGTGAAGGGTGGGTGTCAGGAGGATGGAGCCAGGCTCTGCTCAGTGTCATGTAATGATAGGACAAGGGGCAATGGGTGTGAGCTGGAATATAGGAGGTTCCACATCAATATGAGAAGGAATTTCTACCAAGAGAGAGTGACAGAGCCCTGGAAGAAGCTGCCCAGAGAGGCTGTGGAGTCTTCTTCACTGGAAACATTTAAAAACTGCCTGAATATGTTCCTGTGCAACTTGGTCTAGATGATCCTGCTGTGGCAGGGGGATTGGACTGGATAATCTTTCAAGGTCCCTTCCAATCCCTCATGTTCTGTGATTCTTCAAACTGCTCCAGTCTCATCAGGTTAATGGGTGGTTTTCAGGTTGATTTTATTTCCCTTAATTTTTGAGTTTCTTGTGGCTCCCCAGCCCAGCAGACTCTGTTAGTATTTTCACTGCTAGCTGTTGGCTCTGAGTGTTAATGAACATGAATGGACCTTGTGTTCGTGGTCAGATTCCTGTTTGTACCTCCTGCATAAAAGGGACCTTTTGGGGAGTTGTTTTTCCTTTTGTTTTGGATTGTGTTCACACAGTGTTTTGTAATGTTGAGTTTGCACCTTTCAAAGTATCGCAGGCTCCTGTTAGCAGAGTTGTTTACAGTAAGTAGCTTGCAATTCTTCAGTTCCTAAATCTAAATTTAAAATTACTCTTTTTTAAATAAAAGCAGTTTAAATGGGTTTTATTAGAGCATCCAGTGATAGGACAATGGGAAACAGCTTTAAACTGGTGGATCACAGGATTAGATTAGAACTTGGGAAGAAATTCTTCCTTATGAAGGTGGCAAGAGTCTGCACTAGGTTACCCAGAGAGATTGTGGCTGCTCTTTCCCTGGAGATGTTCAAGGCCAGGTTGGATGGGGCTTTGAGCCACCTGATATCACAGAATCATCATGGCTGGAAAAGACCTCCAGTGTCATCGAGTCCAACCTTTATCCTAGTATCTAACGGGATAATAAAGTCAAGAGACTTGGATTAGATAATCAAGAGGTTGGATTAGGTGATCTCTGAGGTCCCTTCCAGCTAGACTATTCTATGACTGGAATTAACGACCAAGAAGAAACCAGGAAATAAAATCCAAGTGCAAAGTTTGGAGAACGTACATGTGTAGGCAAACCGAGGGTTCAAAATGTGTTCAAAGAACCCAAACCACCCCAAGTCCCAGTAGGTGTGAGGGGCAGGGCATTTGAGCAGGTGCCAATGCTTTGGTTAAAACAATCCATGACAAGAAGTGGCTGAAACATAGACTGAAAGTTTGTCTGCTTTTTGTGACCATGTTCTTTCCCTTCTTGTTTTATTACTGCACGATGTCTGCAAGTCCCTGGAATTCAAAGCAGGGTTGAGCACATCATCACTTTTTTTTCAGTGGAACCCTTGGTGTTGGGTGGGCTTTCCCTACCCAGTCAACTTGGGGAACTGGAAGAAGAGATGATGGAGATGGTTGGCAGCTCCAGCAGCAGGGAAGGGAAGACTGAGGAGTGGGGAGGGACAGAGGTGTTCTGGAGGAGTAGGGCCCAGTGTGCTTGGTGTGAGAATGGAGACAGGAGGTCAGGCAGAGGAGTGGGAAGGTGAAATGACAGTAGGTGCAGGACAGCTATGGGGGGGGGAGGCAGTGGCCTGCTGCAAGTAAAGATGCAGAACATTCATTCTTCCCCTTATACCTAGTTCAAAATCAGTATAAATACACATACACAGCACATTCCTCCTGGCACCAGGAGTCCTACTTCTCCATCCACTGTGTTACACATCCTATCCAAAGCCCTACCCAAGGAGAACAGCAGGATCTGAGTGTTGCCCAAAGGAAAGGCAAGTGATTAATTCATGGACTAAGGAACCTCTGTGTGTCTTCTCTCTCCTTGTCTGAGACTGTTGTTCTGATAATGCAAATGTTTGTGGTGAAGGCTGTGAACAGCTAGAAAAATGAGCTGTTCCCCACCTGAACTGGAGGAGGGAAGAGCAATATTCTGGAAATGGAAGCAAAGTGAAGGCAGCAACCCACAGCAACACAGAGACTCTGCAACAGAGCCGTTCAGACTGATCTGACTGTGCAGCAGTTCTAATAAACCTCCTGGGTAGGCTGTGCATACATCACACACGATGCCCTCCTAGCTGCTGTAAGATCTGTAAATGCTTTTGGGTTTTGTTTTGGGCTGATAGGTATTTGCAAGCTCAACATGTCTGAGAGTGGAAAAGATCTCTGTTGGTAGTACGTACTCGGTGTGCTAGAGACCAGCTGAATCTGCCTTCTCTGATGTGCTACTTGTCAGCTGGGTGAGGAGCTTCCTAGCCATGCTTTCTCAAAGGATTCTGAGCAGCCAGCAGGCAAATGCAAAAGGTGCAGAGCCTCTGCACACCTGGGTGGCCCAGGATATCCTAGCTCAAGTGGCTGACGTATTTGATCGTTGCTCTGGCAGTCAGCTATTGCTTCCAACTGGACACCTTTGTGCCCAGGTTGTACTGCAGGCTCTGTTGCCATGTAGTCATGGTTTGTGTTGATAATATCTTGATCCATGCAGCTGTTCATGATAAAGTTGGTGAGAGATTATGAAGGAGTTAAAAATTCTACACCACCCGTGTGAAGAAGTGCTTATGGGTGTTCTATGAGGTGACAACCCAGACTCAGCTGTGTTCTACACACCTTTCTTCCCTAGATGTGGTTTTTTGAGTTACAGTGTCCTGCTGCTGTTGATGAGGGCTCTTGGCCCTTGGAACAGGTGACATGGGTTTGCTTAGGCACGGAAGGATTGCAAGGACTTAGAGCGAAAGCGGTCTGGATAGAAGATACTGATGAGAAAAGAGAATGCAAGATCCATGACAAATAAGTTGCTCAGATTCCTGGGCTTGTGGCTGTACAAAGGAGCAGAAATGCTTTCAGTACAGCTCCTAGGAGAAGCTTGCCTTTTCAGTAACAAGCCTTAGGTGGCTCAAGGTGTTGGCTATGGGCAGCGTATTAACACTGGCCACTCCTCCTGCTGTGCACGAGCCTCCTAATCTTCTCAGCTGTTTGTGAGCTGCAGGAATTTACTCTAACATATTCAGTTGGTCTGTTGGTTTCATTCAAAACAGAGCTGACCTTTCGTTGTGGAAGTCTTGGGGAGCAGCAGCGATACAGGTGCCCCACCTTCTCATGTAGTGACTTGTGTAGAGTTTTCAAAGGCTTCATCAATGAGAGATTCAAGGTGCTCCGGCTGTGGCAGGGGGATTGGACTAGATGGTCTTTCAAGGTCCCTTCCCATCCCTAATTTTCTGTGATTCAAGCGTGATAGCAGTTCACAAAAAGTTTCTGGTTGTTTCATAACAGTTTAAATGTGTTGGTGGGAAGATCAAGGGACTGGCAGATAGTTTTGAATCAGGCTCATTAAGGCAATAATGATCTGATGAAGCTGACCCTCCAGACTTCTTGTGTACGGTTCATTGAAAGGATATTTAGCACTGATTTGATACTTCTCTATAAACATTATCCTCAGAAATAAGTGAAATTATGGAAACTCACAGTAAGTTTATTATTCACCAGCTTGGCTCTGTCCAGTTTGCCAGAGTTTATGATGCTCTGTGCCATCCCGATGGAGCGGCTTTAAAGCTCACTTGGTGCACATTCAGACTTCTGGCAGTTTGCAGTTTCTCTTTTATCTTTATAATAAAACACGTATTTTAACAACAATTAAATGTTGAAGCAGCTTGCTGGCAGATGGGATGGATTTTCTGTCTCCTGAAGTTTTCAAAAGTGTCTTTCAAAAACGTGTTCATTTTATGGTCTGTGTTATGGAGACCAAAACAGAGTATCACAGTGTTTTATCTTGACTTGGTAGTTGATCTATATTTCCATTGTCTATGGTTTTGTTATTCTTCATGTAGTGTTTTTCCTTACCCTTCCTTTTCCTACTTGAAATTAAAATCATTCAGGTTGGAAAAGACCCCTGGGATCATTGAGTCCAACCAGCAACCCTACAACTTCACCCCGAAACCAGATCCCCAACACTGTATCTAAGTGTCTTTTAAACTCACCCAGGGATGGGGACTCAACCACCACCCTGGGCAGCCCATTCCAGGGCCTGAACGTTCTCTCTAGGAAGAATTTCTTCCTGGTGTCCAATTTAAATCTAACCCTCCCCTATTGAAGCTTGAAGCCCTTCCCTCTAGTTCTGTCGCTAATGACCTGTGAGAAGTGACCAGCACTAATATCTCTCCAATGTCCAGGTAATTGTCTGCCCTCAGCCTCCTCTTCCTCCAACTAAACAGCCCCAATGCTCTCAATCTCTCCTCATAACTTTTATTCTGCAGTCCCTAACATAATTTTTAAGTCAGACCTACTTTCTTAACCAGCCAAAACATAAATAGAGCTATAACAGAGTAATCTGATTTACATGGCATGAAGAACTTGTATCTTGAACACCAGAGGACCCTGTTCTAAAATTGCTGTTGATATGATTTAATAGTCTGAGATTAAACATGATCTCAGATACTTTGTGAGAAGTTGTGCTGCATCCTTACACTCAAATGATGAACTTAGCAATAGCAGTAGAAAAAGTTGAGGTACAATCACAGAGTCACAGAACATTAGGGATTGGAAGAGACCTGGAAAGATCATCCAGTCCAATCCCTCTGCCGCAGCAGGATCACCTAGATCAAGTTGCACAGGAACATGGCCAGGCAGGTTTTAAACATCTCCAGAGAAGGAGTCTCCACAACCTCCCTGGGCAGCCCCTTTCAGTGCTCTGTCACTCCCACTGGGAAGAAGTCCCTTCTCATATTGATGTGGAGCCTCCTATGTTCCAAGTAACATCTGTGTCTCACCAGAGCAGACTACACAGGGAGGAGAACCTCTATCAATGTCCTAACCACCCTCCTTCTGACCCAACCCAGGTTGCCGTTGGCCTTCTTGGCCACAAGGTGTTAGCTGGGGCTCCTCTTCCATTATTTTCATTCTTTATCTGAAGGAATTGTGCTGCTAAGGAGATCCTATACTCCAGCGGCTGATGTCAAACATAAAACTCAATTTGCTATTGATTTTTATTTTACTTCATTTAATTGCTTTTGTGGGTCGTTCTTTTTTGCTGGTGCGAGGCAACTGGTGTTGCTGCTTTGCATGAAAGTGACTTGTGGAGATCCTGAGCTGTAGGTGGTTGTTACTATTCATCAACATGTAAAGAAATTTCACAGGCGTTTTTATTATGCACTTATGTGTAGATTTAAATAACCTTTATTAATACACTCCATTGAACAACAACATGCATTTTTAAAATGTCATCAGCACAGAGAAAATTGAAACTGCCGCGGATATGCAATGGTCAACATTTAGAAGGTGATTATTTGCAGTGGAACTGCATCTGATGTACTGCTTTAATTCCTGGTCTGTGGGTAATACTCCAGGAAGCTGTTATGGGTTCATTTATCTGGCTAAATCAGGTTGTGCAATGATAATTCTAGAGTCAGAATTATGTATTTATAAAATACAGTGAGCTCTGCTTTTGCTTTTACAGGACAAAATGCTTTTCTTTAATTTCTGATAAAGAACAGTATCGGGACAATAAGGTCGTTAGGCAGCTGTGATCTAGCCGTGACCTCTGTCAGGGATGGTTTGCAAATTAATCCCTCCACCTACCACACAGGAGGAGACAGAGTGAAAGGGCAGATAAATTGAAAATTGGTTAGCTCCATTGTCCAAAGAATATTAATGATGTCATGTTGGTGCTTGGTAAAGAGCTTCACGCACCCAGAGATCAGTCGTGGGGCTGACATCGTTAAATACCTTCGTTAACAACCTGGATGAGGAGACAGCATGCTCCCTTGAGAAATGTCACTGTGCTGTACAGCCCTGGGGGAAGAGGTTGATCTGCTGGCTTGTAGCACCACGGTTCAGTGGGACCCTCACAAACCTGAGAGCTGTACTGATGGAATTGATAGACTTCATCCCGAATGGCTCTGTAGGCACAAGCCATGTGTTGGCTAGAGTGGAATGTAGAGGCTAAGAGCCTCTTTAGCTTGGAGGAGACTAGGGGGGTGACCTCATTAATGTCTATAAATACTTGAAGAGTGGGTGTCAGGAGGATGGAGCCAGGCTCTGCTCAGTGTCATCTAGTGATAGAATGAGGGGCAATGGGTGTGAGCTGGAACAGAGGAGGTTCCACATAGATATGAGGAGGAACATCTTCCCAGTGAGAGTGACAGAGCACTGGGAGGGGCTGCCCAGGGGGGTTGTGGAGTCTCCTTCTCTGGAGACTTTTAAAACCCACCTGGGCATGTTCCTGTGCAACTGGATCTAGGGGATCCTGCTGTGTCAGGGGGACTGGACTAGATGATCTTTCGAGGTCCCTTCCAATCCCTAAAGATTCTATGAATTGTTATTGCAGATTATGTTCAGCCTGGAGAAAAGAAGGCTTCACGGGACCTAAGGGACCTTCCAGTACCTGAGGGGGTCCTACATGAAGGCAGGGGAAGGTCTTCTCAAGAGACTTTGTATGGAGAGGACAAGGAGCAGTGGGTTCAAGCTGGAAAAGGATAGGTTTAGACTGGATCTTAGAAACAAGTTATTTGGTGTGAGGGTGGTTGGTGGCTGGAATGGGCTGTGTGGGGAGGTGATGAGGGCCCCATCCCTGGGTTCATTTAAAGTGAAGCTCTGAGCAGCCTGACCTAGGCAGAGTTGTCCCTGTATTACAGTATTACCAAGGTCGGAAGAGACCTCATAGATCATCAAGTCCAACCTGTTACCACAGAGCTCAAGGCTAGACCATGGCACCAAGTGTAGGGAGGTTGGGGTAGATGACCTCTACAGATCCCTTCCAGCCTAGAACGTTCCGTGAGTTCTGTGGATATCTACACTCCTTTAAGATGCTTTGGTTCAGCTCACTCAAAACTCTTGTCTCTTCCACCATATATAAAAGAACTTGCACTGCAGGTACAGAATTGATGTGCTAAACTTATAAACCAGCAGCACTTGAGTTGCAGACCTCGAGTATGGGTCCTCCTGGCTGCTCCTAGATGGCCTGACAGTTATAGGTGAGGGGTATTTATATGGCTGTGGAAGGAAATAGGATCTGTAAATTGGTATTGTGTCGAGCCAGGTAGTCTTTCAGTGGGCAATGGGCTGTTTCATTATATCAATGCTTTCTGACAGCTTCCTCTCTTCAGAGAGCTTCAAAAAGCTAAATTCCGCTTTGCTATTAGAGGAGGTTCATCTATTATGTGGCTTCAATAATGTTATCTGGAGGTAAGTCTTAGAGAAAGAAAAATGCCATCAAATGTAAAAATGGAGAGATGATGTAGTGTCGCAGGTGTCCATCCCGTATCTACCGCTGTGAGAGGTTTCATATCTGTATTTCCACTTCAGTCTAATTAATGAGTGAATGTGATATTTGAAAAACCCTAAATGACTGGTGCTTATGGGATGGAATGGATATGGAAGAAAAGGGCACCCTATTGTTGCAGTGACTTAAAAGTGATTTGTTGGACACTGACTTTGAACGTTGGTACCGGAGGTCAGCGTTCCCTTTAGGGGGATCTCACTCCCATAGAAATATCCACAAGTGCCACAGGTACACTTTGCTCTTAAAGGAATGATTTTTGATATAAATACTTACCTGGCAGTGCTTTTGATTCATTAAAATGGGGAAAATAAGCAGAGCAAAACAACTGGGATGATTTCTAAGTCAATTCAGTAGTTGCTCAGGAACTATGCATTTAAAATACCTATAAATAATCAGATTGCTCCCTCTAAATGGAAGCCTTTTGTTGATGTGTAAGTACAGCGTCGCCCTGAAATTCCTTTAACTTACTGTTTCTTTCTGTTTAGTATCACATCACATAATTGATAATATTTCTTCTTCTCCAACTTGATTTCAATAGCATTATTTTGTGTGGTGTGTGAAATGAAATGGATACGCTGAGTTGTTAAGGCTTAAAATGACTTTTGGGTAACAAATAATTGTTTTGGAAATTCTCTGCTTTCACTTAAATGTTTTTTTCTATATTATCTTGAGGACTGGAAAAATTAATGGGGTAACATTTTAGTGGTTTGCTGTTGGCACTTGTAAATTCCCTTTGTTCTTAGCCTTACAATAGGTTATATTGCTTTAAATATCTTGTTTCCCCTCTGGTGGTTATGGGACTGGTGATCCTACAAAAGTCCAGTGCAGAGCCACAAAGATGATGGAGTGAAACATTGCCCCGATGAGGAAAGGCTGAGGGAGCTGGGTCTCTTGAGCTTGGAAAAAAGGAGACTAAGGGGTGACCTCTTTAATGTTTATAAACAGGGAAAAGGCAGGTGTCAGGAGGATGGGGGCCGGCTCTTCTCAGTGGCATCTAATGATAGAACAAGGGGCAATGGGTGTGAGCTGGAACGTAAGAGGTTCTACATCACTATGAGAAGGAGGTTGTTCACCATGAGGGTGACAGAGCACTGGAAAGGGCTGCCCGGAGGGATTGTGGAGTCTCCTTCTCTGGAGACATTCAAAACCCACCTGGATATGTTCCTGTGTGACTTGATCTAGGTGATGCTGCTGTGGCAGGGGGATGGACTGGATGATCTTTTGAGGTCCCTTCCAATCCCTGATGTTCCATGATTCTGTGAAAAGTGGGAAGGGAGAGTGAAGTACTGAGCATTTGGGGGGTTTGCTTTTCATGGTGTATGTTCCGCTGTCTTGGGCTTACAAAGGATAAATGAGTGGTTTCTGTGTGCATGATGAAACAGACATTTAGTGTGTTTGTTTTTGTTTTGTACGTTTGGTTTCAATAGATAAGATGGCCTATCACAAGGTGAACGCAGACCAGAGAGCACAAGGGCGCTCCCCATACCTTGACAATGAAGAGCTCCAAGCCACAGCGCTAGAGCTGGAGTGGGACATGGAAAAAGAGCTGGAAGAGCCTGGTTTTGACCATTTCCGACTAGATGGTGCGGTCCCACGTCACCTGGGAAGCTCCCAGAGCCCTGACCTTGATCTGGAGCCTATCCAGCCTTCATCCTCACCAAAAGGAAGGTTCCAGCGGCTTCAAGAAGACCCCGACTACATCTCCCACTACACGAGACAAGCACCAAAGAGCAACCGCTGCAATTTTTTCCAGATACTGAAAGTATTTTGCACTGCTTTGATTTTATTTATTTTTGGAATCCTGGTAGGATATTATGCGCGCAAGAGATGCCCTTCTCCCCCAACTTCTCAAGAGCCAAATAACCCTCATATCTACCGAGAAATTCTCAAGGAAATCAAAGCTGAAAATATTAAGAAGATTTACAGGTGGGTGCCTTGACACTTTCTTGTTTAAATTCAGTCATGTGCCAACAGTTGCACTTGTGATTTGTTTTGTGTGGGAAGCTGTTTGCACACCCAGGCTTTTTCATTGTGTTGTGTTTTCTGATGGTTGTAGAATGAATCCCAGTGGTTGGGTTGGAAGGGAACTTTAAACAATGGTTAGTCCGCTCCTCTAGTGCTGAGCAGGGATGTCTTCAGCTAAGTGGTGCTTGGAAAACTTTTGTAAACAGATGTGAAATGAGTTAATTGTGGATTTGTGAATGGTGTGAATTTGTGTTAGTGGTTATAGGTTGTGATGTAGTAGCTGTGATCACCTCAGTACAAGGGAGACATCGAGGTGCTGGAGTGAGTGCAGAGGAGGGCAACGGAGCTGGGGAAGGGCCTGGAGAATATAATTGATGAGAAGAGATTGAGACAGTTGGGGCTGTTCAGTCTGAGGAGGAGGAGGCTGAGGGGAGACCTCATTGGTCTCTACAAGGACACTCTAGAGATGTTGGTGCTGGTCTCTTCTCACAGGCAGAACTAGAGGGAAGGGCTTCAAGGTCCAACAGTGGGAGGGTTAAACTGGCCATCAGGAAGAAATTCTTCCTGGAGAGAGTGGTCAGGCCCTGGAATGGGCTGTGCAGGGTGGTGGTTGAGTCTCCATCCCTGGATGAGTTTAAAAGTCGCTTAGATGTGGTGTTGGGGGATGTGGTTTAGGGGTGACCTTGTAGAGTAGGGTGCTGGTTGGACTCTATGATCCCAAGGGTCTTTTCCAACCTGAATGATTCTAAGAATCTGTGAACATTCTATTGATAATTACTTCTAGCTTCAACCTACCTTAATTGAAAAACACAGTAGACACAAATCTAGATGACAGACATGCTGTCCTAGGTCCAGTCCATTTGCCACTGTCAAAAGGAAGGTTTTAGATGGTGTTTTGGGGTATTTGGTGCTTTAAGAAATCCCCATCTCATCTCTTACAATTAAGTGACTCTTTTCACTTGCTCCCTGTGATAGGACAAGGAGCAATGGGTGTAAGTTGCAGCAGAGGAGGTTCCGCCTCAACACAAGGGGGAACTTCTTTACTGTGAGGGTCA
>VXBP01005429.1:42568-250498 GCA_013400115.1 Rhinopomastus cyanomelas | reverse complement strand
AGTTGCACTTGTGATTTGTTTTGTGTGGGAAGCTGTTTGCACACCCAGGCTTTTTCATTGTGTTGTGTTTTCTGATGGTTGTAGAATGAATCCCAGTGGTTGGGTTGGAAGGGAACTTTAAACAATGGTTAGTCCGCTCCTCTAGTGCTGAGCAGGGATGTCTTCAGCTAAGTGGTGCTTGGAAAACTTTTGTAAACAGATGTGAAATGAGTTAATTGTGGATTTGTGAATGGTGTGAATTTGTGTTAGTGGTTATAGGTTGTGATGTAGTAGCTGTGATCACCTCAGTACAAGGGAGACATCGAGGTGCTGGAGTGAGTGCAGAGGAGGGCAACGGAGCTGGGGAAGGGCCTGGAGAATATAATTGATGAGAAGAGATTGAGACAGTTGGGGCTGTTCAGTCTGAGGAGGAGGAGGCTGAGGGGAGACCTCATTGGTCTCTACAAGGACACTCTAGAGATGTTGGTGCTGGTCTCTTCTCACAGGCAGAACTAGAGGGAAGGGCTTCAAGGTCCAACAGTGGGAGGGTTAAACTGGCCATCAGGAAGAAATTCTTCCTGGAGAGAGTGGTCAGGCCCTGGAATGGGCTGTGCAGGGTGGTGGTTGAGTCTCCATCCCTGGATGAGTTTAAAAGTCGCTTAGATGTGGTGTTGGGGGATGTGGTTTAGGGGTGACCTTGTAGAGTAGGGTGCTGGTTGGACTCTATGATCCCAAGGGTCTTTTCCAACCTGAATGATTCTAAGAATCTGTGAACATTCTATTGATAATTACTTCTAGCTTCAACCTACCTTAATTGAAAAACACAGTAGACACAAATCTAGATGACAGACATGCTGTCCTAGGTCCAGTCCATTTGCCACTGTCAAAAGGAAGGTTTTAGATGGTGTTTTGGGGTATTTGGTGCTTTAAGAAATCCCCATCTCATCTCTTACAATTAAGTGACTCTTTTCACTTGCTCCCTGTGATAGGACAAGGAGCAATGGGTGTAAGTTGCAGCAGAGGAGGTTCCGCCTCAACACAAGGGGGAACTTCTTTACTGTGAGGGTCACGGAGCACTGGAACAGACTCCCCAGGGAGGTCGTGGAGTCTCCTTCTCTGGGGACTTTCAAGGCCACCTGGATGCGTTCCTCTGTGATCTGTGTTAGATAGTTTTGTCCTGCTCCGGCAGGGGGGTATGATCCTATGACTCCTGATTTGTGTTTTTCAATCTATATGGTCACCTAAACCTTTACACTCTGCGTAGTTTCATGATGGAAAAATCTACCTCTGAACTCCAAAGAGTGTGCTTGTGGGTTTTTTACTCTTAGCATCTATTTTGTGACTATAAAATGTTTTAAAATATCTACTAACTGGGCTTGATTTTAATTTCTTTTCCTCATGTGAAGTTCCTTGGGTGTTTGGGAAGTTTATATAACACATTTGTATCAGACTATAATCATTTTTCTGTAGCAGTGAATCTTGAAGAAACTAGGTTTTCCTGCCAAGTTCTCAAAGTTATTTCTATACGAGGGAGGAGACAAGTGTATTTCTGGCTTCTGGAACTACAAGTTCTCTTTTCATGATAAACGAAACACGCTGCAGATTTTTTTCATCAGTAGCAGTTCAGAAACAGCAGGACTCATGTACCTGAGAATAGAAAGGAACGTTGTCATGGGCATCCAAAGATGTCCTTGGGTAGTTCAGAAATAGTTTGAAATTAACCAGAAGTTGTCCAACATAAATTATCTTTTATTGTGTTTGCTAAGCCAACACAAAAGTCCTGAAGTTATTTAGTACTATGTTTTGAGCCAACACTGTTACTAGATCCAGGAGGAAACAATAGATACACAATTAATCACAGAATTACAGAACATTAGGGATTGGAAGGGACCTCGAAAGATCATCCAGTCCAGTCCCCCCACCACAGCAGGATCCCCTAGATCAAGTCAGACAAGAAGATATCCAGGTGGGTTTTATATGTCTTCACAGAAGGAGACTGCACAACCACCCTGAGCAGCCTGTTCCAATGCTCTGTCACCCTCACTGTGAAGAAGGTCCTTCTCATATTGATGCGGAACCTCCTCTGCTCCAGCTCACACCCACTGCCCCTTGTCCTGTCATTGGGTGCCCCTGAGCAAAGCCTGGCTCCATCCTCCTGACCCCTGTCCTATTCATATTTACAAACATGAGTAGGATCACCCCTCTGTCTCCCTTTTTCCAAACTCAAGAGATGCAGCTCCCTCAGTCTTTCCTCCTCAGGGAGATGCCCCACTCCCTTCATCATCTTTGTTCCTCTGCAGTGGACTCTCTCTAGGACTGATGGGCCCAGAACCGGACACAATATTCCAGATGTGGTCTCACCAGGGCAGATTAGATGAGGAGGAGAACCCCTCTTGATCTGCTAAGGAAGCCCGTTGTGATCCACCCCAGGATGCTGTTGGCCTTCTTGGTCAGATTTCACAGTCTGAACTCTACTTCATATAAATTAATTAGTTTTGTATTGGGGCAGAGTATAGAGGATGGAAAATGTTGATTCTGAACAGCAGAATGATAACAGCTTTATTTTCTTTGAGCAAATTGGTCTGGATTCTGTCATTAGGCTTCGCTATGACCAAAGTGCAGGGATAAGCTAAGCCCTGCTGTGTGGCTACTACAAAATTTACAGCAAAGGGCATGGTTAATACCCCAGCACTTTGTGTTTGGGGGCTGGTTTATTATTTCAAAGAGCAGGTTAGAAACAGTCCTTTTCAAACTCCTCATTACTTTTCAAGGTGGTTCAGGTAGCTGTTAGGGTATTAGTGAGCATCTGGACTTGAAGTAAAAAATGGAAGTGTGAATACGTTGGAACCTAAAGAACTGAGGTAGTTGCTGCCCTCTAACATAATTCTTTGCTTTGAGTAATTTTTTATCCTGCTTAATAACATGATTTTGACTGATGTAGTCAAGCATTTATTCAGCCACCTATTGATTCTGTAGGTAAGGATGTAATCAGTGCTTTGGGTATAATGCGTTACCCCCAAGAGTCCTCTTAACTCAGCTTTTGGATCTGAGATGGTTTTTATGTTGTGTTAAGCTGCTTTCTCTCAGCCTTGGCAAGACTCAGAGCTACTGTGGTGAAACCTGCAGAGATGCAGACCCACAACAATAGAACCCACAATGTGTGTTGCTTGGTGATGGAAAAAAAGCCCAAGGCTGACAAAAACAATATTGTCTAAGACTTGTTTCATTATAATGTGCTTGGAGTTTGTAGGAGTAAGTGGCAGCTGCTTAGGTTGCAGTTTCTAGATCTTACTGAGAATGACATTAATTTAATTCTCTTAGCTTATTACTTAAGCTGAGATTCAATAAAGGTGTTTTGCTAACAGCCCTGATGAAGGACCTAGGAGAGAAATAACAAGGGTGAAGACTTCTCTGGAGACGTTTAAATTCTGCTTGGATACGTTCCTGTGCAGCTTGGTCTAGGTGATCCTGCTGTGGCAGGGGGATTGGACTAGATGATCTTCCGAGGTCCCTTTCAATCCCTAATGTTCTGTGATTCTGTGAAGACACAGTAGTGCCAGTCATATTGTCCAAGCAGTCATCACCTTAAAGTGCTTGAAGGTCTGTAGTAGGAACTTCTTGTTGGGGTGATGTCTGCTGCTGTCATGTGGTGATTTGAAGACTGAGCCCCTCTTTCCTTCTAAAGAAGTTGCAGAAGTGAGGAAAGGTACTGTATGGGCTTTGATTCCTTCAATTTTGTACCTTTCTTCCTCTGAAAAGCCAGTGCTTCAGAAATTCAAAGTGATTTATGGTGATCCTCATTACTGGCCTTGGCCAAGTTGCCCAATGAACGATGCAGCCTAAGTCAAGGTTACCTCTGTAAGCCTTTCTGAACACCTCTTTCCACCCCCTGTAGAAAAGTGCTCACAGTGTTGTCTGTAAAAAGCAGCAATCTGTTTACTCCTGACGTTTCTGAGGTTTCAAGAGGACTTCAGTTGTCAGAGGTGTCTGAAAGGGGGAACGGCATCACCACGAAAAACCGAGGAGCTTTTGAAATTATATCTGCATAAAGCAGAACTTAGCGGGGCAATGCAGATGGTCAAGCCAGGTGCAGTTTGTAGGTTGAAAGTAGGCTTACTCCTGGGAGCAATATGTTGAGACATGGTGGTTGAGTTCCTGGAGCCCTTTAAGAGAAGACATGTCAAGAGGACATATCTGGAGAGCAGTCATTTGTGCTCAGGTCCATGGTCTTGCTCCCTGAGATGACTACAGCTCCAAAATATTGTTGTTAGAAGAGGAAAATGTCCTGTTTTCCGAAATGATGACTATATTTAGATGTGGAAGTCTCTAAAATCATAAAGGTTGTTGGATACAGGCTTCTAAAAATGCAGAAACAGCCAAGTGTATTGCTGTTGAAAAGTGAAGGGGCTCAATTTTGATGGAAAAAGGACATTTTTAAGATGCTTCTTAATATGGGATTCAGACTTCTACGTCACTGAAATAGTTTTTAACAATTGAGCCTGTTGTTTGTTCTCTCTGTGTGTGGAAAAGAAGAAGCTAAAGCAGCACATCACTGTCCTGTTGCTGTGTGTCTCCTGGATGCAGGGTATCTTCTCAGCAGTCGTTACCACTTCACTGCATTGTTTAGCAGATTTTGAGTTGTATGAGAATGAGTTGGTTCCTTCCCTGAATTTCAGATGAGCGTGTTATTACTGCTATGTAGTGTCCCCTCTGCCTCCTCAGTCATTCCTTGTCTTGCCCTATTTTCAGGAGGACGACAAGAGAATCGAGTATTGAGAAACCTTGGTCTGGAGTAAGAACGTTGTCCCAGACTACAGGGTCAATATTGTAATGGTCATATTTGCTGCTAAGCTTTTCTGTTTTCAAAAGGCAAACACTTCAGGTTTGTGAACTTGGGAGGGTTTTCAGTTAAGATTTGAGCTGTATGTTAATGGCAAAATCTAGGCAGTGACAACAGACAGTAACAGAAACACAGTCTTATCCAAACCCTCCAAAATGTAATCATTACTGTTGTCCCATTTGATAGCTTTTTCCTTTAAAACAACATCTTGTGTTTGATATTTAACAGGGCTGAGTCTTCAGTGGGGAAAACACAAACGGTGGTTCTTTATTTCATATGAAATTATTTCCATGTTGTAGTTAAAAAACAGGTAAAGATGAAACAATCCTGACTTATTAGGGAAATACAGGGCACGGGGTTGTCATAATTTTTTAGGAAGTTGTAACTTTGAGGTTCACCTCTCTAAATTACACTACTAAGCAAAAATTTGTGTTGAATATTCAGAGTAGAGAAAAACAGGCAGCTGTGCTGATGTTGCTGATATCTCTAGCTCCAGCTCGTGGATGTGTTCCTGTGTGACATGATCTAGGTGATCCTGCTGTGGCAGGGAGATTGTACTGGATGGTCTTTTGTGGTCCCTTCCAATCCTGAATGTTCTGTGATTCTGTGATCCTGCTGTAGTGGGGGGATTGTACTGGATGATCTTTCGAGGTCCCTTCCAATCCTGAATGTTCTGTGATCCTGTGTTCCTACTGTGGCATGAAGCTTGGACTGGATGATCTTTTGAGTTCCCTTCCAGTCCCTAAGATTCTGTGATACAATCTCCAACGTGGTTTTAAAAATTCTTATAGCCTTGCTACTCTAATTCATTTCAACAATCAAACCTCTTGCTTGCTCTTAGGTTTTTCCATGATTAACACTGGAAGTGGCACAGATGGAAGAGTCCTCACTTAGCTCTTCATCCAGTCCATAGAGCAGCAGCTACATTTCAGCGCTGCTTTTCGTCCTGTGCAGTCTCACTCAAATGATTTCTTCACAGTCCTTTTCCACCCTCCCCAAGCAGTAGGGAGGTTTAAATCAGCTCATAATACGTTTAGTTGTAACTAACTGTCCTTCGGAGGCATATCTGTTCCTTCTCACAGCTGGTTATATCACCTGCAGAATCTCCTAAATCCATCTGTGGCGAGAATTGATTTGTCACTGGTGCCTGGTGCCATCCATAACTTAGGCTTAATTCTTCCAAGGGCCTCACAGTCATGGCCAAAGAAACAAAAGTGCCTGTGCAGTGAGGAAAGAAGTTTACTTGTTTGTTCCTAAAGGTGAAGTGAGAAACTTCCTTACCCAAGTGCATCTTGTCCCCAGTCAGTTATCATCAGTGCTGTTGGAGCTTCAAATCTTTCTATCAGGTAGAGCATCTGAAACACAGACCTGATGAGCAAAGACAGCCTGGAAATTCTTGGAAGATTTCGCATCTGGAGACCTGGACTGAATTAAGTTTACAGGTTAATGCTTGGCAAAGTTGCCTTTGCTGCCCTAGGAATGAGAAATCTTTCTTCTAACAGAAGGGGATGAAGATACAAAGGAAGGCTCTGGTGATGGCCTTTGTATTTTGTCCCTGTTCCTCTAACAGCTACGGTCAATTAGTTCATTAATTAATAGGCACATCTGCATGGCTGATGGTAACAATCTGCTGCCTAGACCACTGCTGTCTTAATTGAAAACTGCCTTGTGTAAAGCAAAACTCATGTTATTCCCTCCTCTGCATCAGTCTCAGGTATTTATTTCTATGTCTGAAGGCACAGAATCACAGAACATTAGGGTTGGGAGGGACCTTGAAAGTTCATCTAGTCCAATCCCCCCACCGCAGCGGGATCACCTAGATCCAGTCACACAGGAACACGGCCAGGCTGGTTCTTTGGAAATGGGTGCTGGCATGTTCCTGGCTAATGGGGGTTGGGGGTTAAGTGAACTCTGTAGATCTTATTTCATTCCCACTCTCAGTGTAATCACTTGGGATTCTCCTTATTCACATGATAATTTCCCATGGGTATTTATAAGTACAAAGCCCCTTTTTTGAAAGGAGATAAGAGTGAAGTCAACCAAGCAAAAGGTTCCTCTTGTTCCAATTCCTGATTCCTCCCCCTGAAGAATGGCTTTGAGAACATGGGGTGGTGCTTTTTGTAGAAGAAAGATGCCCCTCCTGACCTAAGTGATATCTGCAGAACAGTCACTTGATAAATTTAGGCTCCAGATACCCATTTATGTCAAACAGGACTTTCTTTCTTAACCAAAAAAAATAGGTTATATCTGCTCTTCAGTAGAGAGGCTGGGCTGTGTTTTTTCTAGTTCCTTTTGATTTCATTCAATTTACCTTTTCCTTAAAATTTGCCAAACACAGCTCTTTGATTTAGTTTTCTGTAGATGACAGGGGAGCACAGCAGTGATATAAAGGCGATGGAAGTTTATTCCTGGTAGGGTCAGGCACAGCGTAAGCTTGTCAAATCCCTCTTCTTCCTTGAAGACTCGTCTTAGCTTCTGGCTTACTTCTCACTGAAAGGACATGCCTCATGTTTCAGGTCCACCGTGTGGCTCACGGCAAACAGTTTTTCCTGTTGGTTGATTAGTTTGTTGATGGCGACCGTAAAAATGTATTGGTTTGTAGATGCTTGATTTGGGAAGTCATTTGGAGCGAAGCCTGATGATGACGATGATTTTGTGTTATTATAACTGTGTCCTTTGTAGATGAAGTACACGGCGTTGCCTTCAAATAATTTTCTGAAGCGGTACACCAGTCTGATAGAGTAATGAATTGGATCCAGTGAGCTCTGTGATGCTGCATCAGCATAATAAGTAATGAGTCTCTTGATAAATGTCCTTATCTGTCACCCAGAGCACAGGAACAGCTTCTGTCTTCCAGCACAGAGCCACAGAGATGATGGAGTAGAACACCTCCCTTATGAAGAAAGGCTGAGGGAGCTGGGTCTCTAGCTTGGAGAAATGGAGACTGACGGGGGGACATAATTAATGATTAGAAATATGTGAGGGGCGAGTGTCAGGAGGATGGAGCCAGGCTCTGCTCGGTGGCATCTATGTAAGTTGCAGCAGAGGAGGTTCCGCCTCAACACAAGGGGGAACTTCTTTGCTGTGAGGGTCACGGAGCACTGGAACAGACTCCCCAGGGAGGTCGTGGAGTCTCCTTCTCTGGGGACTTTCAAGGCCCGCCTGGATGTGTTCCTCTGTGATCTGTGTTAGATAGTTTTGTCCTGCTCCGGCAGGGGGGTTGGACTCGATGATCTCTTGGGTCCCTTCCAACCCCTAACATCCTATGATCCTATGAAGGGCCAATAGGTGTGACCTGGAACTGAGGCAGTTCCACATCAATATGAGAAGGAACTTCTTCCCAGTGAGGGTGACAGAGCACTGGAACAGGCTGCCCAGGGGGGTTGTGGACTCTCCTCCTCTGGAGATGTTTAAAACCCACGTGGATGTGCTCCTGTGCGATTTGGTGTATGTCAGGGGTCCTCAAACCTTTTAAACATGGGGCCGGTTCACTGTGTCTCAGACAGCTTCCTGATTTTAAAATTCAGTATGACCTTGCTTCAACTGCCTCAAACTCACTGCAGCAGGAGTGTGGCCAGGGCTTAGAGACAGAACCAATTTCTCTGGCCATTAGCTATTTGCCTCCTTACCCTGACCGCTGAAAAGTAGGGGGCAATTTAGTCCCAATTAGACCAGTACCACTGAGTGGTGACACGTACTACTTTCCCTAATAGATGATGAAATGAGCTGTGCCAGCAAGGGTGAGGGAGTGATTTGCTTTTTAAAGGTCTAGCATTCCTCACTCCAGCCTGCTTGGGGGTTATGGAGGGGTCAGGGAGAGAACTGTTTGCTGGGCTACCCCCAGGACATCTGGCTCTCCCCTTTGCTGGTAGGTGTTTGATGCTCTTTGTTGAGCTCAGACTTTCAGGGGGCTGTTTCAGCATGACAAACTGGACCAGATGGTGAAACATCTACGGATTTTAAAAAGCCATACCTCTTTAAAAACCCCTTTGTTGGGTGCTAAGCCCTGCACTTGATTTTACCAGAAAAAGATAAATACCTGACATTTTCTGAGCCGTTCTGACACTAATGCTGGGTAGAAGGCAGTATTTAGAGGCAAAAGAGTTATTTACGTAGCCATCTATCAGTTTTATTGATGTAACCAAACCGTATTTCTTCTGAATCTGAAAGGAAAAAAAGCACACAGCAGGCTGAGATGACAACCACACAACCATTGCAAGCCAACTGCTTCCAGTGGAGAAACACGAGGAGTAGAAAATTGGACAGAGCGCTTCTTCGCTGTGCAGTCACAGAATCACAGAACAGTAGGGATTGGAAGGGACCTCCAAAGATCATCTAGTCCAGTCCCCCTGCCACAGCAGGATCACCTAGATCCAGTCGCACAGGAACATGTCCAGGGAGGTTTTAAATGTCTCCAGGTAAGGAGACTCCACAACCCCCCTGGGCAGCCCCTTCCAGTGCTCTGTCACCCTCACTGGGAAGAAGTTCCTTCTCATCTTGATGTGAAACCTCTTCTGTTCTGTCTTGCACCCATTGTCCCTCATCCTTGCAGCTCCATAGGAATAGAATCATCAGTTTTGGCTGGTGGTCCCAGGGATGCACTTATATTAGGGATTGTAAGAGACCTCAAAAGATCATCACAGAATATTAGGAGATAGAAGGGACCTCGAAAGATCATCACAGATATAAAGATACCGAGAAACAAACACCCCAGGGATAAAAAACTTTAGCACTTTTAATTATTGATGCTAGATACTGGAACAGGCTGCCCAAGGGGTTGTGGAGTCTCCTTCTCTGGAGATGTTTAAAACCTGCCTGGACAAGTTCCTGTGCAACTTGATCTAGGGGATCCTGATGTGGTGGAGTTATTAGACTAGATAATCTTTTGAGGTTTCTTCCAGTCCCTAATGTTCTGTGATTCTGTGACCATCTACTGCTTGCCTGAACAACTGCAAGAGTTTGCTGAGTTAACTGTGTTGGCTCTGAGGCTCTCAGCGGAAGAGCGTGCTCAGAGGGTGGCTGTTTGTCTGCGGAGATGGTGGAACCGGGCATGGCAGACAGTTTCCTTGTAAAATGTCTTAAGCTCTAGACACTCACTAATTCCTGTTTAGGATGCATCTCTCATCAGCAGAGTATAAAACTGAAGTCTGGTGCTCTTGAGATCCAGCGCCGGAGTGGAGTGCTGCAATTCCACGGTACGCGCTGCAGCAATTAGCAATTAGCTTCCTGCCTGTACACATAAATCAAATTAACAAAGCCTCCAGGGGAAAGACTTTTCTCAGCCCTCTTTGGTGGTGCTTTGACATCCAGTTCCCTACAGTCAGCACCTATGACAGCTATTTACTAGAAGCCTGCTAATAAGTCAGGCTGTTACCAAATTTACTGGGAGCAGCAGGACTGCAATTTATTGTGCAGGGTTAAGTTACTGTTCATGCAGCCTTCAGAACGGAAGGCTACTAAGGAGCACTGCTAGCAATCGATCAGGGGTAATGAAATTGATATTGTCTGAATAATAATCAATTTTAATAACAGTCTTCTACAGTAGCCTGGCTTTAAGGGGCTTCTATTCTCACTTCAATTCTCTTTGGAAGCTGATGAGTGCCACAGTGAAGCAAATATGAAGTGGACTGAAAAGTTGAGGCTTTTCAACTTGTATAGATATTGGAGCTTAACACTGTGTTAGACTTCCCAAAAATCAAACAAGTGGGTTGGCTTCATTTGAATTTCTATGATGCTGCCTGTGTACAAGAAGTTAAATGATGCAGGAGGTCTGTAGGCATGTCTGCATTTTCTCTCTTTGGTGATGTTTATCTCTTGGGGGGCATTTAAACACCTGAAGTGGGATAAGAGAAAATGGTCTCAAGTTGTGTCGGGGGAGGGCTGGACATGAGGAGAAATTGCTTCTCTGTCAGAGCAGTCAGGGGTTGGAACAGGCTGCCCAGAGAGTGGGGGAGTCACCATCACTGGAGGGCTTCAAACAACCAGTCAAAGAGGCCCTGGGGGACAGGGTTCAGTAGATTCTGTGGGGTTGGACTGGATAATCTTGGAGGTCTCTTCAAACCTTAATGATTCAGTGATACCTCATCCTTTGTTCAAGCAGATGTTTCCCTTGGACATATTAATTCACACAAGTTCACAGACATAATTTCCTTGTGAGCTTGTTCCTGTCAGAGTTAAAATACTGACTCATGTGCTGCTTAAATTATGAGTGTTTTTTCAAGGTTGAAAAGGTTGAAATATTCCAGTTAGATGGAAATGTCTCTGTTATTTTTAATTTTGTAAAACAGAAGAAACATAAAGTGATTTGAAGTGTCTCTGTAAAATCAAATGGTTCAAAATGGTCAAAATAAAACTGCTTGGAAGTCTTGTTTCTTGGAAACTGGAGGACTTTTGTTCCTAGTTGGAGGAGCTGCTCAGGGTGGTAGTTGAATCCCCATGCCTGGGTGTGTTTAAAAGTCACTTAGATGTAGTGTTGGGGGATCTGTTTTAGGGGTGAACTTGTAGAGTAGGGTTGATGCTTGGACTCAATGATCCTGAGGGTCTTTTCCAACCTGAATGATGATTCTATAATTTTATGCTTGTGTGTTGACATTTGCTGCCAAAACAGTATCTGGTTCTCAACCATCTTAATCTACCTCTCTATCTTTTGTGAAAGTTGGTTACTTAACAGAAAGGAGATGATAACTTTAGCAGCACCGAGCAAATAATGTTGAAGGATTTGTCTCCTCTGCCTTCTTTAATGGCTGTCCAAACCTCATTAGTCAGTGACTAATTAAGTGGGCTGTGTGATGCTTAAGGGAAAAGGTCACTCTTACTTTGGGGGTTAGGACCCCATCAAAGATTGACTTCTGGTCAGCAAATTTCAGAAAGCTCTTCAGATAGGAGATCATGGAATCATAGACTCATTAGGGATCATAGTACTTTTGCTAATGTTTGGGGCTGCATAAAAGGACTGGCTGGAGATGTCTTTGCTTTGGGAATGGGGTTCCCGGGAGGATTGTGGAGTTTCCTTCTCTGGAGATGTGTAAAATCCGCCTGGACATGTTCCTGTGTGACTGGATCTAGGTGATCCTGCTGTGGCAGAGGTATTGGACTGGATGATCTTTCGAGGTTCTTTCCAATCTTTAATATTCTGTGATGCAGTAACCCTGTGCAATACTAGACTGACCAAAGGACCAAAGCTCTGAAGCACACTACCTTGACTCAACAGCTATCCAGACCTTGTGTTTATCTCTAGGCAATTTTGCTTCTGCTCCGCGGGCCAAATGAAGCCTACAGAATGGGAAAGCCCAGGAGTTCTCCAAAACATGGAGAAGGAGGGAGTGAGAAGAATGACTGATAATTAAAAATGGACAAAGGAGTCCATGGAAACACCTTTGGTGGAGATCATCTCCATTCCAGCAGAGCAGCTGTGATTTAGCAGAGTGCTCACTGCTATTTGCACTTGTGACTTTGACATATGATGGTTCCCTCCAACCCTGAGTGATTCTGATTCTCCATGGCTTCTCCAGTGAGGTGAGCCTGCTCTGGCAGGGGGATTGGACTAGATGATCTTTCGAGGTCCCTTCCAGTCCCTGATGATTCTATGTTCCCGGTGGTTCTGGACTCCGTTTCCTGTTGACGGCAACGTGAGCTAAGGCTGATGCAGTACAGATTGAGAGCATTTAATTATTAAATAGCAGTCTGAGTGCTATTTACAAGCAAACAGTGGTAGCTCTGGACTTTGCCTGCTTCGTGGCCATTTGTTAGTAATTGTTACTGAATGCTTTTATTTTTAATAAATGCCGACCTAGGTGATGGAGCCTGCGATGTGCATTGTGAAATAGACAGACAACCTTGGAAAAAGGCTGTACAGTCATGAATACAGTTTCCATTCCCTGCCAACTATTCAGGGAACAAAGCAAGGAAATGAATTATTCATGATGTGCTCAGTACAAGGCAAATGGAACCTACTGCTGGGTTGCTACCAGTGCAGTAGTGACTTAACAATACAAATCAGTTTTGGTATTATGATGGTTCTTTCTCTTTGCTAATATTCCTGAAACCTACTTAAGAAAATTAAACCTTGTGACGAAAAAGACTGAAGTTGTCATAGTACCTTAAAGTCTTAGCACAGGCCTATTGAGGGAGGGACTTTCTTTTGGAGTTACTCCACCTGTATGCTAAAAGGATAGATAGGATGTTGTGTTTTGAAAGTTAGTACAGAATCATAGAATCATTAGGGATTGGAAGGGTCCTCGAAAGATCATCCAGTCCAATCCCCCTGACACAGAAGGATCACTTAGACCAACTCACACAGGAACACATCCAGGTGGGTTTAAACATCTCCAGAGGAGATTCCATAATCCTCTTGGGCAGCCTGTTCCAGTACTTCGTCTCCCTCACCATGAAGAAGTTCCTTCTCACACTGATGTGGAACCTCCCCTGTTCCAGCTCACTTCCATTGCCCCTTGTCCTATCATTAGAGCCACTAAGCAGAGCCTGTCTCCGTCCTTATGACACCCACCTTACACATATTTATCAACATTAATGGGGTCACCCCTCAGTCTCTTTTTCTTCAAGCTCAAGAGACTCTGTGGGATTTTCTTTTGGAGCTACCCTACCTATGTGATGAAAAGACAGAGAAGATGCTGTGTTTTGAAAATCAATACAGGTACTCCTTTTGCTCTTGTGGAAAACATCATTCTTATTAGAAAAGTCGTGTAAAGACTGATCCCTGTAGACAGAAATCTGTACATTTATATAGCTGCCTGTGGATGGGGGTTTGTGCATGAGTGAAAAGATAAATCTTACTCTGTGTAGCACCTGAAGGTCCGTGATTTACAGTCCACTTGTCAAAACTGCCCTGTATTCCAGTGCTCTGCATCATTTCTCCCGACGATCTTGGCTGAAACCTGATTGCTGTTCTGAAGCCATGGCCAGAAGTGTTTTTTGTACTCTGCTTCCTTTGAAACTGTAAGAACTCAGAATAGTAGGATGACTGTGTTATAACTCCCCAGAGCATTATTAAGGACACAGCTCAGCACAGGATGATGGGCCTCAGCTCTTAATACAGCTATTTGGTTAGTATTTGAGGTGAAATGCAGGTTAGGAGGCTAATCTCAGTCACGTTGCAGTAAGTATAATTTAAAAGATGAAGGTAATTGATCACAGTGCAGAAATATTTCCACAGGATGTATAACCCAGCTGGCCATGTTCCTGTGCAACTGGATCTAGGGGATCCTTCTGTGGTGGGGGGATTGGACTGGATGATCATTCGAGGTCCCTTCCAATCGCTAATGTTCTGTGATTAGTCTGAGTAAGAACCAGAGGCTGAAGGATCAAACATTGAATTAAAAACATACAGTGCAGATGAGGTGATGAATGGAACCAGTATAATTTGACTTGATGTTATTGGAAGTTCTTTAACCAAGCTGTTGTTCTAGTGCTCGACACAAAGTGTTGGCATAGAAAAGTTGATCTGAGATGATTCAGTGGTTTCTGTTTGATGTGGTTTTCTTTTCCAATAGTTGTGTTTCATTAGTCCTTGACAAGTGCTCATGTTTGAAAACCAGTGGTACTTTGGCTGTGGAATTAGTTCCTCGGAAGGTAATTCTGAGCTGTCTTTTTCGTAAACATAGTGCAAGGGCAACAGGAAAAATTCTTCTGCTTGTAGATACAAACCCACAAGGGGGGTGACGTGATACAGGAAAGGAGTAAGATTTTTTTTTAACATTTTTAAACAAATAAGTTAACTCTGGATTGCTGACTGCCTTTTAAAATTACAGTCGGCATCAATGAAGTAAGAGTTGGCATACAGCCCGTAGGCTTTGGTGTCCTTGCATCCCAGTACCTGGAGCAGGAGAGGACAGCTGGAGGAACATAAGAGGTGATTTCTGCCTGTGTTCTGCAGCTCCTGTACAAGCCCTTCTAAAGGAACAACTCCATTAATGCTGCATGTGCCTGGGCTCGTTATGTCAGGGATCAAGTCAAGACAAATGTTAAGTTAAGAAAAATCTTAAAAAGCAGATAAAAAAGATTGTGCTTGATCTAGGTGATCCTGCTGTGGCAGGGGGATTGGGCTAGATGATCTTATGAGGTCTCTTCCAGTCCCTAATGTTCTGTGATTGTGTGCTCATTCTGGTGGCAGTGTGGTCAGTTGTCTTGCTCTCCTCTGAGTGTCATCTAGTGATAGGACAAGGACAATGGATGTCAGCTGGAACAGAGGAGGTTCCACATCAATATGAGAAGAAACGTCTTCACAGTGAGGGTGACAGAGCACTGGGAGGGGCTGCCAAGGGGGATTGTGGAGTCTCTTTCTCTGGAGATGTTTAAAACCCACCTGGACATGCTCCTGTGCGACTTGGTCTACGTGATCCTACTGTGGCAGGGGGATTGGACTAGATGATCTTTCGAGATCCCTTCCAATTCCTAATGTTCTGTGATTCTGTGTGATTCACAAGGGCTTCTTGAAGAGAACAGTACTTCAGAGGCTGTAGCCTGCACTGATGGCCTCTGCCTCTTGCCAGTTGTGGTCAGATAAGGTTGGATCCATAATACTTCATCAGTTAACTCCATGATTATTTCATCTGATAGAGGATGCATTAAGCCCCAACTGTTTTGGAGTCACCACTTTCTTTCCTGCACTGTTGAGCTCTTGTAGCTAGGATGCTTGAGAAGGTTTCGTGTTGACGTTCTTTTGCAATTAATAAACTGAACTGGAAGAGAGCGTGTGGGCTCTGGCAGTCACAGGAGCCGAGGCGGAGCCGGATGCTGTCTCAGGGCTGCTGGAAGGCGTGTGGAGCTGTTTATAGCACTGCTGCTTTATCTGGGATTTGCAGCTCTCCACTGGCTAAACTCTATTTATTTTTTTTTTTCAGCAGACTCTGTTAAAACAAGAATCATTTGGTATTATTTTAGAAACACAAAGCTAAATAAATTAAATCCTACTTGAGGCTTGTGGATTTGGAAATTGGTTTTACATGCTTTCGTCACATCCTGGCTGGATTAATCTAAACTCGCTTTTTCCAGCCGTTCCAGGGCTGCTGCTGCTGCTGCTGCTGCAGGGATTGTGTGCAGATGGCAGCAGCAGCAACGATCTACTGCTCCCCGAGGAAAACCAGGGCTCACGGAGGTCTGGGTCTCTCCTCTGTCTCTGTCGTTTTCTCCTGACTTGGTATGTCTTGAAGTTAAAAAGGTTTCACTGTTTGGGAAAGAGTTAATTGGATCAGGATGAGTCACAGCCGGGATTTAATGCTGACAGTTGTGCTTGGATCCCTTCCCCTTAGTTAACGTAATTAAGACTGACATTAAAGATCAAATTATCCTCCACCAAATTAGGGCCTCGGGTGAGAAACTCTTCAGGGACATCCCTGCCTTCCTGAGGAGCCACGGGGGGAACCAGAGAAGCTCTGCAGTGCCCTGAGGTCTGCCCTGAGGCCCAGACCTGGCACTTGGACTGCCCTGGCTGCTAGATGCTTGACTGTTCCCGGGGAGCTAGCGGGGCTGCTGCCACTTTCCTTAGTTACCTTTCATGACCCACCTGAGGGAAACCCCTGGGTCTTTCCAGGGCATCCTTGTCAAGCCTTGCACTATTCTTTTGGTGTAGAGCATGATGCCACCAGTGTCTTCTGACTGCTGAGGGACTTCTTCTGAGCTGTGTTTGCTCCCACACCTTTGGTTTCCTCCCAAACAGCTGACACCCCTTAAGATCTGCTTCTGTCTACTTTGCTTCAGGTAGGAGCAGCTGACATTTCTGCAGCAGCTTTTAGCTCAGGATGATAAATTTCTTCACACACTTATTCAGAAGTTATTTTATCCTCCAAAGAACTCAGGGCGTTTGTGTTCGAAAGGCAGCTACTGAATAATCCACTTGACGCAAAAAGAATTAACTTGAAGATTAGGATGTAGACTGGAATTTTTGGTGCATAAAGATGCTTTAAGACCTGTTATTTGTTGTCTGTGAAACACAGGTTGCTGGCTGCATTATATTATAGGACTCTTCGTGCGGGAGAGATATAAAATGGATTTATCTAAAGATCTTTCTGAAGTATTTGCTGTGTGCTATTGTGCCACTCGTGGAGAGTGGCTTTGGGAAGAAAACAATGATAATCCATCAGCAATTCAAGATATATTAAGGAAGGGCCTGCAGCTTTGACAGGGTAGATCTTTAGATTAGATCTCCGGAAAAAATTCTTCCCAGAGAGAGTGGTCAGGCACTGGAATGGGCTGCCCAGGGTGGTGGCTGAGTCTCCATCCTCAGATGTGTTTAAAGATCATTTGGATGTAGTGTTGGGGGATCTGGTTTAGGGGTGAACTTGTAGAATCAGAGAATCATTAGGGATTGGAAGGGACCTTGAAAGTAGTCCAATTCCCCTGACACAGCAGGATCACCTAGACCAAGTCACACAGGAACACATCCAGATGGGTTTTAAACATCTTCAGAGAAGGAGACTTCAAAACCCACCTGGGCAGCCCCTCCCAGTGCTCTGTCACCCGCACTTGGAAGAAGTTCCTTCTGATATTGATGTGGAACATCCTCCGTCCCAGCTCACACCCACTGCCCCTTGTCCTATCACTAGATTCCCCTGAGCAGAGCCTGGCTCCATCCTCCTGACACCCACCCTTCACATATTGATCCACATTAATGAGGTCACCCCTCAGTCTCCTCTTCTCCAAGCTCAAGAGACCCAGCTCCCTCAGCCCTTCCTTGTCAGGGAGATGTTCCACTCACTTCATCGTCTTCACGGCTCTGCGCTGGACTCTCTCAAGCAGTTCTGTATACTTCTTGACCTGCGTAGACTAGGATTGATGATTGTACTCTATGATCCCAAGTGTCCAGCCTGAATAATTCCATGATTACCTCAAATTAAAATTTGTTTTTCTTCTAGAATGAGAGGAAAATGATTTTAAGCAGAGAAAGATGGAAATAATGATCATAAGGCTTAGAGTAGTCATCCACAGGTAGTTTCCCAGTTTCTTATGCCAGCCTGAGATAACTGTGTCTTATGGAACCAGTAAACAGACTACTTCAAAGGGAAAGTGTGACCTCAGTGAGAATGAAAGGACAGCTCTTCCAGAAGCAAGAAAAGGAGATCATAATATGCCTTATAATCCTTTATTCGATGACTCGATAGTAATGGCAGATCAGTGTTCTTGTCTAGGTTCTGCTCAAGCCAGAAGACGCATCTTCACGCTTTTCAGTAACTACATATTAGCTTCTCTCTTTCAGTTCAGAATCACAGAACGTTAGGGATTGGAAGGGACCTCAAAAGATCATCCAGTCCAGTCCCCTCACCACAGCAGGACCACCTAGATCGAGTGCATTGGCCTCTTGTTTTCGTTTACCACCCTGATGCAACAAATCATGGGAACATTAGAATGTAGTCAAGCTTTGTTCACTGTTATTATAGCTGAAAGGGAGACAGGCAATCAGAAGTTTCATTAATTTCCCAGAGTTGTTCTGTATTTCAAATCATGTTAACTGAGTTCAGTCTCTTTTATTTAAATTTCAATTAGTTACGTTTAACATGGTGAGCGTTTCTATTAGGTGAGATGTCAGGTGTGTCTCGGCACCCCGTGAAGTAACACACTAAGACTTTTTTTTCTTTCTTTAAATAAATGTAAAGTGATCCCTGGCTCTCCATAATTTTGAGATGGAGCTCAGGAAGATCAAATTAGGCTGCTTAGAGCATTGATATGCACTTGTTTTTTGAAATAAATGTTTCTGTGTTTAGGATTAAAACAACTAAGCCTGGGAAAGCATGGGTTTTAAAAGTCTAGATTGTCAGGGATGTAGGCTGGAAGATCTTCTAGGTTGGGGAGTGTTTTGTTAGCTGTTTGTACAGTGGCCAGTACTTTCGAGTTTTGAGTTGAAATTCCTAGTTTCGTAGAATCATAATTGTTAGGAACTGGAAGGGACCTTGAAAGATCATCTTGTCCGATCGCCCTGCCACAGCAGGATCACCTAGACCAAGTCGCACAGGAACATATCCAAGCAGGTTTTAAACTTCTCCAGAGAGGGAGACTCCACAAGCCCTCATGAGCAGCCCCTTCCATTGCTCCGTCACCCTCACTGGGAAGAAGATCGTTCTCATATTGATACGGAACCTCCTATGTTCCAGTTTACACCCATTGCCCCTTGTCCTATCACTAGATGCCATTGAGAAGAGCCTGGCTTCAACCTCCTGACACCCACCCTTCACACATGTTTAGATGTTAATGAGGTCACCCCTCAGTCTCCTCTTTTCCAAGCTAAAGAGACCCAGCTCCCTCAGCCTTTCTTATAAGGGAGGTGCTCCACCTCCTTCATCCTCCTCTACGCTGGACACCCCCCAGCTGCTCCATGTCCTTGAACTGAGGGTCCCAGAACTGGACTCAACACTCCAGATATGGTCTCACCAGTGCAGAGCAGAGGGGGAGAATAACCTCTCTCAATCTGCTAACCATGGCACTAAAATGCCAATAACCAGTCATTACACTGTAAAACTGCCCTTTTCTCCCCTAAAATTGAAGCCTGCACACGTAGCTCTGCACCCTAAATTCTGAAGGCACCCTTAGCTGTACTTGTATAAAATGAGAACATTATTAGCACTGAAGTGGAGTGGGGGCAAAGCTACTGCTGCTAATGAAACCTTAATTGCTGAAGTTCAGATTGAAAGCTGAATCACAGAACATTAGAGATTGGAGGGGACCTCTGAAATCATCTAGTCCAGTCCCCCTGAATATTCAGAATTGTGTCAGAAAACTGCAAACCTCCTAACACTGACTGCTTCTGCCATTTAAAGGTGATTGGGCATTTCAGTTTAATTTGCCTGATGGTGCAGGCAGCTTGTAAGACATATTCAATCCTAGAAATAATTCCAGCACATCATTTTTAACATGCTTTAAAAAGAAGTTTTATAGTGGAAACCTTGACTTTTACGACTGCAGAGCTGGAGTCGTGCTGACGTAAAGGCCCTAATGATTTCTGGCTTCGGTATGTTTAGGCTGATATAGAATCATTAGGGATTGGAAGGGACCTTGAAAGATCCAATCCCCCTGCCACAGCAGGATCACCTAGACCAAGTCACACAGGAACACATCCAGGCAGGTCTTACATGTCTCCAGTGAAGGAGGCTCCACAACTGCCCTGGGTAGCCTGTATCTCAGTGATGCTCCTGAGTACCGAAATCTGGATGCACTTTTTGGCTACAAAACCTTCTTTACCTCTCCGGCTGCTCGACTGCTGAATTTCATAGATGGCACCTTCTCTCATCGTATTTCACACTGAAGTTCAGCCTCCCACACACACCTCTTTAATTTATAAATCGATTGTACACGCACATTAGACCTCGTTTGCTGCCCAGGGAGGTTGTGGAGTCTCCTTCTCTGGGGATGTTTAAAACCCACCTGGATGTGTTCCTGTGTGACTTGGTCTAGGTGATCCTGCTGTGGTGGGGGGATTGGACTGGATGATCTTTCGAGCTCCCTTCCAATCCCTAATGATTCTGTGATTGTGTAAACTGCTCTGGAAAGGTGCTTTGGGCTAGGAAAAACCTGTCTGTGTGGCAAGTGCCCGTCGGTGTGTTAGGCAGTCGGCCCTCAAAATGCTCTGCGCTCCTGGTGATCCACAGAGAGTTCCTGAGGAGGAGGAGGAGAAAGAGAGGAGCTGGACCTTTCCATGGAATCATTCAGGTTGGGAAAGACCCTTCAGACCATCAAGTCTAACCAATAACCCTCCTCTAGCAAGTTCACCCCTAAACCTGATCTCTAAAGCATCTCGCCCTGCACTGGGCACTGGTGAGGCCTCCCCTTGAGCAGGGGCACTGCTGGGTCCCTCACGTCCAGAAAGAGATTGAGGGGCTGGAGTGGGCAGAGGAGCAACCAGGCTGGGGAAGGGACTGGAGGGGAAGCTGGCTGAGGGAGCTGAGGGTGATTAGCCTGCAGAAGAGGAGACTCCAGGAGATCCTGTCACTCCCTACAACTACCTGAAGGAAGGGTGTAGTCAGGTGGGGGTCGGGCTCTTCTCCCAGGCAACTAGTGGCAGAAGGAGAGGGCAGGGCCTGCAGCTGCACCAGGGGAGGGTTAGGTTGGGTGTTAGGAAGCCCTTCCTCATGGAAAGGGTGATCAGAGCCTGGAATGGACTGGCCAGAGCAGTGGTGGAGTATCCCCATCTCTGGAGGCGTAGAAAGCCAGCCTGGCTGTGGCCCTTATTGCCTTGGCCCAGGTTGTGGTGATATTAGGTCCTGTGCTGGGCTGGATGAGCTCAGAGGGCTTTTCCAGCCTCAATGATTCTGTGATTCTGAGCTAGATTTTTAAGGAAGTATCTGCCTATTAGGTGGCAGGAGAGCAGTGCTGGGGCTCGAGAGGTGCTGCAGCAGCTGAAGATGCCATCCAAAAGGCTGCTTGCCTCTTTGGGGAAAGGGGTGTCCACGGCTGACCTGAAAAACAAAGGAAAGTGCAGCCAAACAGGACAAGGAGAGGTTCAGCTCTGACTGACTGTGGAAACAAAATGGTGAAGGACCACTTAGCAGAAAGAGACTTCTCCTTCCTAATTTGCTTTTATATTAAACCTGTAGGTTTAATAGTTAAGGAGTGTGACATTAAAAAGCTTCTGCATCAGAAGCGCTTCAGGCGCTTTTGTTGAAAGGCTGTCACCCTTTGGCTACAGTTAATGCCATTTTAAATATGTTTATTTTCACTTAGAAAGTTCAGCTCGTGTTTGGATTGCTTCTGTGTGGAAGGTAATTTGATTTCAGATTGCAGCAGTTTAGAAGTTTATAGATAGAAGGAAAAAAAACCCTTCTGTAGAGGCTGCACTGTATGTAAATAATGCTGTTCAGAATCACAGAACATTAGGGATTGGAAGGGATCTCAAAAGATCTTCTAGTACAATCTCCCTTCCACAGCAGGATCATGTAGATCCAGTTGCACAGGAACATGTCCAGGCAGGTTTTAAATGTCTCCAGAGAAAGACACCTGCCCAGGCAGCCCCTTCCAGTACTATCACCCTCACCATGAAGAAGCTCCTTCTCATATTGATGTGGAACCTCTGATGTTCCAGCTCACACCCATTTCTCCTTGTCCTGTCATTAGATGTTACTGAGCAGAGCCCGGCTCCATCCTCCTGACACCCACCCTTCACATATTTATCAACACTAATGAGGTCACCCCTCAGTCACCTTTTTTCCAAGCTCAAGAGCCCCAGCAGCCTCAGCCTTTCCTCAGCAGGGATGTGTTCCGCTCCCTTTATCACCTTTGTTGCTCTGCGCTGGACTCTCCACCAGTTCTCTGTCCTTGTGGAACTGAGAGGCCCAGAACTGGACACAATATTCCAGGTGCTGCTAAGTCACCAGGTATGTTTTAACAGCGAGTGATTTGCCATTTAGAAGTAACACTTGTAAATTCTGCTGCACGTGCCTGGTTCATAATCGCTCGTGTGTCATCCTGCTGGCACACACAGTGTCTTTGTATGAAGTGAATGTGGAAGTCCAAGCAACTTAATGTCAGGACACGTTGCTGAAAACCTGGTTCCATTATCATGGTTTGGTGTCAGATGTCCTAAAACCGATCCAAGTTCTCAATAGGTTGGCAAAACATGTCGGTCCCAGACTCTACTGAACTTGTTTGGGTATGATGCATTACTTGCTGATGCTGTTTCCTTGTTTACATAAGTGGATTTGCATGGCTTGGTGCTCGTGATATTGGACTATTGAAAACCACCTGCATCTGCTGAGCTAGCGAGAGGAAAAACTCTGGAGGCTGGCCAGGTTTCTGCAGCGCTTTTGCTGACGTGGTTGACAGTAGCATCTGGTAACGCAGATGTTGAACTCTAGAGAGCCATAATTATTTAGAGAGCAGGGAGAAGTTGTCACACGTAGTTATTATCATGCTACTATCACAGGTATTAGAATCAAAGAGATCATTTTGTTCTTTGACAGCATATGTTTTCTCAGCTTTGGCGACGGTGCTGTTTTGATGCCGTGTAATATGCAGATTAAAAATTACCTCCCTGTTTTAAAAGCAGCTTGAAGGTTAAAGAAGAGCAAAGAGACTGTAACTGCAAAATGCTTTGTTTCTTCAGAGTTCCAGTTTGAATGAAGTTGTGATTGCTGCCAAAACATGCTTCTCGCTGTGCCCTGGAGCCCCTCACAAAGAGGCGTTGGATTTTGTGCTGGTGGAAGGGAAGCGCTTTAACTCTGTTCATCTCGGGTTCTAGGGTTTTGTTTTGCTTTGCTTTCTTTCGGGTTGTTTGTTTGGGTTTTAAACTCTCTGAAACCTCTTCAGTCCCAACGTTACTGAAAATAATAAAACACTCCAGATGATGGGAATGTATATATTTACAGAGGTGCAGAACAAATATTTGGATCTTGTTAAGAGCATTTATTCAGCATTAGAAATTGTTGCTTATTTTGCATGAAAACACAACAGGAATCACGTGTTGCTGAAAACTAGTGTTCTTTAACTTGAGACAAATGTTTCAGCCTTTCAAATATTCTCAAGTCTCAGTATTTTTCAGACTCATCAGCTTTCCTACCCGTGTAGCTCCACAAGCGCCCAGGCAGCCAAGAGGAAAATGAAATCACAAACGGGTCATCATGTAGTTATTTCTAAAATGCTCTCGTTGGGCTGCCCAGACCTCTGTACATCTACATTTCAGCAAGCTGCTCACCGTGCCTGGCAGTCACTGTGATAATGCAGCGCCGCCCATCTTCTGGGATGATGCTTTTATTTAGTGCAGATGGCTTTTTACCTGCTGCACTGCCTCAGCTGGAGCTCCAAGCCCTCTGTGGTTTCTCACTTTTCCCCTGGCGTGCCTACACCTTGTTTTCCTTTCTAGTGGCTCTGCATTCCTCACGTAATCGTTTCCTCCTTCGCGTGCTGCTGCTGCCCGGGCTTCCCAGGGCAGGTCATTATGTGGGTTCAGCCTGACTTTGATGTTGGCGCTTTATTGTGTGGCTCTGTGTTATGTAGAAATGGCCACCACGAGACACATCTTTAACAGCTTTCTGATATGGTTTGTTGATGCAACAAGCTTAAGCGATTTAACGTCGTTTTCTGCCCTCTAGTTTTACTGCTCCTGGATGAAAAGGTCTGTTTAGTTTTATTCCCCCTTTTTATTTGTCGAGCCACCTTGTCTTTGAACTGTACTTACACAGGGCACTAGGTCAAGTTTTAGTTTCAGATGCTTCTCAGTTGCCCTCATATCACGGCATCGGTTAACCGTGAGCAACAACAGGAGTTATTTTTACGTCTGCTGTGGAACGGTGATCGTGTAACCAGGTGAATTCCCTTGTCATCTTGCTGGCTGATGTGTCAACATACGCCGGCAACAATTTTCTTGCCTCAGTCCATTCCCAGCATTCTCCAACTGTTTTTTTTTCCTCCTAGCAAGTGGGCCGTTCTTACTCTGTACCGTAACAAAATCAACGTTGTCTAGGCTGCTGTACTGACCCTCTCTCTGCCCATAACTCCACACTTATTTACTGCATGATTTTTGACAGCCCTCAAGTGATTTGCATGTTTAGTCATGATCACACATCTGTATTGTAGCAACGGCAGGTAAGTTGTATTTTACAAGTGAATCCATAACTCTGTAATTAATTAAAACAACAGCAACAAAAAGGCTGAAGATAAACAGCAGATATTTTCAGTATCATCTTAACATTCACAGTCAACACTGTGCAAGTTAGCCCCACCTCTGAAGATCAACAAACTCTACAGACCAGGCATGTAACTGAATTAATTTACTGCCTCCTGCTTCGTGCCAGTGACACATGTACCAGAGCATGCTGTAAAAATCACAGAACGTTAGGGATTAGAAGGGACCTTGAAAGACCATCTAGTCTAATCCCCTCGCAACAGCAGGAAAGAAGCAGCTTTCATCCACAACTTTTGTGATGACTCTGTGTAAATGAAGTGTTTAATTGGGTGTAGGGATTAGACAGCATGTGGTCATGTGTGGTGGTCATGTGTGGTGGCCAGTGTGACATCTAGTGAGGAAGCAACACCTTGATGTGGCTCTATGCCATTGGTGTAGCAGGTGACTGGGGATGCTTCCTTGAGATAAAACTTCTGGCCTGCTGTTCTAAGGAAGTTCTTCCACTTGTGTGATCCAGTATCTTGTTTCAGTCACATAGACCTGTTTTCTTTTTTGTCCACCACACAAATCAACCTGGTTTGAAGGTGAAGTATGTAGTGAATAAGAATATTGATTGCTCAGGGTAACACAAGTTGTCTGTAAGCTGTAGCATTCCTGAGCTGGGCTGTTCTTGCTGGGCTGCCAGCAGAGACTTCCACCTCCAGCAGCTGCAGTGAGTGAAGCAGTGGGTGTCTGGAATCCCCTGATGCTAGCGACAGTCTTCTTGAAGGATCTAATCCAGGTATCCCCCTGATGCTAGCGACAGTCTTCTTGAAGGATCTAATCCAGGTATCCCCCTGATGCTAGCGACAGTCTTCTTGAAGGATCTAATCCAGGTATCCCCCTGATGCTAGCGACAGTCTTCTTGAAGGATCTAATCCAGGTATCCCCCTGATGCTAGCGACAGTCTTCTTGAAGGATCTAATCCAGGTATCCCCCTGATGCTAGCGACAGTCTTCTTGAAGGATCTAATCCAGGTATCCCCCTGATGCTAGCGACAGTCTTCTTGAAGGATCTAATCCAGGTATCCCCCTGATGCTAGCGACAGTCTTCTTGAAGGATCTAATCCAGGTATCCCCCTGATGCTAGCGACAGTCTTCNTGGCGTCGGTCTTCTTGAAGGATCTGATCCAGGTATCCCCCTGATGCTAGCGACAGTCTTCTTGAAGGATCTAATCCAGGTAGCCCCCTGATGCTAGCGACAGTCTTCTTGAAGGATCTAATCCAGGTATCCCCCTGATGCTAGCGACAGTCTTCTTGAAGGATCTAATCCAGGTATCCCCCTGATGCTAGCGACAGTCTTCTTGAAGGATCTAATCCAGGTAGCCCCCTGGTGCTAGCAACAGGCTTCTTGAAGGATCTAATCCTGGTATCTCTTGCAAAGTTTTCTTTGCGGAGCTCAGTTATTTCAGGCTTTCTTAATGATATCAGCATAGTCATCTCCCTCTACTTTTGCAAATGAAGCTTGAATTGCAGAGCATGTAGAACCATAATTTAATAAAGAGCATTATTTAATAAACTGAACTTTTTTATTGCTGATCCATACTACGCTACTCCTTTAATAAGTAGCTCTTCCCTTTTAAATTTGGAGTGAGCAGTTTATTACTGCTGATTTTATAAAGATGACTAATGGATCTTAATATTCTTTTCAAATGTGGCCTCAGCTTAAATTCAAACAGATTACTTGAAAAGGAGATGAGAGGTTATGTATTATATATTCTGCTCATGCGGTGCAGTGCAGGGGAGCATTTGAGTTAGGGCTTGCTGGGCAAATCTGCTGTAGAGGTCCTGAGCTAGGGCTTTCTAGGCAAATCTGCTGTAGAGGTCCTGAGTTAGGACTTGCTGGGCAAATCGGCTGTAGGGGTCCTGAGTTAGGGCTTGCTGGGCAAATCAGCCATAGAACAAGCCTAGGGCTTGCTGGGCAGATTGGCAGTATCAGAATCACAGAACATTAGGGATTGGAAGGGACCCCAAGAGGTCATCTAGTCCAATCCCCCTGGCAGAGCAGGATCACCTAGACCAAGTCACACAGGAATATGTTCAGGCAGGTTTTAAATGTCTCCAGAGAAGAAGGCTCCACAAACCCGCTGGGCAGCCCCTTCCAGTGCTCTGTCACCCTCACTGTGAAGAAGCTCCTTCTCATATTGATGTGGAACCTCCTATGTCCCAGCTCACACCGATTGTCTCTTTTCATATCACTGCCACTGAGCAGAGCCTGGCTCCATCTTCCTTACAGCCCCCTTCACATATTTGTAAATGTTAATGAGGTCACCCCTTAGTCTCCTTTTTTCCAAGCTAAACAACCCCAGTTCCCTCAGCCTCTCTTCATAAGGGAGGTATTCTACTCCCTTCATCATCTTTGTGGCTCTAGGTAGTAGAGGTCCTACTCATAGTGTTATGAAAATGTGTTTGATGGCATGTTGTGCATAAAGGCATAACAATTATTACTGAAAACTAGGAAAGGTTCACTCTTCAATAAATACTGCATCACTGTTTAGGGTGAATGAGGGTGTTTTGGAGTATTTTCTTGCACATACAAAGTCCATGTGACACTTGTTTTCACAGAAAAACCCTTACTGCATGCTTTTGAAGGTCTCTGTTAAGCATATTTCCTTTTATCAATACAGGTTAGATCTCTGTGGGTTTCAGGGTGGGTTGACTCTGTTTTGTAGCTGATGCTGTGGTTGCTGAACTGCCTTTGGTGATCAATAGATCTGAAAACCAGAAATCGTTTCTTCTTACCTTTAATAATGGTGACATTATTAATTAATAGCAAACAGAAAAAGAAAAACCCACTTAGTTTAAAGACACTTCCTCAGGAGAAGAAAACTGGAAAATTATCAGCAGAACAATATATGAAAGGTGGGTGTCAGGAGGGTGGAGCCAGGCTCTACTCGGTGGCATCTAATTATAGGATGAGAGGCAGTGGGTGTCAGCTGGAACAGAGGAGGTTCCACCTAAATATGAGAAGGACATTCTTCCCAGTGAGGGTGACAGAGCACTGGAAGGGGCTGCTCAGAGGGGTCATGGAGTCTCCTTCTCAGGAGATGTTTAAAACCCACCCGGACATGTTCCTGTGCAACATGATCTTGGAGATCCTGCTCTGGCAGGGGGATTGGACTAGATCTTTTGAGGTCCCTTCCAGTTCCTTGTGTTCTGTGATTGTGAGAACACACAGCCAGTAATCAGTCAATCAACTATCACTGCACTATGGAGATTCAAAGTTAATGTGATGCTGATAAAGCCTAGGTGGGTTGTCGTATGCCCTCTTCCAATTTTAATCAGAAAGTCTTTGTATTTGCACGTAGAATTTTTATCTTCGTTCACTAAGAGTTTAATAAATGGTTTGTTATGTAGTACTCTTGATTTTCATTCAGTTCTTCAATCTCAAATCAATGTTACTGAATGGATTAGATTAGTAGCTCTAAAAAAATTACAGCCTCTATCAATATTCAGTCAACCTGTTTCTTCCAGCTATCAGTCTTGTTATTCTACAGGACACACTTCAGTCATCAGAAGGCATTTGGCAGGTTAGGTTTTATCTTCCTCTACTAGATGACCTTTCAGGGTCCCTCCCAATCCGTAATGTCCTGTGATTCTTGATTGTCTTGTGTCTGGCTGATGGTTTTGAGAGAATCATGGGCAACACAAGGAATATTGCACTGAATCATAGACAATCATGCTGTTTATAACTTATTGGTGACATATTGATATCCAAAATTCTTCAGTCACTGGAGAAATTGTTAACATTTTGGTAGACTTTGTGAATTATATGTGAAGGGAAGGCCTTATGTTGTTTCTTCGGAGCACTGGAACAGGCTGCCCAGGGGTTTGTGAAGTCTTGTTCTCTGGAGATGCTTAAAACCCACCTGGACATGTTCCTGTGCAACTTGGTCTAGGTGATCCTGCTCTGCCAGGGGGATTGGACTGGATGACCTCTTGAGGTCCCTTCCAATCCCTAATGTTCTGTCATTCTCTATTTTCCTAAGACCCTATGTGCTCAGCTAATACAATGGGTTTCCCTTAATTTTGTTTCTGGGGAAAAGCTGATGGAAATTTTTTAGAGTTTACATTTTGGAGACGAGAAAAGGGTAATATGTGTTTTTAATACGACTCAGCCCATGTTTCTATTTCAGTTATTGATTGGCATGAAGACTTTTGCCACCTCTTGGATCTGCACTGACTGACTCACTCCAGTTGCATAAGATGCACTTGATTGATAACTAATATCCAGTGGAAAGGTCACAGTAGAAATCTTTAGATAAAAGTAGGAAAAATTTTTTCTGGTTGCAGATTTCCTGAGGGGCATTTAAATGCAGCTGTCTGTGTCTGTGTTGGTGACGTGCTGTCAGCACAGGTGTCATAAAAAGCGAGGCCAAACCTGTCAGACACACGCGTCGGGGATATATCTGCTTTTTTGAAACTATCGGTCTGGAGGAGACTGATAAGACAACCAACAGTAATCTTGAGCTGAGAAAAGAGAGAGAGAATAGCAGGATTTAAGATGATAGGGGAGAGGTGAGGTAAACAAGAAAGACAGGCAGGGGATGACAGGTTTGTACTTTCAGTGTTAATAACTAACATCCCACCTAATGTACCAGGGTGTGTGTCTGGTAATCCAGCAGTGACATCCTGAGAGCCCAGCCTGTGCCTGTATGGCTTTGTCACTATTTGGTGGCTTTTTGTTCTCTTGCCACCTTGCTCTCCAGAGAGGGGAGACAAGAGTGGAGCCTCTTGGTCATTCCTGCATAGCATCACACGGTGTCTCTGCCAGACACCTGTGAGTGTAGGGTCTGTGCTGAGGCACCGTTGCCTTTTCAAAGGCAAGAGACAAGCAGATGACGTTGCTGGTCACAGCCTCAGCAGGCACTATCTTATCACTACAGTTAGATAAGAAGAACCATCATTCGTCATCATATATTCATCTAATCCTGGCTATCATCATCCTTGGAGCTAGTTTGAGCTCTGAGGTAGAGCTCTGTGGGGCAGTGACACATGTGACACCTGCACCCTAGGTACCTGTTTGAATCTGCTGGAGTGAGTGCAGAGGAGGGCAACGAAGCTGGGGAAGGGCCTGGAGAATAAATCTGATGAGGAGAGACTGAGACAGTTGGGGCTGTTCAGTCTGAGGGAAGAGGAGGCTGAGGGGAGACCTCATTGCTCTCTACAACTGTTTGAAGGGACATTATACAGATGTTGATGCTGATCTCTCTCATAGGTAGTTAGCGACAGGACCAGAGGGAAAGGCTTCAAGCTTCAACAGAAGAGGGTTAGACTAGACAGCAAGAAAAATTCTTCATGGGAGAGTGGTCAGGCACAGAAATGGGCTGCCCAGGGTGGTTGGGTCCCCATCCTTGGATGTGTTTGAAAGTCACACAGATGTGGTGTTGGGGGATCTGGTTTGAGGGTAACCTTGTAGAGTAGGGTTGGTGGTTGAACTCGATGAACCCAAGGGTCTTTTCCAACCTGAATGATTCTGTGATTAATTTGTGGTGTGGCTGAAGATGCCTCCCAGGTCTTTGGTGGATATGCATCTCCTGCTTCATTATCAGGAGAACTTCCTTGGCTGCTGCCTTTCAGATCCTAAACCTACTGCATGATGCTCACCCAAGGACTCTTTGGGGTGGGTCAGGTTGTTTTGTTTTACTAATGGATTTCTGTTTTGTTCCTTACCCTTTACTTAGTACTGAAAGTATTCCGCTTATGTTTACATTTATTAAGTGACTAGTGGTGGCCCAGTCTCTCGTGCTTTTGTATCGCACCTGTTAAGAAACTACACCTGTTCCTCACAGATAAGGCAAGAAACAAATTACTTGGAGGTGCCTGTCTGTGACATTTCATTTGTCTTCCAGCATGTGCAAGGGTAGTTACTTTCATGCCAAAATTAATTATGGATAACTCTGGAATTGCTTAATCTGTCAGAAGCAACAGGAGGAGAAGTCATCCATATTCAGTGCTGCAGGACTGGGTGAATAAGGACTAGATGGGAGTTTTCCAGGTAGAAGAAAGTTTTCTCACTCAGATTTTCCAAATTTTCACTCAAGTTAATCTAATTTATGCTTTCTTCTACAGTGTTTGACTGTGTCTTGCATTAGCAGGTCACACTAATGGTTGAGCAGTGAGACTGTGTTCCTGTTTTTCTGTAGTAAATTTGTTCACAACACATTCACACCTTGGGGTACCACCCACCCTGGGGTACTGTCTCAAGAAGGAAATGCTGTTTAGAAGAAGAAATCTCGTATCAGCTGGATATAATTTTATAATCTAAAGGATATAATTTTATAATCTAAAGAATGGGACTAGCAGCTACATAAAGTATTGTTAATTTTCAGCAGTTTCAAATCACAGAACCATGGAATCCTTGGGGCTGGAAAGGCTTCTGAGCTCATCCAGCTCAGCCCAGAACTTAACATCACCACATCAACAAGACCAGGGCACCAAGTGCCATAGCCAGGCTGGCCTTCAACACCTCCAGGAATGGGGATTCCACCACTGCCCTGGGCAGTCCAATCCAGGCTCTGATCACCCTTTTCCATGAGGAAGAGCTTCCTAACATCCAACCTAACCCTCCCCTGATGCAGCTTCAGGCCCTGCCCTCTCATCCTGGCACTAGTTGCCTGGGAGAAGAGCCTGAGCCCCACCTGACTACAACCTCCCTTCAGGGAGTTGTAGAGAGGGAGAAAGTCCCCCACTGAGTCTCCTCCAGGCTAAACAACCCCAGTTCCCCCTCTTCTTCCTTGCCTGTCCTTTCTGAAATGTATGACTGTTCCTCTTCAAAACATCTCTGTACACCTCTTTCACCAGCACTGGTGTGTTAGGTGCTGCTCACTGTTTCTCTACGCTGCCATATTCCTCCTTTGGTTTAAGCTCAGGCACTAGATTTAATCTGTTGGCTTTGTTTGGAAGGAGTAGGAAACTGTTTTCTTTGCCCCGTGAGTGCCACACCTCACACCCTTCTGCTGGAGGCAGGATTACATGGGAAAAGGGAAGGATTAGCAATGCAGGAATTACAGGAAGATGAAAAAGCCTGTTCATCTAACAACGTAATAGCTCTGCAGTCAGAAATGAAATTGTTAGCTGGGGTTTTTTTTTTCCAGAACATGCTTCTTGTTGTTTAGAATAGTTTTATTTATGTTACAGAAAGCAAGTGGGGCTTATGCATGTTCTACCGTGCTCTTTTCCTCTCATCAGAGTAAATTGAAGTGGGGTTTGCCCACTTTTAACAGGAACATAGCTGCTGTGGTGGGACTTGAGAGTGAGACTATTTGAATTTGCAGAATCACATAGAATCACAGAACATTAGGGATTGGAAGGGACCTCAAAAGATCATCTAGTCCAATCCCCCGGCCACAGCAGGATCACCTAGACCAAGTCACGCGCTGCTTGTATTTATTGTAGCTGAGCTAGAGGAGTGCAGCCACCCTAGGAAGCATCCAAATCCCCTGTGGATTGAGTATATTCTAGTGGCTCTGTACTTGCCGAATCTGAGCAGCCACCAGGCTCCTATAAATGAAGGGACCCCAAAGGCACCAGAGAGCTAGCCAGCAGCAGGTGGCATTTCTGCCCAGGCCTTGCAGTGCCCTTCATCCAGCAGTGCAGGAAAGGTTGGGTCACGCAGCAAGAAAGTGTAGAATCACTGTCCCTCTGTGAGTCTGTTGCTCAACCTTAATATTTATTTCAATACCACATAAACCAGAATTGCCAACATCACGTGGCACAACAGCTCATCATCCTGCTGTTGTTACTTGCTCAAGCAGTGGAAGTAATTAGATTAAATGGGAAGGCTTTAATTTGTTATCCGGCTGCTGAGTGTTGTTGGGTCATTTCTGTCACAGTCTCCTTTGTGATCCTAAAAGCTAGAATATTTTTAGAACAGAAGCTGAAAATCTGACATCAATGCAGCGCTCCAGGAGCAAAGACCTGAGATAAATGCAAAATAGATTTGCATGGCTAGAATCTTTATTTGTTGCTGTAGGCATTTGTGTAGGAATTGGAGAACAAAGCTGGAGGCGAAGGTTCCGCTGTGAATCACGCGTGACATTTCAAGTACTATTTGCTCGTCTCAGCACTAGCAATTTTATTCTGTAAAACTCTTGCTGATGGTTTGTCACGTTACACCCGTGTGCCTCCAGTGAGACTGGTTAATAGGCAGCGGTGGCTTGGCAGCATGTTGTGTCTTGAGCTTTTGCTCCTCCGCTCCAGCTTGTGGTTATCAAATTGCTTTAAGCTGTGTCTGAAGCGCCGACTAGACCTCTCCTGGGCATGTGCCAAACGTGTTCTTGGGTATTGGGAATGATCACAGTGCTGATCACAGAATCTTACGGATTGGAAGGGACCTCGAGAGGTCATCCAGTCCAGTCCTTTGGCCAAAGCAGGATCCTCTAGATCAAGTTGCATAGGAACATCTCCAGGTGGGTTTTAAATGTCTTCAGAGAAGGAGACTCCCTAACCCCCCTGGGCAGCCTGTTCCAGTGCTCTGTCACCCTCACTGTGAAGAAGTTCCTTTTCCTATTGATGTGGAACCTTCTGTGTTCCATCTCATACCCGTTGTCCCTTGTCCTGTTGTTGGATGACATTGAGCAGAGCCTGAGTCCATCCTCCTGACACCCACCCTTTCCATATTTATAAAGATGAATGAGGTCACCCTTCATTCTCCTTTCTTCCAGGCTCAAGAGCCCCAGCTCCCTCAGCCTTTCCTCATAAAGGGAGATGTTTCACTCCGTCATAGAATCATAGAATCATCAGGGTTTGGAAGGGACCTTGAAAGATCATCTAGTCCAATCCCCCGACACAGCAGGATGACCTCACTGGAGAAGCCATGGAATCAGAATCACTCATGGCTTTGTGTTGGACCCTCTCCAGCAGCTCCATATCCTTCAGCTGAGTGCCCCAGGGCAGAAAGATACAGTCCATAATCCCAAAATTAATGTCTGTAAATATGTGAAGACTGGGTGTCAGGAGGATGGAGCCGGGCTCTTCTCAGTGTCATCTAGTGATAGGACGAGAGGCAGTGGGTGTGAGCTGGAACATACGAGGTCCCACATCAATATGAGAAGGAACTTCTTCCCAGTGAGGGTGACAGAGCACTGGAACAGGCTGCCCAGGGGGGTTGTGGAGTCTCTTCCTCTGGAGACTTTTAAAACTCACCTGGATGTGTTCCTGTGTGACTGGATCTAGGTGATCCTGCTGTGTCAGGGGGATTGGACTGGATGTTCTTTCGAGGTCCCTTCCAATCCCTAATGATTCTATGAAAAGCCTCCTGACTATTTCAGTTAGCACTTGTTCCTGCGAGTGATTGTGTTCGGAGATTGCGGTTTCTTTTTCAACATTAAAATTCCTGTGTTTATCGATATGTCTCCCACCCTCTAAAATAACTCGCTGCGTATTGTCTCCTCGTGATGCCGTGTGTGATGCTGTGTTTATTATGCATTTGTCAGCTGACAACTGCAACCGTTCATCTTCATAATGTTTCTGATGTTCTGCTTAGCAGGAATGATTTCATAATTGGAGCTGTAATAATTGCAAGTACTTGCTCGGGGTTGGGTTATCAGATTGTGTTCGTCTTCCTGAGGATTTTGGGCCTTTTTTAAGCTTTTTATGTAAGTGATTCCGGTGGTTTGGGGTGCAACATGTTTTGTGTTTTCAGTTACATAGGGGAGATCTATAAAAATGCAGTGGTTATCAGAGAATCTCAGAACATTAGGGATTGGAAGGGACCTCAAAAGATCATCCGAAACAATCCTCCTGCCAGATCAGGATCCCCTAGATCAAGTTGCACAGGAACACATCCAGGTGGGATTTAAATGTCTCCACAGAAGGAGACTCCACAACCTCCCTAGGGAGCCCATTCTAGTGCTCTGTCACCCTCATTGGGAAGAAGTTCCTTCTCATGTTGATATGGAGCCTCCTATGTTCCTTCTCCCACCTGTAACCCTTTGTCCTATCATTAGATGCCCATGAGCAGAGCCTGGTTCCATCTTCCTGACACCTACCCTTTTCAAGTTTATAAATATTCATGGAGTCACCCCCTTTCTCCAAGCTCAAGAGACCAAGTTCCCTTAGCCTTTCCTTGTCTGGGAGATGCTGCAGTCCTTTCACCATCTTTGTTGCTCTGTGCAGGACTCTCTCCATCAGTTCTGTGTCCTTCTGGAACTGCGTGGCCCAGAACTGGACATAATCTTCAAGATGTGTTCTTACTAGGGCAGCGTACAGGGGGAGGAGAACACGGTGAGACAGGCTACTAGAAATGAATGTTTAGTACATCCTTGGTGCACCTGGTTTTGGAGGGTGGGTAAAAACATACTGCTTTGCTTGTTCAGAAGAATTTTGTACGGTGGTGGTTCACAAACGTATTTCCTGGTGATCAAAGGTTTGTTTCAGTGAGCACTTCCTAGGAGGAGCGCAGGCCAGAATTACAGCTGGCCTTGGCGTTAGGATAAGATAGAAGCATACTGGTCTTTGTAAGTAAGTGCTGACATCTGAGAGAAGTTTGTAGTCTGAGTGGCTCTGTCCCGTGGTGGAGCTGATGAACATGAAGGCAGTGTGTAGAAAGACTGTGATTCATTTCAGCTTCTGCAGCTTTCCGGGCTCGAATACAGGGGCACAGCGCTGCTCTGCAATTAACCCAGACGGACAGAGTTCAGCCTGTGTGAGATGATACTGTAATTTTTTTATCTTGGGAGCTTACATTAAGTTTTTGACCTTGTTGGACAGTGATTTTTTTTCTTTAGTGGTTCTGGAAATAAGACAATATGATTATTTCCTAAAGATATGAATGAGTCACACTAGATGAGCTTTCGAGGTCCCTTCCAGTCCCTAATAACAAGTATAACAAGGGTAAGTGTAGGGTCTTGCATCTGGGCAAGAACAACCCCAGGGACCAGGATAGGCTGGGGACTGACCTGTTGGAGAGTAGTGTAGGAGAAAGGGATCTGGGGTCCTGGTGGCCAGCAGGATGACTATGAGCCAGCAGTGTGCTCTTGTGGCCAAGAGGGCCAACAGCATCCTGGGGTGGATCAGAAGAGGGCTGGTTAGCAGATCAAGAGAGGTTCTTCTCCCCCTCTACTCTGCCCTGGTGAGACCACGCCTGGAGTCTTGTGTCCAGTTCTGGGCTCCTCAGTTCAAGAGGGATGTGGAGCTGCTGGAGAGGGTCCAGCGTAGGGCAGCAAAGATGTTGAAGGAGGCGGAGCACCTCCCTTAAGAGGAGAGGCTGAGGGAGCTGGGTCTCTAGCTTGGAGGAGACTGAGGGGTGACCCCATTAATGTCTACATATATTTGAGGGGTGGGTGTCAGGAGGATGGAGCTGGGCTCTTCTCAGTGTCATCTAGTGATAGGACGAGGGGCAGTGGTTGTAAGCTGAAACACAGAAGGTTCCACATCAATCTGAGAAGGAACTTCTTTGCAGTGAGGGTGACGGAGCACTGGAACAGGTTGCCCAGGATAGTTGTGGAGTCTCCTTCACTGGAGATGTTCAAGACCCGCCTGGATGTGTTCCTGTGTGACTTGGTCTAGGTGATCCTGCTGTGTCAGGGGGATTGGACTAGATGATCTTTTGAGGCCCCTTCCAATCTGTAGTGATTCTATGATTCTAATATTCTGTGATTCTGTGATAAACTGCCAGCAGTAGCTCTGGTAGTTCCTATGTGTCTTCGAAAAGTTCTTTATTTTCAAAGTGTTATAATAGAAACACTGAGGGAAAACTAATATTGACAAATGGATAAAGTGGGTGTTGCTTGTGTTTACTTGAACTTTTTATCTGGTGACAACCCTTTTATCCCTTTCAGTCTAACGGTTTTGACAGCTGTGACCCTACAGAGTTAAGGGGATGTTTTTGAAGGGAAGACTTAAGAAGCAGGTGACGTGTTTACTCAGTCTAAAACATGGGTTTTCTCCTCATATCAACAGGACCTAACAGCAGCTGAAAGCCTGAGTGGGGCTTTCTTCAGGCTCTGGGGAATGCTGGTGTCCTGTGGAAGGAGCAGCCCATTGCAGCTGTCTCCTTGGGTTCATGCTTCATCTGGCAGGAGACAAGGTGAACTGTAGCTGGAGATGTTCAAGGGTGGAGAAAGCAGGTTGTGTTCCAAGCATCTTGTTTCCCTTCTGTCCTTAGAATTTGCACTGAAGTCTTTTTTCTACAGTCAGCCTGGATTTGGAAACATGACAGCTGCAGATTTTGAAGTCCCTTCTAGTCCCTAATGTTCTGTGATTCAGTTATCAGGTGTCATCCAGTCACACTAGTTAATTCTGGGTGCACACGTGTGCCAGTACTCAATGTCACACACGTGTGTGCATGCCTTGCCAGTTGTGCCTATAGGTTTGTGCATGTTCTTCATTTCTCTGACTTTTGAACAAACAGATTGTTCAAATGTGCTTTAAAATCAGCTTTAAGGTGTTTCTATGCTTCTGTGAGACACCTGCGTGTTTGGAGGTATTTCTCTGTCACACTTGCTCTGGTTTGGACTTTATCCTTAGAGTGGCAGCGTGTGGAAGCCTGTATACCAACAGTCATCATTTCATCCGTCGTTGTTCTGGAAATATGAATGGATAGGAGCTTTTGAATGCCTTTAAATAGACTTTTTTTTCCCTATTCATTTACCACTGCAGATGTATTTTTGTATTGTGAAAGCACACATGGGTGATTGAAAGCTCCTTTAGTTGTAGGAGCTGGTCGACTTCATTAAGCAGAGACCACTCGGTTCTCATTTCGTGTCATCTCCTGGCTACCGAGTGAGTTTGTAACCTGGTTGCTGGAGTCCTGCAGCTTATTTTATCTTATTAATAGCTCACCTTTGAAAAGGTCGGGCCCATTCAGCTAGAAGGTTTTGATGTGGTGATTTCATTTCTGGAAGCAGAGTAGCCGGCGCCTGCCACAGGTGTGAGAGAAATGCTGCGAGCGGACTTGTGCAGGATGGTGGCTTGTTAAAAGGCTGCTGCTGGTCTTACAGAGAGGGCTTACTGCACAAAAATGTTTTGATAGCTGGCTGCTGAGCTGGATTAACAAATACCTAGTGTTTAAATTGTACAAATAAACTCAACCTGTTTTGACCGAGGTGGGTTCTTCGTTCCATCAACAGAGCTGAGTAAACAGGAAATATTGTGATGGAGGGGAAAAAGGGGTTGGGGAGGGCCTGGGACAGTAATCCCTGAGCAGAAACAGCTGCAGCTGGAGATGTGTGGGTTTACTGGGTGAATTTCCAGTACTGATAAGGTAGCAGCATGTTTGAAGGCAGAGATGTGCTGTATGTCGCTTGAGAGCTGGGGCTGAGCAGTAGAAGAGGATAAACCATTCCGTTACCAAAAGGTCCTCTGAAACTCGCTGTGTTGCTGACTTGCCAGTCTTCTGCAGGAAGAGTTTTCTAACTGAGGAGGAAATTGGCTGCTAAACCAGCTACTTAACTCTGGAATAAAACTCCTACCTATGCGACCTATTTTTCAGTGCTAATCACTTCAAGATTTTATGTGTCCAAATAGGGATGTGGGATTCAAATGTTAACTATCCTTTAAAAACTAAAAATGTGCAAAATCCTGGCTCTGAGCAATTTGATTTAATCCAGGTTTTTCCAGGTGTTGATAGACAACCTAAGTAGACACCCAGAGAGAGTCATTTTGTTGCTGATTTAAGAAATGTGTCCTAGCAACCCACTACACAGGAAGCTATAAAGCTGTTGTTGTCCTCATATAAATGAGTCATTAAACTCATCTAATCATCATGTCCCGATGCAGGGGCCAAGGTGACTAGAAGAAAAGATGATGCAGATCAAGGTGATTCTCGTTTACCGTTTCTCAGCACTGTGAAGGTTCACATCTGCCTCTGGATAAGAGAGCTGTACACGTTCTGTTTTGAAAACCCAACTCATTTTTCCAGAAGAGAGGTGCCCTACTAGTCATGAAGTGTGTGAGTAGTATCATCAAATCACAGAATCGCAGAACATCAGGGATTGGAAGGGATCTTGAAAGATCATCCAGTCCAATCCCACAGCAGGATCACTTGACCAAGTCACACAGGAACATATCCAGGCAGGTTTTAAATAAAACAGATGAAGGGGAAAAAGATTTCACCTAGTTTTATCAGAATTTGTGCCTTTTCGTTAGCCTTAAGAGCAAACTGGTGGGCACAGACTGCCAGGGCATCTAACGTGGCATCACTTTTAACTACAACTGTAAAATGTCAAGTAGAAGGCTGACAGAGCAGTGGAACAGGCTGCCCAGGGGTTTTGTGGAGTCTCCTCCTCTGGAGATGTTTAAAACTTGCCTGGATATGTTCCTGTGTGACTTGGTCTAGGTGATCGTGCTGTGGCAGGGGGGTTGGACTGGATGGTCTTTGGAGGCCCCTTCCAATCTCTAATGTTCTGTGATTCTGTGAAACACCTCCAGCAGCTAGGCTCTTCCTCTCTCTACTCCCAACCCACATATTGGCGTAGATTGTTTTGATGAGGATTTCCTCCTTCTCTTGTGGAATGTGGGGCAAAGGGCTGGGAGAGGCATGTGTGGTCCAGCTCCCATGTCAAGTTAAATTCCTTGTTTGAAGGTGCCTTTGCCTCACTGGTGGTTTACTCTCACCCCTGGCTCACATACTTTACATTATCTTCGAGCCGATCCTGTCAGCTTAGTACGTAGGGCAGCGTTACAGCGGAGTTGTGGGCTGGAGCTGACACGGGACCTTTCAGTGCTGAGAGATGGTAAAGGAAGAGACCAGATGTCAAGCCATCAGCCTCTGAGCTAACCTAAGTGCATTTTGCAGTGGGGAGGATGATGAGGGGACGTGGTCTAAAAACCCCGACAAGAAATGGTAAAACCATCTGTGTGATGTGCAGTGACACCCCCACACAGCCCAAGACCGAGCAAATCACAAGACCTCAGAAAGAAGAGGAGCGTGGGCAGGCTTGGAGGGTTTCATCAGTGTAGATTTTGCTGAGAAACAAAGAGGTTTCTCTAAAATCATAGTTTTGAAGGACTTTATCTTAATTTACAGTGGCTGGCACTGGTTTGGGTGACTGCAACCCTTTTGCACTTGCTCTCTATATATCACCACTCTGCGTTTTTATAGCGCTACTGCCTTTAGCCAAGAACATTTGAATCAGCCCCTAGCAAAGATGCTCCCACATGCAAGTCACAGTAGATGCCTCAGTCTTTTCTGCTTTCCTGAGTCCTGTAGGCGCTTTGGGCAGGATTGCTTACGTAAATATGACAGATAATATTGTATTTTGTTGATGAAACCATTAACTTTGCTGCAAACACGCTCAGCGTCTTCCCTCGTGTTGCGTGCTACAATGATTTCACATAAAGTGAGTTTCTAAGCTTAACCACATGTGATATTTATTTTAATTGGCCATCAGATTGAATAAAATCCACAATTTGTTTTGCTCAGCATCACGAGCATTCCCAGACCATTATTTACTTCGGTAGCAAGGCTCACCCTGGTAGTTTCCCCACTCCTTTTTTTTGCCTTCTAACATGCCCCAGATTGCTGAGGTCTCAGAATACTTGTTGCTTGTATGTAAAGTGTGGCCTGAATTAGAAGCAGTGTGATCCTGCTGTGGCAGGGGGATTGGACTAGATGATCTTTCAAGGTCCCTTCCAATTCCTAATGTTCTGTGATTCTGTGTGAATAAGCATCTAACCAAAATTCAGGAGCCAATACATGTTCTTCTCCTCTCCTTTGTCTCTCTCTCTCTGGAAAGAATTAAAGGAGTTGATCTAAATTTAGGTCTGTTTGCACATTGTTTTAAAAAGAGCTACTAGTCTTGACAGGGGCTGAGGGAGAGATTGGAGTTTATGCTGGGCAACACGTTGCTGGTTTATGGCAGCGATGTTACGGAGACTGCTTGTGGGCATGTGGTCACCCAGTAGAAAATGAGGAGAAGCAGGATGACCACGAGCCAGCAATGTTCCTTTGTGGCCGAGAAGGCCAATGGCATCCTGGGTTGGATCACAAAGGGGGTGCTTAGCAGATCCAGAGAGGTTCTCCTTCCACTCCACTCTGCCCTGGTGAGACCACAGCTGGAATATTGTGTCCGGTTCTGGGCCACTCTGTTCAAGGACACAGAGCTGCTGAAGAGAGTCCAGTGCAGAGTCACAAAGATAAGGAATGGAGTGGAACATCTCTCTGATGAGGAAAGGCTGAGGGAGCTGAGTGTCTTCAGCTTGCAAGAAAGGAGACTGAGAGCTGACCTCATAATTGTTGCTAAATATGCGAAAGGTGGCTGTCAGGAGGATGGAGCCAGGCTCTGCTCAGTGGCATCTAGTGATAGGACAAGGGGCAATAGGTGTGAGCTGGAACATAGGAGGTTCCACATCAATATGAGAAGGAACTTCTTCATGGTGAGCATGACAGAACACTGGAACGGACTGCCCCAGGGGTGTTGTGGAGTCTCCTTCTCTGGAGACATGTAAAACCTGCCTGGAGGCATTCCTGTGCGACTTGATCTAGGTGATCCTTCTGTAGCAGGGAGATTGGACTGGGTGATCTGTCAAGGCCCCTTCCAATCCCTATTGTTCTGTGATTCTGTGAAGTTCTGTGATGATTTCACGTTAAATAGAACAACTACTTCAAAATAATGGCTGCATAGAGCTTGGCACTGGCATCATTGGTATGGGTTTATTACAGTCGACGTGTGCACAATCAGTAGCTTGCTGTTGCTCTAGGCAATGAATGCCCAGGAGTCATTGGTTCTGTTGCTGTCGTGGTTTGTGCTTTTAGGTAGAATTCTGTTTGCAGCAACAGCCTTTGTGCATCCACAGCAGTCTGGACACTTAAATTGAACATTTTGGGGTGGGCAGGTGAAGAAGTTGAGGAATGAGAACAATACTGTAAGTATTTTCCCATATTTACTAAGATAGATAAGTTTTCGGAATATTTTCAGTGAAACTCAGTTCAATTTATCTTTACTTTCTCAAAAACAGACTCTACAGAAACCCATGGTTTAGTGATTGTTGCTTCACAGACTCACTGAGGCTGGAAAAGCCCTCTGAGCTCATCCAGCCCAGCCCAGAACTTAACATCACCACATCAACAAGACCAGGGCACCAAGTGCCACTGCCAGGCTGGCCTTCAACCCTTCCAGGGGTGGGGACTCCACCACTGCCCTGGGCAGTCCAGTCCAGGCTCTGATCACCCTTTCCATGAGGAAGGGCTTCTTAACATCCAACCTAGCCCTCCCCTGGTGCAGATTCAGGCCCTGCCCTCTCGTCCTGGTACTAGTTGCCTGGGAGAAGAGCCTGACCCCCCACCCTGGCCACAACCTTCCTTCAGGGAGCTGGAGAGAGAGAAGGTTCCCCCAACAGAGGATAGCAATTACTGCCTGGTTTTACTATTTTTGTCTGTTTCTGTGCTTTTGACTCTAGCTGCTTTTTTACTTTATCCAGCTGCTTCGCTTTGCTTTAACCACAACTAAAACTGAGATTTTATTTTATCTTTCTCACCTCCTTCAAAAAATCTGTAGGTAGGTACTTTGCATGGTTCCTCTTGATTAAATATGTGTTTAGACTTCCAACCCCTTAGTAGTTTTCGAATGTTGATATTTGTCCTTTTTATGTGCTAGAAAATGTGCCCTACCTTCCTGTCACAGCTTTTTAAGAAACTTGGGAATAAATGTTGTGTCTGCTTTATTCACACAGGTAGTTTGTTACCAAGAGTGTGAGCATTCATGTCCTGTTAATAGCAAATAGATCTCCTAAAATTCCTCCAAGTAGCAGTTTAATCACAGAACATTAAGGATTGGAAGGGACCCTTAAAGATCATCTAGTCCAATTCTCCCACCAGAGCAGGACCACTTGATAGATGACTTTGTCTTCAATGGACACGTACGAAGCAACACAGGATGATGATGTCAAGTGTTTTTATTTCATGGTGTGGATAACATGGTCGTGTTCTGCACGTGCATGCCCAGGGAAAACCTGCTTCACTGCTGAAAGTCTGAATCCCATGTTGTGCCCTTGTGCCTGTCTGTAGTTTCCTTAACTCATACAAAGACCAGACTCGGACTCGGAACCGTAACCTCTTTGCGTGAAGAGAGAGACAGAAACCGGTACCAAAGTTTCCCGTTGACTTGAAATGATTCTGCTTTTTATTTTTATACAGAATATTTAATTGATACTGCAGCTTTAGCACAGAGCTCTTTGTCTTTACTGCCTAGCAACAGCCACCCCCCTCTGGCCTTCAGGTTGAAGCATCGTTGTGCTGCAGTCGCCCATTTGTACTCGCTGGAAGCAATTCAGGTGATTGCACCTTAAAGTGTGTTGAATACTAGGGGGCATTTCTCAGCCTTGATTCCAGTTCCTGAGCATCTGCATATCTCTGGGTTTGCCTTGTGTTTGTGCTTTACTCGACTAAAAATGGGCTCTGAAATTTTAGTTAGGTTGTAAGAGGCTCAAAATGAATGAGAGTGCTCAGGTATTTGCTGTTCCCACGACATTTGGTGTGGTTTGATTTATTTTTGGATGAAGAAGAGACAGAAGTCTGAGCAAAGTCTTGAACTGGCAAAAAATGAGGAATGACTGAGAGGTTCCTGTGCAACTTGATCTAGGTGATCCTGCTGTGGCAGGGGGATTGGACCAGATGATCTTTCGAGGTCCCTTCCAATCCTTAATGTTCTGTGATCTGGGGATGCTTAGACTGGAAAGCAGACGATTGAGGGGAGACCTTCTTGCTCTCTACAACTACTTGAAAGAAGGTTGTAGAGAGGCAAGGGTTGGTCTTTTCTCCCTAGTGGCCAGTGATAGGATGAGAGGAAATGGCCTTAACCTGCACCAGGAGAGTTTCAGGTTGGATATCAGGAGGAATTTCTTTACTGGAAGAATTATCAGGCATTGGAACAGCCTGCCCAGAGAGGGACTTGAGTCCCCATCCCTGGAGGTGTTGAAGAGAACGGTAGATGTTGCGTAGGAGGACAGGGTTTAGTGGCCTCTTTGAGGTCAACAGAGCTAAAAGACTCGGTGAACTTAGCCACAAAGGTGAAACTGGAGTAAAGGACAACAGAGGAACAAGATTTGACTTTTATGGATGCAAACAACAGCTGACTGGTTACTAATAGTTCATTTTCAGTGTGAGAGGCATCTCTGTGGTGTCCATTGGTCGTAACTCAGTTTCAGGAGGAGTGAGGAAACGTTGGAATAGGCCCAGAGGAGATGTGAGGAAGGACAATCAGAGATGGCAGGGTTTGCCTTAAGTCAAGATCAGATGAGAGAAGGTTGTAAGAGGAATCCGTAAGGATGGAAAAAAAGCTAAAAGATAAAAAGACGAGTTTGTTCTCCATCCCAGTGGTGGAAAGGAGGAAGTTAATAGTGCTTGAGTGCAACAGTACATAGAGTGATTCTTTAGGACAAACAAAGAGTTTCTATATTTGAAAAGGGCAGGAAGACATCTGCCTGGAGTAGCAGCGAGAGAACCAAATAATCTCTGGTGGTCTCTTCCCAAACCTCCCTTTATAAGATTTCATGTTTTCTCCTTTGGAGACAGCTTTTTGTGTATCCACAAGCAATTTGATTTATGGTGCAGCATCAATAATTTCAGGAGCAGTGTTTTGGTTACCAGCATTGATTTCCCCAGTTATATATTAGAACTGAAGGGCAACTTCAAAGGTGTCAGTGTTTTCAGATAAATAAATTCAGCCAAACTGCAGTTCTGCTGGTGAGATGAAGATTATCTGAACTAAGCCGTGTGAGATGACATTCATGATAACATTTTCCTTACATAAATGTATAGGAATTGCATTTCATCCTTCATTTCTTTTTCCTGCAGTTTTAGTAACTAATACACCTGAGTGAACTTTTAAATATGTTTGTAGAACATTTAGGCTGAAATATTGGCTAAAAGTCTCTCCAGCTTCATTAGAATTAGCTTAGTGACTTGGAATATTGTGTCCAGTTCTGAGCCCCTTGGTTCAAAAAGGACACGGAACCTGCTCTGGCCAGGGGGTTGGACTAGATGATCTTTTGAGGTCCCTTCCAATCCCTAGTGTGCTGTGATTCTGTGAACTGCTGAAGAGAGTCCAGTGCAGAGCCACAAGGGTGATGAAGGGAGTGGAGTACCTCCCTGATGAGGAAAGGCTGAGGGAGCTGGGTCTCTTGAGCTTGGAAAAAAGGAGAACAAGGGGTGACCTCATGTTTATAAATTTGAAAAGAGCTAGTGTCAGGAGGATGCAGCCAGGCTCTGTTCAGTGGCATCTAATGATAGGACAAGGGGCCATGGGTGTGAGCTGGAACACAGGAGGTTCCACATAAATATGAGAAGGAACTTCACAGTGAGGGTGACAGAGCACTGGAAGGGGCTGTCCAGGGGTGTTGTGGAGATCCTTCTCTGGAGACATTTAGAACCTACCTGGACATGTTCCTGTGTGACTTGATCTAGGTGATCCTGCTGTGGCAGGGGGATTGGACTAGATCTTTCGAGGTCCCTTCCAATCTCTAATGTTCTGTGATTCCATGATAACCTAACAAATAGGGATAAGAAAGTGAGGCTGCTGAGAAGGTTACATGGCATCATCTTTGTGACACCCTTAAGCTTTCCTGTTTATGGAGTTGACTGCCTGAGATTCATGAGATAAAGATTTTGCCTTATTTTTTTACTTTTAAAAGTGGACATTTGTTTGAGATTTTATCTAAATCCAGATTATTATTAATCTGAAACCTTAGTGGGTAGCTTTTCTAAGCTAAGTGTTTAAAGGATTTTGAGTTAACACGTCATCTTTAATTCCTCATTATCTTTTGAGAACTGGGATATTATTCAAAAGTTCAGTCATAGGGTTCAGATAAAGATGTCCAGTGCCATCAGAGTAGCACCCAGTGTTCAATCTAATTGCTTCTCAGTTCACAGTGTGACTTAATGATTGGCAATTAAAAGGAATAACATACTGCTGGTTGGTCAGTATTGAGACCTTTTTATCAGCATATTTTCTATACAAAAATGTTCTAGAGATAAAAGGAAGGTTTCCAGGTTGGAGTCTTTTATCAGTAGGTTTCCTGTACAGAAAATCATTAGTGCAAGATCCACTGCTCATCGCATCCACGTAGAAATGGTCTCTTGCTGTAAACTGACTTGTCTGTTACAGTGAATGTCCGATACGAGTCTGGCACTTGGACTTGAGTATGCAGCTGGACACAATTTATTGGGACACTGGCATATTGCCTGTGGTTTGAGAAGAAAATAAGCTGATATCAGTGTGAAGTTTAGCTGGGTCACTGCTCTGACTCTGAACCAAGGTCATATGCAAACACTTTCAGGGTGGGGGGTTGACTTTTTACTGTGCTCTTCAGCAGCAGCAGGCATTATGCTCAGCATCGTAACACGGTGGGAAATGCAGGGCACAATTGCTTGGAGCTGATACCTGGTTCTTTTCTTGCATTAGGAGACAATAATAGTAAATCTCTTTGTTAAATAATTAGAGCTATGCATTTGGAAGAAAATTATATCCCCTTTGCTGTAATTCAGACAGAGGCTAAGAGATCCCTGTGTGTCCAAACTAAAGGTTTAAACTGAATCCTACAGAGCGCTGTTACAGCTTCAGACATAGGACAAGGTTGTTTAGATTGGGGACTGATCTGCTGGACAGCAGTGTAGGAGAAAGGAACCTGGGGTCCTGGTGGACAGCACGATGACCAGGAGCCAGCAATGTGCCCTTATAGCCAAGAAGGCCAATGATATCCTGGGGTGGATCGGAAGAAGGGTGATTAGCAGGTTGAGAGAGGTTCTTCTCCCTCTGTACTGTGCCCTAGTGAGACTGCTTCTGGAATATTGTGTCCAGTTCTGGGGCCCTCAGTTCAAGAGCGACACAATGCTGCTAGAGACAGTCCAGCAAAGTCACAAAGATGAAGTGAGTGAAGCATCTCCCTGATGAAGAAAGGCTGAGGGAGCTGGGTCTCGAGCTTGGAGCAAAGGAGGGATGACCTCATGTTTATAACTATGAAAAGAGCGAGTGTCAGGAGGATGGAGCCAGCCTCTGCTCAGTGGCATCTAATGATAGGACAAGGGGCAATGGGTGTGAGCTGGAACAGAGGAGGTTCAGCATCAATGTGAGAAGGAACTACTTCCCAGTGAGAGTGACAGGGTAACAGAGCCCTGGAAGGGGGCTACCCAGGGGGTTTGTGGAGTCTCCTTCTCTGGCAATGTTTAAAACCCACCTGGATCTGTTCCTGTGCGACTGGATCTAGGGGATCCTGCTGTGGCAGTGGATTGGACTGGACGATCTTTTGAGGGCCCTTCCAATCCCTAATGTTCTATGATTTAAAATACTTCAGATGAAATCCTCTTGCAAGTAAGGACTGTTCAGTTTTAAAGGAATTTTATTGTGTCAGCAAGCCTGTTCTGTGTGTATTTTAAACTAACAGACTATTCATCTGTTGAAAACAGACAACTGCATAAAAAACAACGAATGCACGAAGGAGTAGATCGGTCTCGTTTGTTGTATTTGAAGACTGAGAGCCCGATGTTAGGAAGAAGCAAGATTTATTTGCTTCTCCAGCAGGAGATCCTTTCACCTGTGAGTCCCGGCAATGACTTGCACTGAAGCTTCTGCTGTAAAAATTCTCTCCTCTCTCCTCTTTGTCTGGAATTAGCAGTCTTTGGGAGTTTGAAAGATAGCCCATTTGAAGCTCTTGATCTCTCCTTCTCCACATAAAGGTTTCTGTCTTTCATTAGCTGCTCTGAAAATTGATAGTGATTGCTACCCGATTTTTTTAGCCTGTCTCCAGAATGATGGGGGAGAACTGCTAAATGACACTCTCATCTATCTCTGCGCACGATAATTAAGCAAGGTGGATGTCACAGAAAAGGAAGTGCTTAAAAAAAAGGGAAGATAGTTTTAAATGAAGAGTGAGATGCTTTGATAACTGAAACTCATGAGGGTGAATTAGGCAATTTGGTTTCTGTCTCTAGTTCTGTCTGGAGGAGACGCGGGGGGAACATTTGCAGTCTCTGTATACCTGAAGGAAGGTTTGTGGTCAGACTCCCAGGCAACTGCTAAGGACAGGATAAGAGGGCAGGGCCTGAGGCTGTGCCAAGGGAGGGTTAGGCTGGATATTAAGAAGCCCTTCCTCATGGAAAGGGTGATCAGAGCCTGGAATGGACTGCCCAGGGCGGTGGTGGAATCACCATCTCAAGGTGTGTAAGGACAACCTGGATTGGCCCTTAGTGCCCTGGTCTAGGTGATTGTGATGATGCTGGGTCACGAGCTGAGCTGGATGAGCTCAGAGGACTTTACTAGCCTCAATCACTCTGTGATTGCCTCCCTGTCTGCCCTTGACTGATTTGTTTGCAGTAAATATTTCAAAAACTCCCCCAGTTTTGTGATTTGAATTTCTTGGCCAGCTGATCTAATATCAAAGTCAATTCTCTTTCAGACTTCACCTACATCACTGGATGTGATCAAAAAGCAGTGATTTAACAATTAACTGCATGGCAGTGGAACTTGAGCTGATTACACATGCTCATAGTCTATTGCAAATGAAACACCCTTCACTCTGACCAGTGCGTTTTACTCTGCTGATGAGCCAATTCCTTCAGAAACTACTTCAGTAATGGTTTGCAAAGAAACTGAATTAACTAATCTCTTCAGTTCTTTGCCCAGCAGCTTCTGGACTCAAACACTAGTGCAATTGTGCAGCATATTTTGGGCCTTAGGTGAAGGAGTTACGTGGCTGGCACTTGCAGATGCTGCTGATTCATGAAATACAGAGACTTTTTATTTATTATATTCCTTTAGAAGACCATAGACAGAAAAATGAAATAAGAACCCTCCTGGTGCTGGGATGTTGTTAATATTTACAGTAGGTTTTGAAGTTGTAACTTCAGGAATTGCTGAAGATCAGAGTTAAAGGATTCAGAACAGATACTCACATAATGTCTACGTGATGAACACATGTTGAGCTTCTATTTTGAATGTAAGTTCTTGCAGATGGCTTGCTTGTTGAGAGGAATTAACCTTTCAAACCTTTGATGCCTTGAATATTGGATTCCTTCATTTGTTCTACAAACGTCAGTCAACGATTGGCTGGTGGATCTGGCTCATACCCTCTATGTTGTGACAGAGTTTCACTCATTAGATTGACTCATAAATATCATGACTGCACTCACAGCGTTCAGTAAGTTGTCAATACTTTTCCTTCTCTGGCAGTGGTGAAATGTCACCAGTATTTTTCCATTAATGGATCAGAGTCCAGTGCAGCAGAGCTAGGAAGATGATGAAGAGAGCAGAACATCTCCCTCGTGAGGAAAGACGGAGGGAGCTGGGTCTCTTGAGCTTGGAAAAGAGGAGACTGAGAGGTCACCTTGTTAATATTTATAAATGTGGAAAGAGTGGGTGTCAGGAAGATGAAGGCAGGCTCTTCTCATTGTCTTCTAATAATAGGAGAAGTGGCAGTTGTTCTGTCAAAGCTGGAACATAGGACGTTCCACATCAGTATGAGAAGGAACTTGTTCCAGGTGAAGATGACAGAGCACTGGAAGGGGCTGCCCAGGGAGGATTGTGAAGTCTCCTTGTCTGGAGACGTTTAAAACCTGCCTGGACATGTTCCTGTGTGATTGGCTCTAGGGGACCCTGCTGTGGCAGAGGGATTGGACTAGATGATCTTTCGAGGTGCCTTCCAATCCCTAATGTTCTGTGATTTTAAGATAATAATGTTGATGTAACAGAATGTTCTACACGTTCACTCAAAGAGCAGGAGCCCATTACATTTTAATCACTGAATCACAGAACATTAGGCATTGGAAGGGACCTCTAAAGATCATCCAGTCCAATCCCCCTGCCACAGCAGGATCACCTACACCAAGTCCAGGCAGGTTTTAAACGTCTCCAGAGGAGGAGACTCCACAACTCCCCTGGGCAGCCTGTTCCAGGGCTCTGTCACCCTCACTCTGAGGAAGTTCCTTCTGATCTATATGAAACCTCCTGTTTTCCAGCTCACACCCATAACTCACAGAACCACAGAACATTAGGGATTGGAAGGGGCCACGAAAGACCATCCAGTCCAATCCCCCGCCACAGCAGGACACCCCAGATCAAGTTGCACATCTCAGGTTGCAATGGGCAAAGCGTTGGGTTTTGCCATCGGTGTTTGCTTCCACAGGAAAACATTGTACAACGGGAAGAACTGTTGTTTACTAAACAAATAGATATGAAAGACCTTCTTTCAGAGTAATATGCCATGTTAATGAAGAAAACTAAGGTGACTGTGAGAATTCACAGATACTTGTAGCCATAGGTTATTTTTTTTTCTTGTAAGCTGAAAATAGACTGGAGGAGTAATTGAGGGATTTCTGTGTGTACTTGCCCTGGTTTTACTCTCTTCTGGGCAATCACTTCATAGACCTTTGTTGAAACTCATATTGACATTCTGATGTTCTGAAGCATTTGGAAGATTTGGATGCTGGCTACATGTCAGCACAACTGACAACCAAATCTCCAAGGAAGCTCTGGAAAGCTCAACTACGGCCAATTTATGACTTTGCAATGTTCATTGTAGAGGAACAGGGAGTTGCTTGTTTTCCAATAAACTGTAGAATCACAGCGTGAGAGAATCGGTCGTTTTTCACTGTCTCCCACCATCTGCCTTGTGTGCAAGTTTGGCTTGTATCTTGATGTTGGCAAGGGAGATTTGAACTGTACCCATTAGTTTAATTTAAAAAATACAAAAGGCAGTTGACTGTTTGAATGCAGTGTGTAGTAGCCATATGCTAGCTAGTTCTGTAGCCGAGAAAAAAAAACCCCAAACGTACAAACTAGCTAATTTTGAAAGACAGCACGGGCTGAGATCTGAGGATGTGCTTCAATCCCATGACAAAGAACTCAGGATTGGCCTGAAGCTGTTGTGCGAGTGATTGTGCTGATAGGAGAGGGCGCATATGGTCGTGTGCTCCTGCGAAACCTGAGCAGACCCAGAGCACAGACAGGCTAGGAAGCTTTGTTTAAAGGTACTTTAGTGCCTGCTTATGGAATGATTTTCTAAATGGACGAGTCCCTTTTTAGTCAGAGCTCTGCCTTGTGTAAGGTTTATAAAAAGTTCAGAGGCTTCTTTCTGCTAGAGAACTGTGCAGCCCCATCGAGCCCCAGTATTGTTGTCTGACACTACGTGATTTTTATAGTTTTATGAATTACATGTATTCTGTGTCTGTGGAAAGTAAAAGCTGTCATAAATCATACTCTCTTATGAAAATAGCGTAGTATCTGCATCGTAGGCGCTTTGTAGCATTCACAGAGCTGGCAGCTGCAGATCTGTAAATGCTTCCTTTGATGGCAAAGCCCGTGCATTGTTACCTGGGAATGAACAGAGTAAAGTTCCCTGTTGTTAGGACTGATGGTGTGCTCACCACTGTGTTCTGGGGAGCCAGGTACACGTTTGTCTGTAGGGCAGAACTAGCTGATGGTGTGGGGTTGGTACATCTCCTCCGATGTGAGGTCTGTCCAGGGGTGGGGACTCAACCACCACCCTGGGCAGCCCATTCCAGGGCCTGACCACTGTCTCTGTGAAGAATGTTTCCTGCTGTCTAGTCTAACCCTCCTCTGGTGAAGCTTGAAGCCCTTCCCTCTGGTTCTATCACTAATGACCTGTGAGAAGAGATCAGCACCAACCTCTCCACAATGTCCTTTCAGATAGTGGTAGAGAGCAATGAGGTCTCCCCTCAGCCTCCTCTTCCTCGAACTAAACAGTCCCAACTCTCTCAGTCTCTCGTCATCAGATTTATTCTCCAGGCCCTTCCCCATCTTCATTGCCCTCCTCTGCACTCACTCCAGCACCTTGATGCCTCCTGTGTACTGAGGTGCTGGTTGGCCCATTGCTCTTGTTGTTTAGGTCAGCATTATTTAATGATTTAGGAAGCTCATCTGAATAATCTCTTCTGTTAGTTTTGGCCATTACTATGAGCATTGTAACATGGTACCAGATTTCTTGTGACCCATGACCACCACAAAACTAATGTTAATATCCATGCTCAAAATACACCCTGAATATCCAGAATGTGTCAGAGGACATGTCAGGGATCTGCTTTCTGGAGCAATTGCTAGAGGCTTTGTGACATAATTATGTGAAGGGTGGGTGTCAGGAGGATGGAGCCAGGCTCTGCTCAGTGGCATCTAATGATAGGACAAGGGGCAATGTGGGTCAGCTGGAACACTGGAGGTTCCACATCAAGATGAGAAGGAACTTCTCTGTGAGAATGACAGAGCACTGGAAGGGGCTGCCCAGGGGGATTGTGAAGTCTCCTTCTCTGGAGATGTTTAAAACACACCTGGACATGTTCCTGATCCTGCTGTGGTAAGGGGATGGGACTGGATGATCTTTCCAAACCCTAATGTTCTGTGATTCTATGACATAACCTAAGGACCTGTTTCTGGACCCTGTTCTTCACTAGCTGTGTGAAGTGAACTGCTGACACCCCGAGAATGTTTCTCTTATACAGCCTGACCTGCTGATAAATATTTATCCTCCCTGGGATTTATTTTGTTATATATTTATTTTGGAATCAGCAGCCGGTGGCAGGCAGTTTATTCAGACCACGGGAAATCCGATCGGGCGGCTTGGAGCCCGGCCAGTTGAGCACCCTAATTAGCAGGAAGATGTAATTAAAATGAAAGCAGATGTGGCTCGGGCAGGTGGTATTTCCCGCGTGCGTCCCGTTTGCCGCGTGCACACGCTGTACGCGGGGGGATACAAACGACTAGTGGATCTGCAAGGGCGAGAAGCCCGTCGCGCGTATGCTGAGCAGTTGGTCTGTGCAAGTGCTGCGCGCTCGCCCGGCGCGGCTGAAACTGCCGCATCCTCGGCTCTTAATGGACTGAGGCGAGTTCTGAAATCCTGAACATATGTGAACGTTTTTAAAACTCAGCCTGGACAAAGTTTGTGGGTAGGAAAAGAAGATCTATAAACGTAACACCTCCACGTGATGCCCTTCTTGCGTTCCTGTTTGATGATCTGCTGGCAGCTGCTGATGGGATCAGTGGATAGGCAAGATGATGCTTGGATCTCACGGAGCTCCACAGAAAAATGCTGTCTGGTTGATTCATTGTTAATCCCGCGATTTCAAAACAACCACTCACCTGAAATATACTCCATAAACATTCTGAAGTCTTACCCTAAATTTTATCAGCAATTTCGGTGAACTCGGAGTGAACCAAGGGCACAGAACTGCTAGAGAGACCCGGCGCAGGGCCACAGAGATGATGAAGGGAGTGGAGCATCTCCCTTATGAGGGAGCTGGGTCTCTTTTTAGCTTGGGAAAAAGGAGACTGAGGGGTGACCCCATTAGTGCTGATAAACATGTGAAAGGTGAGTGTCACAGAATCACTGAATTATTGAGGCTGGAAAAGACCTCGAAGATCATCCAGCACAGCCCATGACCTAACATCACCTCAATCATCTAGACCATGGCACTAAGGGCCACAGCCAATCTGTCCTTAAACATCTCTAGGGATAGGGACTCTGCTACTGCCCTGGGCAGTTCATTCCAGGCTCTGCTCAGTGGCATCTAGTGGACAAGGGGCAAGGGGCGTGAACTGGAAAAGAGGAGGTTCCACACTGATATGAGAAGGAATTTCTTCATGGTGAGGGTGACAGAACACTGGAAGGGGCTGCCCAGGGGTGTTCAGGAGATGTTTAAAACCTGCCTGGACATATTCCTGTGTGATTGGATCTAGGGGACCTTGCTGTGGCAGGGGGATTGGGCTAGATGATCTTTGGAGGTGCCTTCCAATCCCTAATGTTCTGTGATTCTGTGAAACGTTTACAGTTAAAATGTGGAAATAAAAGAATCAGTTCAACTTCTGCACATGTGGAACACACTTTTTTGGCTAGTCCTTGAAATGTAGGCTGTTTCCCATTCTCACTCCAGTACAAGTGTTCAAACTTGAGGTTTGTCCTATTTAAGGGAAAATTTTGTGCCTGTAGATTTTTGGGATGAAATCTGTAGAATCCTGCTGCAGTAGTAGGTTTTGGTTGGTTCATTGGGACTGGTAGCAGTTTAATCACAGAACATCAGGGATTGGAAGGGACCTTGAAAGATAATCTAGTCCAATCCCCGTGCCAAAGAAGGATCCCCCAGATCAAGTTGCACAGGAAAATGTCCAGGTGGGTTTTAAAAGTCTCCAGAGAAGGAGACTCCACAACCTCCTTGGGCAGCCTGTTCCAGTGCTCTGTCACCCTCGCTGTGAAGAAGTTCCTTCTCAAATTGATGTGGAACCTCTAATGTTCCAGCTCACAACCATTGCCTTCTGTCCTATCATTGGATGTGNAAAAGGAGACTGAGGGGTGACCCCATTAGTGCTGATAAACATGTGAAAGGTGAGTGTCACAGAATCACTGAATTATTGAGGCTGGAAAAGACCTCGAAGATCATCCAGCACAGCCCATGACCTAACATCACCTCAACAGGGAGATGTTCCACTCCCTAAGAGGACTATCTGGTAAGGAATTGTCTTACAACTACACTATTTAATCTTGTGATAGAGTGTCCTTCTGTGATTTTCCAGTGTCCTTAGAGCAGTGTTTTGGTGTCCCGGTGTATCACCACCTCCTTGTTTGCAATACCTTGTTCTCTGGCAAGCTGCTTAAAAAGTGCTGTTGCAGCAGATGACTCTCCACGAGGCTGCTGCAGCCTCATGGAAATCTCTTTGAGAGCATCTGATGAAGGCACAGAGTTATCCAGACAGTTATCGCTCTATTTATTAACTGTGATTCTAACCCGAGACCAAATCTCAGGTTTGCAGCGGCTCCATTTCGGGGTGTTATGCAGATTTACAGCGACTGAGATGTGCCCATTAACTTTGTGGTTATTCCCATCGACTGAACCTCAACAAGTAGCTGAATAAAGTCCCTTTTTTAATGTGAGGAATGGAATCAGAATTGGGCTGATGCTATATGACTGATGTTTCCATTTAGGCAGTATCCTAAATGGAAATTGGCAATCGCGTTGCTATTGATTCTCACCGAGTACGCGGCCACTTGCAAAAGTGAGGGAACATAATCATCCCCGAGGGCCTGTTTCTTTTCACTGCTTGAATCTTACAGCTGTGATGTGAGGAAAGGCTGAGGGAACTGGGTCTCTTGAGCTTGGAGAAACAGAGACTGAGGGGTGAGCTCTTTAATGTTGATAAATATGTGAAGGGTGGCTGTCAGTAGGATGGAGCCAGGCTCTGCTCAGTGTTATCTAACGACAGGACAAGGGGCAGTGGTTGTGAGCTGGCACAGAGGAGATTCCACATCAATATGAGAAGGAACTTTTTCATGGTGAGGTGACAGAGCACTGGAAGAGGCTGTTCAGGGGCGTTGTAGAATCTCCTTCTTTGAAGACGTTTAAAACTCACCTGGATATGTTCCTGTGTGACTTGATCTAGGGGATCCTACTGTGGCAGGGAATTGGACTGGATGATCTTTCGAGGTCCCTTCCAATCCCTCATGTTCTGTGGTTTTGTGATCTGTAGCCTAACATACAGGGAAATCTCCCTTCTAGGCAAAACTCTGGGTCTAAATTAACTTTGCTTTTTTTTTAAACATCTTCACATCCCTAATGTTCTGTGATGACTTGCAGTGCCCTGGAAGTTTTAGGAAACCAGTTACCTGACAGTGCGTAACGAAGGGCTATGAAGTGCATGTGAGGCATTGGGATTTTCCCAGGACTCTTGCCAAATGTCACACTTTCCCCTACTTGGGTTTGTTTAGGAAATACTATTTTTACATGTTTCATTTTTTAATCCAACTAGTGTGTAATAAAAATAATAAGTTCAACTAGGCTTTAAAGAGTTAGCTCAGACTTTTAAGTCACCAAAATGACATCAGAGAAAACAAGTGCGATTCGGTGACTGTAGAAAAGCTTCAAAGAAAAGTAATTTTGCTGGTGATGCTCATAAGATTTATCAGAGTCATCTAATATGTGGTGATTTATTGTAACATAATGAGTGCTCATCATTTGCAATTTGATTTTAACATGCTATAAAGACTTTACAGGGTAAATAGTGGATGCACTCATTCCTTTAACTTAATCAGATATCTTGTCACAAAAGTTTCCAAGACGTGGTGATTTAATTATGAAGTGGAAAGTAACTTTACTTCTATTACTATGGGAGCAATTTGCTGCTTCTGTCTTCGTCTTTTAGTGCTTCATACCTTTTATTTAACCTGAATACTTTGTGCATAACCTCATTGACCTGAGACACGGAGATAAGTTTCTTCAATTATTTATCCTATTAATGCTTCTGTCACCTGGGGGAAGTGCAGATATTTTGTTCCTGGTTGTGTTACTCAAACAAGTTTCTGTTCTTTCTGCACTGCCCAGCACTCTGTCATTGCATTAGCAGGCACAAGAGATGAAATTGGAAACTTGTGATATAGTGCAGATTGGATTAACTCATCTGGTTTGTGCAGACTGCTCAAAGATTTATTTTAAATAATTTAAAAAGATTTAATCTGCAAGACAGTTACTCCTCCTGATGGGATCTCTGAAGTCTTCACCACAACTCCAGTGTTCTTGTGATGAGGAAAGGCTGAGGGAGCTGGGTCTCTTGAGAAAAAAGGAAACTGAGGGATGACCTCATTAATGTTGATAAATATGTGAAAGGGCAGGTGTCAGGAGGATGGAGCCAGGCTCTGCCCAGTGTCATCTGCTGATACAACAAATGGCAACGAGTGTGAGCTGCAACAGAGGAGGTTCCACAGAGATATGAGAAGGAGCTTTTTCATGGTGAGAGTGACAGAGCAGTGGAAGGGGCTGCTCAGGGGGGGTTGTGGAGTCTCCTTCTCTTGAGATGTTTAAAACCTGCCTGGATGTGTTCCTGTGTGACTGGATCTAGGGGATCCTGCTGTGGTGGGGGGAATTGGACTGGAGGGACTTTTGAGATCACTTCAAACCCCTGATGTTTTGTGATTCTGTGCTTAGCTAGGAGCATCCTGCCTGCAGCATCAGAGCACCGGCCTGTCTGTAAAGCACTTGGTGGGATTCTCCACCACCTATCACTTGCAGTGATGATTTTAAAGAGCCTGTGCATTATTCATCCATTGCTTTGGATGTCTGCAAGGCAGACAGTATTTTTTAAGGTTCTAAATATAATCACTCCTGAATATAATTGGCTGGAAGTGAAGGTTGCAAACAGGTGTTTCAGGCAGATTTAATATCTCTGTGCTTGGAGATCAATACCTCTCTGACTCGTTGCCTTGTTTCTATCCTGAGTTTCACAGATGAAAATAAACCCAACCAAAATTCCTAACAAATGTGAGCAAATATTCCCTAAGCTTTTCACTCTGGAATTGGGTCATGGTTTTTTTTAACTTGAATAATAGTGCTTTTTTATTTTTGCCCTGCTTTTCTTACATAAGTACTTGCCTGTGTAAGTAGAGGAAGCCTTTAATTGTCCCTTCAGCAGGTCTGTCCTTTAGAGTTGCCTTTGAAGCACACTCCACACCTCTTATCTTTGGCCATTTGTAGGGGAGGAGGCTGGTCCTTCAGTGCCATCACCATTTTCAACCTGTGGTCCATCTGGTAGCAGGTGTTGAGCAGCGATACAAGCGCAGCAGTACAAGCCCAGACCAACCCATCTCAAGTCTCAGTTGGCCTCTTTGGTGCATACTGCCAAAATCATTCCTGGGCTTGTGTTGTGAGCTTGCCAAGCTGTTGGCTGAGCCAGTCCTTCGGTGCAGGTAGAAAATCTGAGGAAAGCTTGCAGACAGCTAGCACAATATTTGGGGAAACAGTTCCATGCTGTTCAGCAAATTTGCTTTGCTTTACGAATCGAAGCCAAACATATAATTACAACTGATTTTCAGCATCGTACCCTCCTTCAAGTCTGTGAAATGTTCCTTCAGTTTGTGTTCTTCATTCACTGGTTGGTTAAATTGATGGTCCATGAGAAATTTGATCAGCACCAGAGAGATGAATTTTGAAGCAATTACTGGGGTCATTTCTATATGGTTGTGTTTCACAGAATCACATAATCATTCAGGTTGGGAAAGACCCTTGGAATCATCGAGTCTACCGTGTGACTTGGTCTGGGTGATCCTGCTGTGGCAGGGAGATTGGACTAGATGATCTTTTGAGGTCCCTTCCAATCCCTAATGATTTTATGATTCTACCATGAATCCTGCTCTACATGTTCACCCCTGAACAAGATCCCCCAACACTTCATCTAAACATTTCAACTGGATGTGTTTCAACTGGATGTATTTCTTAGTTTTATTTTCCAAAAAGCAGTTGGCTTTTGGGGAGAGTCTAGCACAGAGGTACAAAGATGATTAAGGGAGTGGAACATCTCCCTGATGAGGAAAGGCTGAGGGAGCTGGGTGTCTTGAGCTTGGAAAAAAGGAGACTGAAGGGTGACTTCATTAATGCTGATAAATGTGTGAAGGGCGGGTGTCAGGAGGATGGAGCCAGGCTCTGCTCAGTGTCATGTAATGGTAGAGGCAATGAGTGTAACCTGAAACAGAAGAGGTTCTATATCAATATGAGAAGGAACTTCTTCCCAATGAGGGTGATGAAGCACTGGACCAGGCTGCCCAGGGAAGTTGTGGAGTCTCCTTCTCTGGAGACATTTAAAACCTGCCTGGATGTGTTCCTGTGCAACTTGGTCTAGGTGATCCTGCTGTGGCAGGGGGATTGAACTAGATGATCTTTCGAGGTCACTTCTAATGTCCTGTGACTCTGTGATTCATAATTAGTAAGAAAGTACTTGTAAAAAAAAAGGAAACCAGTGTGATTGACATTTTATGACTGAGGTACAAGGATCCTGGGGACAAATCAACTGAAACTGTGTTTTCTTACGTGTCTTTTCCAGAGATTTGTTGCAGTTCCCTGGAGAAGATGATGTAGACGTTGCAATGAAAATTCTGGGTCAGTGGACTTCCCAAGGCCTTGAAGATGTCCGGCTGGTAAATTACTCCATTTTGCTTGACCTCCCAGGCTCTTCTTCAAACACAGTCACTCTGAGAAACAGCGGAGAATGCTTTTATCCCAGTGGACAACAGTGCAACAGAGAGCCCAAAACACTTCATGACCAAGACCTGCTGTACTCCTATGCAGCTTTCTCTGCCAAAGGAACTCTTGAGGTACTGTGGCCATTTGTCATTTGTGGTGAAATAGTTAGAAAATATCAGCTTTTGTAGAACTTGGCTGGCAAAGTGCCCATGGTGAAACATCTACCCTTCAAATGAACACGTTTAGGTAGGATATGATGTGGTCGATCTCAGTGGAAACTGAAACAAATACTCTTTTGTGTTAAAGTATCAGAGTTTATGAATTGCCATCCATTGCTTGGGTGTAAAAACCTGAAAGCTGTGTCTAGAGCTATGTCTTATTCCTCTTGATGTGTAAGTGCTACTGGTTTGAGGGATGCTTGCAGGAAAGGTAAGATGAGCTTTTCCACCGTGAGACCGACAGGAGTGCTGCGCTAATAGCTGGAGCTTCTGAATTATGGTTGTGGGTCTCCCATACTTTCTTCCGTGCCAACTCAGTTGACACATCTGCTCTGTTTCCTCTTGGAAAACCCTGATTTGTAGTTTTATCTTACTGTAGCGTTTGTTGGGAAGTTTTGTCAGTGAAAAGATCCTGCCTATTGGGATTTATTACTCGCCGAGTGAAATAAGATCTTGGATTATCTTGTTTTATCCTCTTTACTGTCTTCGCTGACTGCCTTCTACGTTTTCTTTCCAAATATATTGGGAGTGCACAAAGGGGTCATCACTTCTGTTTACCTTCCTAGCTGAGGTAGTATAAATCTCAGTAAATATTCCCCAAATATAAAACTTGCAATTTCACTGACAACTGCATCACTGTTTTCTTTCTCTTTTTTAAAACGGTTGGTCTTCCAGGGTTTTTTGCATCTTGGTTTTGTTAGTGTTTAAAAGACAGGCTTGCTTTGACAACCTGGAACACTAATAGATTATATAGGCTTTGAAATGCTTTGGGTCTGGAGGATACCACTTCTACAATATTTTGTACTTTGTGAATACTGTAATAGTTCACAGAATCACACAACATTAGGGATTGGAAGGAACCTCAAAATATCATCTAGTCCAATCCCCCTGCCACAACAGGATCACCTAGATCAAGTTGCACAGGAACACATTGAGGCAGGTTTTAAACATCTCCAGAGATGGAGACTCCAGAAACCTTCTAGATTGTTCCTGTCACCCTCACCATGAAGAAGTTCCTTCTCACTTTGATGTGGAAACTCCTATGTTCCATTTTATGCTTATTGCCCCTTGTCCTATCATTAGATGCCGCTGAGCAGAGCCTGGCTCCATCCTCCTGTCATCTGCCCTCTCCATATTTATCAACATTCATGGGGTCAGCCCTCAGTCTCCTTTTTTCCAAACTAGAGACCCAGCTCCCTCAGCCTTTTCTCATCAGGGAGATGCTTCACTCCCTTCATCATCTTTGTGACTCTGTGCTGGACTCTCTCCAGCAGTAACGTGCCCTTCATGGAACTGAGTGGCCCAGAACTGGACACAATACAGCATGTCAGTAAATATTAATAAGAACTTCAGTCAATACTGGATTTCTGATGGTGAAATACAACAACTGAGTATTTTCCTGATGTTTTTGACAGTGTTTGCCCATGAACTTTATTGATAAATGTGTAAAAGCACCATGGAAATCTTGTAATGACCCAAAATGAGGACAGTTGCATGATGCTAACGAACCTATTTCATGCACTATTGAGCCCTAGGGACTTCTTCAAGAGAGGAAAACTAATAGAGTTCTTGCTCTCCTTTGGGAAAGGGGCTCCTGTCTCCTTCCTACTTTCTGTATTGAGTCTCATGGTAGTTAGCTCTCTACAGCCTCTGTTGTGGGGCTCTCCATCAAGCCAACAACTTCCAAGTAAAGTTTCTTGTCAAGAAGTGAGTTGAAGCAGGTAACGGTAGATTCTAACCCATGTGATGCACGCTTTAACTTTCACACTGGTGAGTGAAAAGTACAGATGAATAGTTTTGGCTTCTCACCTCTATCACTTAGGAACTCCATATGCAGTCCTGTTTACTCTATGTCACTTAATCAGAGTAACTTCCATGAGATAAAGGTACAGTTACGGCCTTTGAGATGTTATTTCATGGAAATCAATGTGTCACTCACAAATTCTTCTGATTAATGGAAATCCAATGTTGTGAGGACAGTCAGCCATGTTAGTCCCAGCAACACATGTTCCACGTTCAGTTATAAATCGGGGTAGTTTTCTGTAGGACTTTTGCAGGAATGAGAAGCACATGCACTGTGTTGTGCTCATCGCTAGGGCTGGGCCTCGGCTTTGGCAAAACTCAAGGCTTGGACTTCAGCCAAAGAATGACCCTGTGCTCTTTTAACACTAAGATCTTTGAAATACTGAGCATCCTCACAGAACTTAAGATGTTTAAAAAAACAAAGTGAATTTAGATCCAGAGTTTTGCCTAGAAGGGAGATTTCCCTATATGTTTAGGCTACAGATCACAAAACCACAGAACATGAGGGATTGGAAGGGACCTCGAAAGATCATCCAGTCCAATCCCCTTGACACAACAGCATCACCTAGATCAAGTCACACAGGAACATGTCCAGGGATGTTTTAAACATCTCAAGAGAAGGAGACTCCAGGCAGCCCCTTCCAGTCTTCTGTCACCCTCTCCATGGAGAAGTTCCTTCTCATATTGATGTGGAAACTCCTCTGTTCCAGCTCACACCCATTGCCCCTTGTCCTATCAGTAGATGCCACTGAGCAGAGCCTGGCTCGATCCTCCTGACATCCACCCTTCATATATTTTTCAGCATTAATGATGCTGATAAATCAAAAGTCTCCTTTTTTTCTCAGCTCAAGAGACCCAGCTCCCTCAGCCTCTCCTCATTGCCCACTTCCATCATGATGTTCCACTCCCTTCATCACCTTTATGGTTCTGCACTGGACTCTCCAGCAGTTCCTTGTCCTCCTTGTACAGATAAGTTGGTCATGACCTAACCTTCCTGACTTTCATTGCTACGCAGTAATCTCTGAAATAATGGAACTAGAAAAACTTTAAGTGACAAACAGCAGGTGGTGACAGTTGCTGGCTTCAGCCATCAGTGAGTGACTTGATTGCTGGCAGCGGAACTGTAGGTTGCATATTTAGAATATCTTCCAGTGGGTTGTGATTGCAAAGTCATGAGGGTTTTCCTGTGAAAAGGTATTTTTGTAACAGCTCCTCATAATCTGAATAATTTTCTCTCCAATGTGACTCATCCTCAGCAGAGAGTTTCTATTGTGTGTCGCATAATCAAGTCCAATTGCTAATGTTGCTTTGATGCTGCTGCTTCGTTCTATCTCATTTGTGTATTTGGTTTGCTAAAAGTTCGGGCAAATAAAACCATTAAGTTATTGCAGTCGGGCTACCAGCAGAGCTGCAGCTTGACTTTCATGTTGACAAGGTTGTTTGCAGAATAGCAAGGCTCATTTTCTTTGACCACCTGTCATGTCCATTCATCATATGGCCATTGTGCGTGAGCCATCCAATTTGTGCTTCCTGGTAACGGTCTGAACGGCATTCGTGAGTAAAAATGTGAGCGTTTGTGATCTGAAATCCACTTCAAAAACCTACTTAGTGCCGTTGTGATGGATGGTACACTTTAGTACTACTCTATATTTCATGGAGCCCTGAAAAGGTGACACCGTTTACCCATCGCAGTGACAGGCAGGGCAGCCTACGCTTCTGGAGAGGGCTGTCTGGTCGGTTTGGAAATAGACATTGCAGCAGTTATGTAAATTGTGTGTTGTAGACTAGGTCACTCTAAGGAAAGAATGACATACCTGAAATATATTTGTATTAACACTTAAATATCAGCCACCTTTTACAGAGTTTAAACCTTTTTTTTTCCTACTTGAGGAAAATGAGAGCCGCTCTGGCCGACAGAGTTACATGCATAAGGGGAAATTACACTGCATCAAACTGATGTGCTAAAGCAAAATATGTTGTCAAGCAGCATCCAGCCAGCCCCTGAGTGTAGTGTGGTGTGATGAATCTGAATGTGCTGCTCCCTGCCTCCACGGTGCCCAGTGATCTGAAAGCAGGGGCTGTATGCGCAGGGATGAGCTGGAGAACCCTCATTGGGAGCCGAGGGGAGGAGTGTGTGAACCCCCAGAGATGCGGCACCCTCCCTTCAGTGCCACCCTGGTGAAGTAGTGTCAGTGTAGGTGCATATTGTAGCCCATCTGTTAACACACATGGTGGGGATGCCCCTGAGAGCAGTGAAGTGTGAGTAAGGATCCGCCTTGGCTGGAGGCGCAGCAGAAGGCTGGGTGGTACCGGGGTCAGCTGGGTGGTTGGTTTCCAGCAGGCCCAGGGAGCGCAGAGAACTTCAGGAAGAAGCAAGTGTTCGGTTTCTGTGTCACAGCACTCATCTGCTCTATTCCCTGTTTCTCTAGCAACTGTGAAGAGAAAATCTTAGCAGATGTAATGGCTGCTGTCTTGGGACAGCATTCAAGGACAGCCTGATTAAAGCAAAATGCAGATTGTATTTGCTTTGTATTCCCTGGTTTTCTGAAATTATGTTTGTGTAGCCTGATGTTTTCCTAACCTTCCCTTCACCTTAAGTTTATGCACTCTGCTTTATGGAAGTGTTTGAGAACTTCTGGCAGTCCGTCCTAGCTCTGCTTTAATGGTTTCAACAGGGATGCTTAGTGTCCTCTCTTCCATGGCACTGGCTCGTGCTGCACTCCTCTGCTTGTTCAGGAATAAGTGCCTGCAGAATGCATTCTGATCCTTTTGCCAGGAATTCTGGCAGGATCGTCGACAGGTCCTCTGGTCTTTCTATTTCCCATTGTGGATGCTCTCAGCAAGCCAAGCAAAACATTGTTTTTCTTTCCTGGAGCTCATACACTGAAAGGTCTATGTTGGTTCAGGAACCAGGAGAGGATGCAAGTACTCGCACGGTCTTAAAATGGGAGTGCATGCAGGCAGGGATTTGGTGGCCTCATGGATGGAAATGAATCATGGCCATCTCCAAGGCAGTCCTCTTGACATCTCGCTCTGTCTGCTTTGTACTGTGACCCTCTCCTCTGCCCCTGTTCCTGGACTCGTTGGACTCCTCCACTCCATCCTTGCCATCATCCGTATTCCCGTGCTGATTCTACCCACTTCTCTGTTTGAAGTGCCTGCTGGCTTTAGGCTTTTAAACTCCCAGCTCAGCCACTGATATCTTTGATTGGTTTTGGAGGGCTGCAGGGAGCAGACTAGTGAGAATGCCGACTGTTTTCCTCTATCTACAGCGAGTGGAAGAGATTCTTTACATCTGTTGATAGCATATCAACCTGCTTCGGTTCATTTGTTTTGGTGACATTTCCTCAGCTAAATGAGAACTCACCGCAGAGATTAATGCAACCTGAAGTAATACGACAAGTATGAACCCATCTGTTAAACTCCCTGAGTGATATTCCCTCCGTTCTTCAGTCTTGGCAAGATGGGGAATAAGGAGACCAGGATTCAGACTGCTGTCAGAATCATTATGTAGGAGGGGGGCTTGCTCACTTCTTATTAAATACCCCATATGTTCCTGTGTGACTGGATCTAGGGGATCCTGCTGTGCTGGGGGGGATTGGACTAGATGATCTTTCGAGGTCCCTTCCAATCTCTAATGTTCTGTGATTTTCTTAGGGCTGTGCTGAGATGTCTCCTCTCAACATCTATCGCCTTCTTTCACAGGTCCATCACTCTGCAGGAAGGTCGGAGTCTTCCTCTCCTCTACTGCCTGCCCCTCTAATGTGTTGCAGTCACTGCAGGCTCTCTGTTCATGTGCCTTAGAGTTCCCTCCCCTCTCTGCCAGGTCTTTACAGCACTGCAGCACTGCTTCCTTGCCACGCGTGCAGCTCTCCATATTTCTAGCTCTGCACCAAAAGGTTACAAGTTCCTTTGAAGGACCAGTCCATCCAGAAGTCCTTGACCCCACAGCTTGCTTTCGGTTGTGCTGGAAATGTGATTAGTACATCCTTATTATCTCTTCTCTTCCCTCCAGCTAATCAGTGCTAATTTCTTTAGCAATATTTCTGACTTAAGATTGGTGTCAGCGGGTTGGTTTTAGAAAACATTAACATCTTCCCAGGTTATTTTTATCCCCAGGCGAAAGTTCCACGCGAGCCTTCTGCAGCACGCTCACTTGCACATCTCCGGTTCCAGAGGCAGAGGGTGCATATAATTTAGATTAAATAATCACAGCATCTCACCCTAAGTCTTCCGGTGGTTCCTGATGGCGCGTCGGTGCAAAACATCAAGCTGGGGGGAACCTTGATACGTGTGCGCGTTTAATTCCTTTAGGCATGCCAGTTTGGTTCATTATTATCTTTATTAATGTTTTCTAAAATTCCCTCTCTGAAGAGACGTGCGCTCGCTGAAATGAATCCCTAGCAACTGAGATCAGCTTGCAGATGGTTAGGGCTATAGGTTGGATAACACATCCGCACAAATGAGGAGAATCATGCCAGTTTTGTAGCGTTTAGACATTTTAGAGGAGCTTTATTTATCTTTTATTTATAGAAGTGCTTCTCAGAAACTTCTTCCACAAATAATCTTAGACCACCGTGCCGCATACCAAGCAGGCAGAGCAAATTTTCGAGACAATCTCGCTAAGAATATGGATTTTAGAATAGACTTGACCTTTAAACAGCAAAACAACATTCAACATTAACTACAGCATAGCTGCCATTCCATTATAATTACATATAGAAAGCTGCAGAATGCAGTGTGAAGGTTATACAGTTTCAAATTGCAGGCAGGGACTACAAAAACAATCACCGAAGAGATGTCCTGCAGAACATCCTGTCAGTTGGCTGGCATCTATCACACAGCCCGTCATGAATAGAGTCGTATAGCTCCCTAAAAATAATAGTACTTGATCATGCACAAAAGCCCAGTTAACACTGCTGCAGGATTTGTGGGCTGCTGAAGGGCAGCTGCAGACATGCAGATGGCCACTGCTGCAAAACCTCGTGTCTGTTGAGGATTGGGAGTCAGCGCTGCACGAGCCTCTTACTAAAATGTCATTACTGCTGTTTTGTTAGTAATAACATCATCAGTAATAAACGAGAGCTTTTTAAATGCAAAAAAGCTAAAGGTGAGGTGTCTTGGAATCTACAGCTGTAACAGATCACTGAGCACTTCCACGCCGCTGCACATAATCAGCTCGAGGCGCTTTCCAGTAAGGCCTCTGTACAGAGAGGGAGTGATGCTGAACCATAAACGTCATTTCTATTCCGATTGCGTGTTGAAAACTAGAGGGTGCAAACACTGAAGACATGGGAAATGGGTTGGGTGCTTAATTCGGGTTCAGTGCTACTAGTATTCCTAGTGCCACTAATGGGAATTGCATCCATTTTAACCAGAGGTGAATTTGGGCTGTTAGGAGTCGCTGTGAGAAATGCAAGTGGAAGTAACTTTTGTGCATCCATGGATCTCCAAGACATTTTCAGTTATTCCATTGTCTAGTTTGGACCAGGGGAGTTGCCGTCACTTGAGCAGTTCAACAGATACCTGGGTTGATACCTGCTCAGCTATTCTCATGCCCACTTTGGTGTTCACAGAACTGGAAGGGACCTTGAAAGGTCATCTGGTCCAGTCCCCCTGCCACAGCAGGATCCCCTAGATCCAGTCACACAGGAACATGTCCAGGTGGGTTTTAAACATCTGCAGAAGAGACTCCACAACCCCCCTGGGCAGCCTGTTCCAGGGCTCTGTCACCCTCACTGTGAAGAAGTTCCTTCTCAGATTGATGTGGAACCTCCTGTATTCCAGCTCACACCCATTGCCTCTTGTCCTATCATTTGATGCCCCTGAGCAGAGCCTGGCTCCATCCTCCTGACACCCACCCTTCATCTCTTTCTAAACATTAATGAGGTGACCCCTCAGTCTTCTTTTTTCTCAGCTAAGAAGCAAAAGGGGATTTGGCACAAACCTCAATAGAAGCTGCTCCAGATCAAATGTCAATCTGTTTGCCAAGTCACAAGGGGCACATCTTGCTTGGGTAGTGCTGTGGTACTCAGCTGAGTTTTTCTTTTACCTCTCAGTAAATATGAACCTGTCAACAACATACTTGTGTGCCGTTCAAGTTTGCAAAGGCAGTAGCATCCACACGAGAGGAGTTCAAAGTAAAAACCTGCTTCTGCTGTGAGCTGTGTGGTTAGAGTTTCAAGGATCTTATAAATTTACCCAATATTTTGAAGGTTCGAAGATGCCTTGAAAGGATCTTGCTGACACTAAAAACAAAGGCAACAATTCCCTCCAACAGAGAGGCTACAAAGCAAATATTATCAGCTTTTAAAAAATCACTAGGATGAGAAAAACACTGGAAGAAACAAACACAATTGATATAATGAGGACAGTAAGAAAACATTATTGTGTTTATATCATCCTCACTTCTTATCCCTAAAACTAATTGTTTAAAACACACAGGAACAACAAATGCCTGGTTGCAGTGCTGCTCAGCTTTGTGGTAGTTCTGAGTGACTGTAAAATACTACATTGATTAAACTATTGCTGTTGTCTTCTTTCTGTTCTTTTTTGAGGAAGAGAACCAAATCCTATTGTTATAAGGAACATTAGCAATATAAAAGCTTCTCCAGTTGGAAGCAGATTACATCTTAGCTTCCAGAATGCTGGAAGCCTGAGATTCTGACCTTGGCTGTCACAAGCATCAGTCACATCCATAAGAATATGAGAAGGAACTTCTTCCCGATGAGGGTGACAGAGCACTGCCCAGGAGGGTTGTGGAGTCTCCTTCTCTGGGGACCATTAAAACTCATCTGGACATGTTCCTGTGTGACTGGATCTAGGGGATCCTGCTGTGGCAGGGGGAGTGGACTGGATGATCTTTCCAGGTCCCTTCCAATCCCTGATGTTCTGTGAGTCTGTGAATAACAGTTACAATCACTGTAATGGAATGAATGTAAAAAACAAGAACAATCCACTTTTCTGACATCCTGCTCTGGCTTATTTCTGAAAATAGAGGGGAAGAGTCTAAGTAATGGTGGTGTCTCTTGTGACTCGGAGCTGGCTGCTGAAAAGAATCAGGAGTTACTGTTTTCTATTATTCGTCCACTGTCTTAGATGCAGCGTGATAAATCTTATCAGTTGAAGCCTTCACAAGGTGTTTTATCTGAGGAGCTATCTCTATGTACTTCTACAGTCAGTATTGGGCAGTGTTTTGTCAAAATCTTAAAAATGGATTATTTTCTTTCTCGAGATGTAATCACAAGATCACAGAACATTAGGGACGTCCAAAGATCATCCAGTCCAATCCCCCACCACAGCAAGATCTCCTAGATCAAGTTGCACAGGAACACGTCCTGGTGGGTTTTAAATGTCTCCAGAGAAGGAGACTCCACAATCTGACTGGGCAGCCCCTTCCAGTGCTCTGTCACCCTCACTGGGAAGAAGCTTCTTCTCATATCCTCTGTTCCATCTCACACCCACTGCTCCTTGTCCTATTATTAGATGCCATTGAGAAGAGTCTGGCTCCATCCTCCTGACACCCAGCTCTCACATTTTTCTGAACATTAATGGGGTCACCCCTCAGTCTCCTTCAGCTTTTCCTCATAAGAGAGATACTCCACTGCCTTCATCATCTTTTTGGCTCTATGCTGGACTCTCTCAAGCAATTCCTTTTGGAACTGAGGGGCAAATTCAGAACTGGACACAAGACTCCAGATGAGGTCTCATCAGGGCAGAGCAGAGAGGGAAGAGAACCTCTGTCCATCTGCTAACCACTTCCCTTCTGATCCACCCCAGGATGCCATTGGCCTTCTTGGCCACAAGGGCACATTGCTGGTTCATGGTCATCCTGCAGACCACCGTGACCCACAGGTCCCTTCTTGAAAGCTTTCCTATGAGACTGTGGGGTTTTTTTTCCTCATGATTGTGTTCTTTTTTATGTTCTGAAATGAATGAAGCCCTGAGATTCCAAAACAAGTGTGAAGATGTCCTATCGGTGTTCGGTTGTGGTAATATGGAGTTCAAATATAATCTTTTGAGCTGACTGGGCTGAAAGAGTGGAAATCAGTTCTTAAAGAAAAGAAAGCAAGCATAGGGGACAGGGTTGAAATGTAACATAAACTAGTGGAGGATAAAGCTGCCATTATGTGGATAATGCGGTGAGGACAGATTTTAGCAGCTTGTCTGCTGCCTTTGTTGCAGACTTTGGGTATAAAAGAGCAAAGGATGTTCCTCTCTGGAGACAGCTTTGAGGAACGCTGTCAGTCTGGACACAGAGCCTTAATAGTGAGAAAAACCAAAAAGCAAAGGGGGCCTCTCAGGAAAACCCTTTGAAGCAAGTATCTTTTGAAAGCCTTTCAGAGGAGGATGAAAAAACCGTGCAGCTCTGATACAGCTGGTTGAAAAATAAAATAGGTAAGATCTGAATTCTTAAACATGTAAAAAAGGTGAATAAACATAAGAAGCTCCAGTTGCCAACCGTAGGCCAGTCACTGTTGGGTACCAAAGTGTGGAACAGCACTGGGTGTCTTGGTGGACCAGTCAAAATCGCAGAGCCTGGGCACTGGGTGGACTGAAATGAGCCAGTAGTTTGCCCAGGTGGCCAAGAAGGCCAATGGCATCCTGGCTTGGTTTAGAAATCGTGTGGACAGCAAGAGTAGGGAGATCCCCCTGTACTCAGTGCTGGTGAGGCCACATCTTGAGTGTTGTGTCCAGTTTTGGGCACCTCAATACAAGGGAGATGTGAAGATGCTGGAGCAGGTGCAGAGGAGGTCAATGAAGCTGGTGAAGGGCCTGCAGAATAAATCTTATGAGGAGAGACTGAAAGAGCTGGGGCTCTTTAGTTTGAAGAGGAGGTTGAGAGGAGACCTCATCGCTCTCTACAACTACCTGAAAGGATGTTGTAGAGAGGTTAGTGGTGGTCTCTTCTCACAGGCAATTAGTGACAGAACAAGAGGGAATGGGGTCAACTTACAACAGGGGAGGTTTAGACTGGATAGCAGGAAAAGTTTTTTCACAGAAAGGATGGTCAGGCACTGGAAGGGGCTTCCCATGGTGGTGGTTGAGTCGCCATCCCTGGATGTGTTTAAAGATCGTTTGGGTGAGGTGTTGAGGGATCTGGTTTAGGAGTGAGCTTGTAAGGTAGGGTAGATGGTTGGACTTGACAATCCCAGTGGTCTTTTCCAACCAGAGTGATTCTGTGATTCTATGAAAAAGTCTTGAGAAACTGCTTTTGCTCAGAACTTTACTCTTAAGCTGGTTGGAAGCAGCTTTTCTGACGGTGCCCACCAGTTACAATCCCAGGAGAGAAGTATCCACTTACCAGTAAAAAAGGAATCAGTGCAAACCAAACAAAGCTTTTACCACAGTCAGGCCTTCCTGGGTTTTTTATGTCTGATGTGCTCTCTCTTCCGCTCAGTATAAATAAATCTCATGTCTAGCACCCTGTCTAATGAATATTAGTTACTGTGTTTATCTCTCTTATTAAGAGTGCCTTAATGAGAATTAATTGTGAGATTTATCAGTTCTAGTCTCATGAGTATTTCTTCTGTTCCTGAGCTCTGCAGTTCAAAGAGAAGGTGACTAATCAATCACCAGCTTGCAACTGGCCTGAGAGTAGGGGGGTGTGTGTGTGAGAAAGAAGATGCCTCAAGGAATTTATCTTCCTTCCACTGAATTATGTTACCATATAGAGTTAGTCTTGTCTCCTGTAAGATTCACTGCTTCACACTGATGTCTTTGAGGGCAGACAGAGGTGAATAAGGATAGAAGACGTCTGGCAACAGCTTCAACTGCTAGAGAGGAGAGCTGCTTAAATATGCAAGAAAGCTCTTTCTGCATTGTCATCCAGGAGTGAAGTTCCTCCTACTCCAAGTCAGTGCTGGCCAGGCTCGATCTTTATCTGGGGAGCATTTGAGATGCTGAAGTAGTGTGAAAATCCGTACTGTTGTTACTGGCAAAAAATTCACTGCATCCTTCTTCTCAAACAAAATATTTATTCCCCAAAATGTTCTCATGGATTTGCCCATGTTGTCCTTTTCCCTATAAACTTCTGTGTCTGAAAGCTAAAAGAAAATACTATCATCATGTACCGACCCACGCTGCACATCTTGAATGAGAAACTGTATTGATGGCAACAGTCTTGGGCCAGGGTCTGACTGGCTCTCTGTTCTGTTTCCCTGATGATCTGACTGCTATTGTCTAATCACAGAACATTAGGGACTGGAAGGGACCTCAAAAGATCATCCAGTCCAATCCCCCTGCCACAGCAGGATCACCTAGACCAAGTCACATCACAAGAACACATCCAGGTGGGTTTTAAACATCTGCAAAGAAGGAGACTCCATAAGCCCCCCTGGGCAGCCCCTTCCAGTGCTCTGTCACCCTCACCAAGAAGTTCTTCTCATATTGATGTGGAACCTCTTCTGTTCCAGCTCACACCCATTGCCCCTTGTCCTGTCATTAGATGACACTGAGTAACGCCTGTAGCGTTGTGCTGTCTGAAAGAAAGCTTTTCATTTTCTCTGCAGACAATGAGGCTGATTTCTTTACAACCTCTAGCAGATACTAAGTGGGTATCACAACTGTAAAGACAGATGAAGAGGGAACCTCTTCAGTAGACAGTACAGCTAGTGAATATTTTTAATCACGACCATTTGCGTTCTTTGTCTCATCTATTGAATTTAGCTTGTGTTTGTTAGAATTCAGGGAAGGGAACACTTGGTGTTGAAAGACAATTTATGAGAGTGTGTCCTGAGCTCCCTGCCTCTTGCTTCTTTTTATTGATCATTCAGCATTTTGGGAGGAGAGAGGTTGTTAACGGTTGAGCTGACAGAATTGAGTACTGATTGCTGTAGTAACTAATAGGTCTGTAATTTCTGCTGCCAGTGGTAACTGCACCGTGCAGTACTGTTACTACAATACTCAGCTCTTCTCTACTGGTGTAAAAGGGCATGACCTGTGTGGAGGATGAAGGCACCTCTGTTCTGATTCAGCTCCAGAGCTCTGGTCAGGCTGCAGGGATGCAAGACGTTTGTGTTGAGCAGTGAATTCAGTTCTGTGTTGTCAAGTCAGATTGATAACTCCATCAAGTTGTCCAGATTCCAGAACCTCTTCAGACTTTTCCATGTAGTTTACATAATGTGAACATTTCTGGAGGTTTTCTTTTGGGATTCTGTTAAACAACTCCAGGGACCAGTATAGGTTGGAGATTGACCTGTAGGAGAAAGAGACCTGGGGGGCCTGCTGGACAGCAGGATGGCCAAGAGCCAGCAATGTGCCCTTGTGGCCAAGAAGGCCAGTGGCATCCTGGGGTGGATCAGAACTTCTCCCTCTTTACTCTGCCCTGGTGAGACCACAGATGGAGTATTGTGTCCAGTTCTGGGCCCCTAAGTTCCAGAAGGACACACAACTGTTGGAGAGAGTCCAGTGCAGAGCCACAAAGATGGAGTGGAACATCTCTCTGCTGAGGAAGGGCTGAGGGAGCTGGGTCTCTTTAGCTTGGAAGAAGGGAGACTCAAGGGTGACTTCATTAATGCTGATAAATTTGTGAAGGGGTGGGTGTCAGGAGGATGGAGCCAGGCTCTGCTCAGTGTCATCTAGGAGCAATAGGACAAGGGGCAATGTGTGTCAGTTGGAACAGAGGAAGTTCCATATAAACATCATAAAGAACTTCTTCGTGGTGAGGGTGACAGAGCACTGGAAGGGGCTGCCCAGGAAGTAGCTGGAGTCTCCTTCTCTGGAGACGTTTAAAACCCACCTGGACATGTTCCTGTGCGACTGGATCTAGGTGATCCTGCTCTGGCAAGGGGTTGGACTGGATGATCTTTTGAGGTCACTTCCAATCTCTAATGCTCTGTGATTCTCTGATCCTGACACTCATCCTTTAGATACTTGTAAGCATTTATATGAGACTTACCCTCACGCCTCTCCTCTCCAGGCTAAACAGCCGCAGCTCTCTCAGCCTGTCTTCCTACGCAAGATGACCATGAGATAGGAAAGATGTCATTTTCCCTTTCACAACTGCACGTTTGCTTCTCCAGACCTGATGAAATGCTGCTTTAATGCTCAGGTTTCTGTTTACCACACTGTGTGCTTGAGCATCTCTCTGATTACGTTCAAGTACATGATGGCCAGGCAAGGGCTGTAAGTACTCTGTGAACGAGCCTTTATTCTACTTTGGAAAATAGAGTTCTCCCTGACATTTCTGAAAGCTTGAGTGTTCTTGTATTGCAGTGGGTGACCTCCTTTTGAATACACGTGTGTGTTTATCTGTGTCTCGGAGGTGCACGTCTGTGTTATCTTGATTTGTATAAAACAGTACTTGCCATCAGAACAGCTTCTGTGTGCACACAAGTGCAGCCAGCCTGTGTGTTTCATACAGTGTGCGCGAGAGCTGACGGGGGAAAAAAAAGAGAGAGAGAAAGCTGAAACTCTTTTCCCTAGCAAATTAAAATATCAAGTGCATTACAGTTACAAAACAACATCCTTAAATTTTACTTAGATTTAAAATGCTTCTGTGTGATCTCTCACTGCATTTGGTGCACGCGTTCTGTCTCTGATGGTGTTTGTGTTCTCAAGATGTTGTTCTTATCATGTCAGAGAGGAAGGAGATTACTTTCCTTCTGTGGACGTGCAGGTGCAAACTCATGTTTCCTTGGTTTTCATCTTGAAGGGAGTGGAACATCTCTCTGATGAGGAGAGGCTGAGGGAGCTGGGGCTTTTTAGCTAGAGAAAAGGAGACTGAGGGGTGACCTCATTAATGTTGATAAATATATGAAGGTGGGTGTCAGGAGGATGGAGCCAGGCTCTTCTTACTCTTACCTAATGATAGGACAAGGGGCAGTGGGTGTAAGCTGGAACATAGGAGGTTCCACATCAATATGAGAAAGAACTTCTTCATGGTGAGGATGACAAGAGCGCTGGAAGGGGCTGCCCAGGGGGGTTGTGGAGTCTCCTTCTCTGGAGAAGTTTAAAACCCACCTGGATGTGTTCCTGTGTGACTTGGTCTAGGTGATCCTGCTGTGTCAAGGGGATTGGACTGCATGATCTTTCGAGGTCCCTTCAATCCCTAATGATTCTGTGAATGTTATCAACAGGGAACTGAACTCTGTCAGCTCTGATTTATTGAGGGCTCTGTAACCATAGAACAGAAGAGGTTCTTTTCTCCAGGCTATAAAAAGGGTTCAATCTTAATTTAGTCTCTCTGGAAGCAAAAAGCAACCTGTAGGAGAACCTTCAGTGGAGCCCTGCCTGAAATGGAACTGTGTTAGCTGATCAGATAGGACAGGAGGGAAGAGGGATCATATCTGGGGCTGAATTTGTACCTGGATGAATGTGTCAGGGGCCAAATTCAGTCTGCAAGGCCAAAGTCTATCAAGCTGAGGTTGAGGGATGTCTTTTCTCCTTCCCGTTTCGGTACAAATTGCAGTTTTAGCTGTCATCATAATGCAGTGTGCGATTTTATGTAATGACAAATGAGACAGCAGGAATCCTGCTTCATGTAAGCTGACACTATGAGTCATAATGAATTACTCTGCTGTTGTATTGTATGATTAGAAATATTCAGGTTAAAAAAAAACCCAACAAAAAACCTTCTGGAATAAGCTGCTAACAGCCACGGAGAAACAAGTGTCACGAATCAGTTGGAAGAGGAGTGCTTGTAGGTAGAAGCACTAGTTANTTCCTGCTCCTACTGGTCACGATGTTTCTGATACAGGCCAGGATGCCATTGGCCTTCTTGGCCACCTGGGCACACTGCTGGCTCATGTTCAGCGGGCTCTCTACCCAGACATTAGTGGTCAGGTGCATCTCTTAGTACTGCATTGGAGCAAAATCAGCCACAGTTAGTGCAGGTTATGTAGTGATTTGCTTTTTGGGTCTCAGAGTGTGTCCAGGTTGCACAAATCCTCTCCTTGTGGCTTGCTTGGAAATGCATTAGGTTAATTCTGTTCAAGACACATGATTGTTTTTCTTATTCCAGTTTTATAATAAGACATAAGAAGAACCTCAAGGACAGGGAATCCTTTGCTACTAGAATCACAGAACATTAGGCATTGGAAGGGACCTCAAAAAATCATCTAGTCCAATCCCCCTGCCTCAGCAGGATCGCCTAGATCAAGTCACACAGGAACGTGTCCAGGTGGGTTTTAAGCATCTCCAGAGAAGGAGACTCTAAAACCCCATGGGAAGCCCCTTCTAGTGCTCTGTCACCCTCACTGGGAAGAAGTTCCTTCTCATATTGATGCTCAACCTCCAATGTTTCAGCTCACACCCATTGCCCCTTGTCCTATCATTAGATGCCACTGAGCAGAGCCTGGCTCCATCCTCCTGACACTCCCTCTTTTCATATTTATAAACATGAGGTCACCCCTCAGTCTCCTTTTTTCCAAGGTCAAGGGACGCAGCTCCTTCAGCCTTTCCCCATCAGGGAGATGCTCCACTTCTTTCATCATCTTCATGGCTCTGCGCTGGACTTTCTCGAGAAATTCCGTGTCCTTGAGCTGAGGGGCAAATTCAGTCTGGACAAGTAGTGTGTCCAAACAGGACAAGAAGGAGGGGGAATTTGCTTTCAAACACACAACTCAGTCCCTCACAGACCTTTTTTAGTGTAATTACCCTAAATTTATCAAAAAGACTTTGCAGACAGTGCGGTAGGACACACCAAGCAGTGTAAATAATATGTGCTACCAGAACACAGCGCGGCTCAGATTTTGATGCACTCTACTAAATTTTTCATACAGCAAGTAGAGAGCGGAAAGCTCGCCAGGGGATTTCAAAGATAGTGTTAGTTTGAAATTATTGTAAACAATGGAGAAGAGAGTTTGCATGAAAACGGAGGTGTGAAGAAATGAAATTTAGTTTTACAGCAAAAGCAGCTCAATCAAAGGTTATTCTTTCATATGAGAAAACCCCTGAGAACTCTCCTCTTAAACATTGCTTTCAAATCCTGCCTCAAGTTCTTCCCTGATTTGTTTCTGTCTGGCTTCTGAGTTGTCTGTATTTTGGTAAATGTTGATTTGGACCCTTGGTCATGCTTTTGCTCTGCTGGTAATGCTGAACCTGGTCACATAAACCAGAAGAAAACCCACCTTATTGCACTTGCACTTGGCTTCGGCGAGTCTGAACCGTGAAGGAGCTGATTGATCCTACTCCTCCCAATTACTGTAACAGGAATCAATAGTTAAGCACGTTCTTAGTGCAACCTTCAGTGCTTCAGCTGAGCTAGCAACAGTCAGGAACCGTGCGCCGCACGCCCTGCTAACACAGAAGGTCTCACTCCCTCTTCTTGCCTAGGACCAGGAGAAGGACAGAGTTAGAAAGACAGCTTGGAATATTGTGGGACTGCTGTCAGTCCGTAAGCGATGGCTAGAGCTGGTTATTCTGTCTCTGGATTACTGGTTTGGATAGAAAAGAGGCCATGGGTGGTAGCAGTGCTGGGCAGGCAGCTGTGGCTCCCTGATTATCAGAGGGATGCTTTTGGCTGAAAAGGGAGCAGCAGCTTTTGTGTAGAAACTGTAGCAGACTTCTCACCGACAAATGAACCGGCGCACTTGGGCACAGCTCTGTTATCTCCCCTTTTCTTTCTTCCTTTTCGCTAATTTTCAAGAGCTGGTTTTGTGTTTGCAGCTCTCTTTGCATTGGTTGATGTCCAGCTTTGATCCACGGCCAGATTGAGTTTACTTTTATGCTCTGCTAAATGTTGCCTTCAGCCTCAATTTCAGAGCTGTGCAAATAACGTAGTGAAGGGTTTAATTAAAGCTAGCCTCGTCCCGGGTGCAGACTGCCATCTTCCTGCAAATAGATTGGGGAGCTTTTACTTTAGGCAGGATGGCTAGTAGAAGGTTATTTACATACTGGTACATTGGATGTTTCTATTACCTGTTACCTTCATCCTGTAAACAACCACATCTGGAATATTATGTCCAGTTCTGGGCCCCTCAGTTCCCAAAGGACAGAGAACTGCCTGAGAGAGTCCAGCACAGAGCTACAGGGATGATGAAGGGAGTGGAGCATCTCCGTGATGAGGAAAGGCTGTGGGAGCTGGGTCTCTTGAGCTTGGAGAAAAGGAGACTGAGGAGTGACCTCATTAATGTTTATAAATATGTGAAGGGTGGGTATCAGGAGGATGGAGCCAGGCTCTGCTCAGTGTCATCTAACAATAGGACAAGGGGCAGTGGGTGTGAGCTGGAACAGAGGAGGTTCCACATCAAAATGAGAGGGAACTTCTTCCCTGCGAGGGTGATGGAGCACTGGAACAGGCTGCCCAAAGGGGTTGTGGTGTCTCCTTCTCTGGAGATGTTTAAAAACCACCTGGATGTGTTCCTGTGCGACTTGATCTAGGGGATCCTGCTGTGGTGGAGGGGTTGGACTGGATGATCTTTCAAGGTCCCTTCCAATCTGTAGTGTTCTGTGATTCTGTGAATGTTGAAGTGCTAATACAGGGTATCAACTTAAATCACAGAGGGGGATGATGTAGGGATGATGGGCATGAAGGCTCAAAGAACTGAGGGGCTGAGACTTTTGATGCTTTTTGAATTTAAGTTTTGAAGAAAATGTTTTCATTCTAGGGAATGAACCATTCTAGACATATATTGTTCATAGTTTTTAATATTTAGTTTCCTTCAATGCTTGGAGTTTCTTTAGACCAGATTAAAACCCACCTGGACATGTTCCTGTGCAACTTGATCTAGGTGATCCTGCTGTGACGGGGGGATTCGACTAGATGATCTTTCGAGGTCCCTTCCAATCCATAATGTTCTGTGATTCTATAGGTCAAAACAAGGTGGGGAACACGATCTTGATTGTGTCAGTCATTTTCACACCTACTGCTTCTACCATCCTGACCTCCCAAACTGTGTTGAGTAGAAGCTGTTAGTTGATGTGAGTCAACAGATTGCTATTTGATAAATATATTGATAGTTTGGGGTTCCTGAACTGAGATCCCTGTCCTTGATAGCTGCAGCAGATGCATGTAAGAGGTACCTTTGATCTGTAGTGGCTCTGTCTGTGTTGTGGTGGTTATGAGAAACATTCCTTCCTGGAGGTACTGGCTTTGAGTTTGTTGGTTTGTTTTTTTTTTTTTTCTCTGAGTGCCTTCAACTTGTTCCTGTCTTGTGTTCCCCTAGGAAATCATCCACAATCTGCCTCTTGGCCAGTGTATTGGATTCAGATGTATAATGCTGTCACTAAATTCTTTCCCTCATGTTAAGTGGTCTGATGGAGAACAGTGCAATTTGACAAATATATATCACAGAATCACAGAACATTAGGGATTGGAAGGGACCTTGAAAGATCATCCAGTCCAATCTCCCTGCCACAGCAGTATCACTTAGATTTCCATTATTACTTTTGACTTATTTGCCTTTTCAATTCTAAGAGCTCTGAGGCTCTTCTGTCCATCCATGGCTGGATGAAATATGCTGTTCTACTCTCTTCCATTTTGGAGATAAATCAAAGCAATTGAAGAAAAGATCCTTGTCTGCCTTGATTGTGGCATTGCCTGAGTGCTTCTGGGTTTGGTTTTGGGGGTGGATTTTATCATAGGTTTTAAAACAGAATGCTTAAAACTCATTGAGCATGATCTTAGGACTGAGAAACTGTTAATAAGTCCAATATAGAATGATTAGTGTTTCTAAAAATGTTTGTTTTACTGCTTACCCCTACTTTATTTCATGCATGGGGGAATGCTCCTGAACTCCCTACTGCACATCACACTTGGTTCCTAAACAGACCTGTCTTTCAAACAGCCCAGCATGAAACAGTTCCAAGAGTAAGAACCTAATTCAAAGGGATAAAACAACTCATTATTTAGTCTTTTCCCAGTTTTAGAGTAAGAGGATTTACCTTTGCACAGCTAAAGCCAGGACACGAGTGCTCTTTTTCAGCACCCGATAAAGGGATGAATGCTTTTGTTTTTCAGCAGAATTATCCTACCAAAGGAAAGCAGGTTATCAAATATGGGTTGTTGGGGTGGGATATTTTAGCCTAGATGAATCTGGGATGTGTAACAAGAGGATTATCTTGTACTGTAAGCGTTTCCAAAGAAGTTCGAAGAACATTGAATCCATCCCTTCTTTTTGCTAGGAATGTTGTGACTGTAATAGGACTTCATGCAGCCTAACAGGACTGTTAATTTAGTGAGAGGGTAGCTTTCATTTTATTCAATAGGATTCCTGACAATTATTTTCAAGGTGTGTTTTTTCAAGGTTTGCTTTTATGTTGCAAGGAAAGGATCTAATTAGTTGACGACCGGTGTATTAACTGAAACCAAAGTGACGACTCCGAGCTAGCGTTGCTGTATTTGATGAGAGGTTGTTATGAAATATTGCAAAACATTCTGAGGTTTTGCTATCAGGTTTACTAAAATACTGAAGTGTAGAAGAAAGGAAGGGGTAGGAATAGTTTGTATAAATATTGTTCTAATGCTTTTAGCTTCTGGACTACACTGCCATAGTATCGTGACTCCGATGTAAATTCTTCCAGGGGGTTCCTGACTTCACTAATGTTTATAATTATGTGGAAGGTGGGTGTCAGGGGGATGGAGCCAGGCTCTGCTCAGTGTCATCTAATGACAGGACAAGGGGCATGCCCTATCACAGGATGTGGAACATAGGAGGTTCCACATCAATATGAGAAGGAACATCTTCTCAGTGAGGGTCATAGAGCACTGGAAGGGGCTTCCCAAGGGGGTCATGGAGTCTTCTTTCTCTGAAGACGTTTAAAACACATCTAGATATGTTCCTGTGTGACTTGATCTAGGTGATCCTGCTGTGGCAGGGGGGTTGGACTGGATAAGCATAGAATCATTAGGGATTGGAAGGGACCTTGAAAGATCATCTAATCCAATCCCGAAATTCCTTCCAATCCCTAGTGTTCTGTGATGCTGTGATCTCAATCTACGAATGTCTTTAGGAGCTTTGGCATCAGGGCTGACTTGTGGCATTTGAAGCAAGGAACCTGGTTTGCAGAGTGTTTGGGCAGCAGAGAGTTGAGTTGTGCTGCTCACATAATTAAAAAATGAGCTGTGATTTCGTAGGGCCTGTTGTTCAGCCTGCTCTCGTTGAGCTCGTGTGTTGCCTGGAAAAGACCAGGAGAGCGAGCAGCTCGTGAAGATGCAGTTTGCATCCATAAAGTAACGCAGTGCATCCAAGGGCAGTTGCTAAATGCATTAATAATTGTGCAAACATGTAGTTTTGTTGTTTACAAAGCGGTGGATAGCACCCTGGAGTCACAGCTGGCAAAAATGATGCGGAGACAAGAAGCACGTGAATGTAGATGGGCAGGGATCTCATTTTCAGAAGGGCATGCTGCAGAAGAAGATAGTTTGATATTTAATTATGTTGTGTCTTTGTGTATTGATTTTGCCTCAGGAAAATTCAGTGTAGTTTCTCTCATACAAATGATGAAAGCTCTGGTTTTCGTTTTGCTTAAGGGAAAGGCATTGGGTCTGAAGGAATTAGTTTAGAGGTCTCCCCAGAAATCAGCCTAGGTGTCACCTTTCAGGCCTTAAGATTTGTGATGCTCTACTAATTCTTGCAGTAAAATGTATCTATGAACCCACCTATTAGTACAAATTGCCCAGGGGGCTTGTGGAGTTTCCTTCTGAGGATGCCCAGGCAGGTTTTAAACGTGTTCTGCTGTGGCTTCATCTAGGTGATCCTGCTCTGGCAGGGGAGTTGAACATCACAGAATCACAGAACATTAGGGATTGGAAGGGACCTCGAAAGATCATCCAGTCCAATCCCCTTGCCACAGCAGGATGACCCAGATCAAGTCTCACAGGAACATATCCAGGTGGGTTTTAAATGTCTCCAGAGAAGGAGACTCCACAACCCCCCTGGGCAGCCTGATCTTTTGAGGTCCCTTCCAATCCCTAACATTCTGTGATTCTGTGTGAAATTAAAATAGAGCTGAGAGAAAAACTGATGTGAATTCTTTTCCTCCTTTGAGATGAACTCTTTAAAACCAAAGACATCAGATTAGATGAAATATAAAATAGCTTCACCAGTATAAAAACTTCTTCCCTTGATTTTATCATACTTTTCAAATATGATGATCAAACAGGAAAAAATATTGGAGATTCAGCCCTTAGTCACAATTTGGATTTTCTTATGAAGTTGTTTTCAACTTCTGTTTATGTTAAACACCCTGCATGTCTCAGAAGAGCCTCCTTTTGTGGAGACATTTCAAGCCTGCCTGGCCATGTGTCCTGTGTGACTTGGTCTAGGTGATCCTGCTCTGGCAGAGGGATTGGGCTAGATGATCTTTCGAAGTCCCTTCCAATCCCTAATATTCTGTGATTCTGTGAACTCTATGAAGCGCAAACTTTTCATTTCCTACTTCTCAGTGTTGGGTCTTAAATCAGATGTTTGCCTGTTAACAGAACTGATCTTGGCCCTTGGACTTAGAGCCTGGTTTATGTAGCACTGATGACATTTTAGAGGCTTAGAATCTTGTTAATTAGATCATTTTAAGAAGACAAAGACTTGGTCAAAAGTTTTGTGTGAATTAAACAAATGTTGAGGTGCAAGCTCAGGTAAAATATTTGGACACAGTTGTAGAATGGTAGATACTTGACTACATCAGACTTGACTTAACTAAAAGACCCAGGTTCAGGAATCTAGTAAAATTTCACACATTCTCCATATCCAGACTAGTCGTTGTTTGAATTGAAATCATTTGTGCAGAGATGCCTGAAATCAGAACCGTTGCCTTTGCAATCATGTCATGTTCTTGTATCTTCTTCTATTTGTGTTTTATGTCAATAATGTCTAAGCATTTAGAGTTTCCACAATGTCCTCGATGATGTCCCCAGAGCTTCATAACCTTCCAAAGTAATAGCGTACAAGACTGATTATACTAACGCTTGGCCTTGACCATAATTTATTGCTAAAAACATGTATGAAAGATGCCCTTGGTCGCTCTTAATTTTAATGGCATTAAAAAAAATAATTGAAAATGCCTTGAAGTATTTTTCCATTGCTTTCAATTTCCATGTAATGATAACATAGACCTTTGCTACATGTTCTTCTGGTAGTTCTCTCTTACTAGAGAGCTGAACATCGGTATGTTTTAAGGACTTATTTAGTTGGAGGTAACTCTAAATAATTCACAGATGTGTGAAGTTTTCTATTAATACTTATCAGATCCATGTAGTCGGTTATCACTGTGGACTAGGTGATCATTCGAGGTCCCTTCCAATCCCTAATGTTCTGTGGTTCTGTGATAGCAGAGTGTAATGTTTGGATACCTGATGGACTTCAAGGAAACATTTCAATAGGTGAGGTTGGCTGCTCAGGAATCATAGGAGACCTCATAATACAACTATTTTGGGGACAATACGAACTCTACTGTCAGTAGATAGGGTTAGTAGTAGTAACTCCATCAGTAGGTAGAGTGAGAGTTACTATCTACTGGCAGTAGAGTTTGTATTATCCCAGTATTCTCATGAGTGACCAGTATAACCATTCCCTCACTTCCTGACGTGCTTTACAAGACTTGGATTCCTTTAAAGACAGTTAACAGAAGTGATTTAGTATCCCTTCTGTGGTTTTAAATACATTCCTGTAGCTAACGAGGGTAAATTCTGAACAGAATCAGCACCAATTATTGTAACCACTGAATAATAAAAAGGGGTATTTTTATAGCTGATGAGAATCACAGAATCATTCAGGTTAGAAAAGACCTTTGGGATCATTGAGTCCCACCATCAACCCTACTCTACAGGTTCAGCCCTAAACCAGATCCCCCACCATAGCAAATGAAAACTGCAGAGAAATAAATCTGCCTTTTGGATTGAATTCTCAAGCTCTTTGTTGTTACAGCTGTTCCTGGTTAGGATGTGGGGTGGGGTTAGGTAACTGCAGAACTCTGCCAGGTGCCTCTACTTACATAAACAATTATGTTGCTGGGGAAGGAGCCTCCTCACTGCTGCTCGGTCGTGGGCACAGCCTGAACTTCCTCTTCTCCTTGTAGGCAGAACTTGTTGACGTACAGTATGGAGCTGTGGAAGACTTGATCCGGATTCAAGCCATCACAAACGTGACCCAAAAAATTGCACTTTTGAAGCTCGGACAATCACCTCTGCTTTATAAGGTTAGTCAAGTGCTTCTTGTGTTGTAGCTGCGTTCTTTCTTTGTGGGTTTTTTTCAGGTCTTAATTACTAGAACAAGGGTTTTTCCATTCAGTTTTATCCCAATAAGCCAGGATTTATGGGCATTCAGATTCTTCCTTAATACTATCCACTCGGACCTGCCTTTTACATGTTTACAGCTATTTATTTTGCTGCGTATCTCACAGTGTGTTATATTGTCTCTACGAGTCCTTCAGCAAATACACACATCCCTAAAACAAATGCTAAAGCACAAGGGAGTGGGAAAGGGCAACTCAGATCGGTTGGTTGGAGCCATGTCTGCTAAAAATGTAGATATAACAGCCACTGTGAGGTTTTGTTTCCACACAATTGCATGTAGTACTTGGCCTGCTGGCGCTTGCTGAAGCATGCTGTGAGAGGAGGCAGAGCACAGTGTGTGCTGCTGACCTCTCCTTTCTGCAGGGCTTCCCAGTCTCACTGGGCTGTGTCTAAAGTCTGGTGCTTTGGGACTTGCTGCCGTGTGCTGCTACCGGCACTGAGGATGCGAGGTAGTAACGCAGAGTGTACGCTGTGGGAGGACTAATGTTGTTATTTATGGGTTTGTTTAAGAAATGACATTGTAATCTGATTTTGTTGTGGTGTAATGTAAGTGTTGCTCTGTGGAGAAGGTGCATTTTGGATTTCTGCTGCTCTCCTTATTAAACCTTAGAGGGAAGTGAGAGACTGGGAGGTAGGAAACAGCATTCACTTGTGGGGTCAACTGCAGAAGCAGGCTGTCCTGAGAGACACAGATAAATATTTGTTCTTCTCTGCTGTTAATGGTCAGACTTCCCTGTAAAATCACAAAGATGTACTGTTCTACACAAGTACTGAGGTTAGAAAAGCCCTCTGAGCTCATGCAGCCCAGCCCATGATCTAACATCAACACATCAGCCACACCAGGGCACCAAGTCCCACAGCCAGTCTGTCCTTAAACATGCACAGGGATGGGGACACCACCACTGCCCTGGGCAGTCAATTCCAGGGTCTGATCACCCCTTTCTCTGACCAAGGGCTTCCTAACATCCAGCCTAACCCTCCCCTGGCACCTTCAGGCCCTTCTGTCTCATCCTGTCACTAGTTGCCTGGGACAAGGGCCCAACTCCCACCTGTCTACAGCCACTTTTCAGGTAGTTGTAGAAAGGGAGAAGGTCCCCGCTGAGTCTCCTCTTCTCCAGGCTGCATTACTGCCAGCTCAGAAGAGCAGCCATGGTTTTCTTCCATTGCTTCCTTTCTCTTCTTCTGCCTGTGGCTCGGGGTGTACACGGATGTGTGTTTGTGCCTGTTCCTCTGACTCTAGCGGTGGCAGAGACGATGCTCACTAGACCGCTTGTACATTAGACATGTCAGCACATAAACCGCATTTAGACTCTAAATGTCAAATAACTGCCTTCTACTGCAAATATTTCAGAGACAAAACCGCTGTGTTGCCTTTCAAAAAAATACACTAGCCCAATAAATATTTAAACAATCCGTTCCCAATTCGCAAAAGCAATTATAAAAGAACAGTAACTCCAGGATCTTATAATGAAGAGAATCAGGATCTGCTCTGTTGGCCACAGAAAGCGCAATCAGGACCACAGCACAGGTTCAGAAAATAACCACTTAATGCTGCTTTTTTTCTGTAGGAATAATATTTGTCTCAATAAAAGTGCCGTTTTCGAGCAAGTAGCTTTAGCTGTTTATTTGAATTATTTAGATGCAATCTAATTACGCCCGTGAAAGGTCAGTTATCATTGTTGGAACTTGGCTGCTGTGCATCATTTCCACCGATGGATCTGATGCTGCATTTCTCTGCTAACTGACAAAAACAATGAAGCAGCAATTGGGGCTCATAAAGTGGGAATTTGATGAAGATGCAGAGCGCTGTCTAAAGTGTCTGTGAGATGGACTTTTTCCCAATCTAATTTGTGTTCCTGTAAGCACTGGCTGTGGCTGAATTAGCAACTAGTGCAGCCTGAAGGAGTGGGGAAGAACAGTTGGTGCTGAGGGCAGGGCGCACTGCAGGAGTTTTTCCTTTGGGTTGGCTGTAGTCTGGTCCCAGGGTGATTCTGTGAAAGACATTGAGATGCTGGAACGCGTCCTGAAAAGACCTACCAAGCTTGTGAGGGGTTTAGAGAACAAGTCATATGAGGAGAGGCTGAGGGTGCTGGGCAGGTTTGGTTTGGAGAAGAGGAGGGTGAGGAGGTAGCCTCATTGCCTTCTACAACTACTTGAAAGGTGGTTGTAGAGAGGTGGGTGCTGGCCTCTTCTCCTTAGTCACTAATGACAAAACCAGGGGTAATGGTCTGAAGTTGAGGCAGGGGAGGTTTGCATTGGATATTAACAAGAAACTCTTTACAGGAGGAGTGGTGAGGCACTGGAACAGCCTTCCCGGGGTGGGGGGGGTTCAGTCACCATCCCTGGAGGTATTTTAGAAATGCGTAGACATGGTGTTTCATGCCCTGCTATAGCGGCAGGTGTGGAGGGGGTTAGTTTGTGTTTGTCAATCAATCAGGTATTCAGGTTTTTGTTGTTGTGGGTCTGGTTGGACTTGGTGATCTAGGCTGTTTGTTCCAGTCATGATGTTCATTGCTGACTGCATTCTGAGGTGTAGCAGCCGCTCTCCTGGCGCTCATCTGCTCTTCCAAAAGAATCCCTTTTGCACACTCAGAGCCTGGCACATGATAGGAACCAAAGACTAGTGTGATCAGGGAAGTGATGCTGAAGTGCTTGCTTGGGACCAGAGCTAGAGGAACAACACTCCAAAGCAACCTGCCTCCTGTGTTCTGTTCATGCAGGTAGGAAGTTTGCCTTTTTATTTTTTATTACTGATTTTGAGGCTGTGACCTTTATTCAGAGTCTAAATAGTCTCTTTGACTGTGAAATACTTGTAAGCTATTAAAAATAGGAGGAAAATATGCAGGAAGGCATCAGAAACAGTTTATTTTTTTTTATAAGAAACATTTGAAGTTAATGGTTGCCTTAAACAGCAAATCCTGCTGGTTTCAATGGGCCCAGTATCTCACTACTGAATCCACTTTTCATATCTTTCTTCCCCCTAATGTTTGTGTCTGTACTTAGTGAGTCTCACATTTCTTTTCCAGCACATCCTTCCCTCTGCTTATATTTTCCTTATCTCTTTCTTCCACGTGCTTGGTTTAACATCACATGAAAATAAAATGCTAGTTCATAAGAGGGCTGTTGTTATATATAAACATTTTATTAGTATTTTAACAGGTTTTCTTTCTAATTTCTCTATTTAACTTCTCATATTCCCATTTCAATGTTTCTTAAGCTCTTATTGCTATTACATTATTATTACACACACATCTCAGTCTGGATTTGGGTCTTCTTTTTATGAGGGTTCATCTTAACAATGTGTCACCAATTTATCTATGTTCCAGCATTTGAGCTTTGTGTTTTCTCTTTCATGGGTAGGCGTTTTGCCTTTTACTGCCAGCATCAATTGCTATTTTTCATGTGTTTTTCCTGTTTTCCCCTTTTGTGTTTTTAATTTGCTTTTTTTTTTTAATATATGTCTCAGCTGTTCTTTCTCTCTACATTGAGTCCATTGTAAAAAGCCTCAAAGTAATAATAAACTGCTGCTGGCAGCAAACCCACCATGAAAACTGAACAACATTTCTTTAGTCTTTATATCATATAAACAAAGAGAAATATGTGCTGGTAGAAAACAGCTTGATGTGCAAGAGGATAGGATACAGAAATCACAGAACATTAGGGGTTGGAAGGGACCTCGAAAGACCGTCCAGACCAATCCCCCTGCCACAGCAGGATCCCCTAGATCCAGTCCCACAGGAACATGTCCAGATGGGTTTTAAAGTCTCCAAAGAGGAGACTCCACCACCCCCTGGGGCAGCCTCTTCCAGTGCTCAGTCATCCTCACTCTGAAGATGTTCCCTCACATATTGATGTGGAACCTCCTCTGTTCCATTTCCCCTTGTCCTATCATTGGGAGACACTGAGCAGAGCTTGGCTTCAGCCTCTTCACACCCACGTTTCACATATTTATCAACATTAATGAGGTCACCCCTCAGTCTCATTTTCTCCAAGCTCTAGACACCCAGCTCCCTCAGCTTTTCCTCATCAGGGAGATGCTCCCCTCCCTTCATCTTCGTGACTCTGAGCGGGACTCTCTCCAACAGTTCTATATCCTTCTTGAACTGAGGGGCCCAGAACTGGACACAAGATTCCAGATGTTTCTAGATCTCTGTAACTCTGGATGTTCTAAGTTTATAGAGAAGTGATGGACATTTGAAACTTTGAAAAAAATAATTGTATCACTGATGATCTTTTTGCTGTAGAGTTTTCATTTGTTATTTTATGGAGATTGGAGAGGGTTCAAAATTGATCACAGAATCACAGAATAGTCATGGTTGGAAAGGACCTTGTAGATCACTGAGTCCAACTGTAGACTTATGGGAGCATCAAGGTTGAAAGTAATTTGGAGCTTCCACTTTCAATCTTCCAGACTTGACCCATTGTAACTTCAGACACAATGAAAACAGGCAGGGTTCAGACCTTGGAGTATCTTGGCATGTACAGGGAAGCTAGAGTAGGCAGAAAATCCTGAAGTTAATGCTCTGTTAGAATACTCAGTTGAATCTTGAATTTAATTCTGATTAAATTTGGTAAGGTTCATAAATTTGAGCTAAATTTGTAGAAATCTGACCTGAAGTTATTCTTATAATCGACTGTGTCCTTTACAACTTATTGGTGCGTGGAGTTTCTGTTTTGTTGAAGCTTGTTGGTATTAAAACCAGAACAAATACACCCCTTTCAAAATAGAAAATTAAGTTTTCAAAATAAAACTAATTTTATTGAAGTGAAAAAGAAGAAGTATAATTCAATAAAACTGTATGTTTTCTGTTCTTCCAAGCCAAGGTAGACATTCTGGGATTGCAAACTCATACAATTCCTGTAGTCTTGCAAAATGGTGTGCCAGACATCACCTCACCAAGGAGTTGTGTGTGCTTAACTTTGGCTCACACACCTACTTTTGTGAGACTGTCTGGAAGCTCGGATAGGTACATCCTCATAAGAAGACCCTCTCCAGAGCTCTGTTTTCATTTCTCATGCGCAGCACATGTGCATCACATGTGTTTCTCTGTTTCTCTTTTGATACTGCATTGAGGGACATGGTTTAGTGGTGATGACAGCTCTAGGAACAGGCTGAACTTGATGGTCTTGGAAGGTCTTTTCCAGCTGAAACTGTTCTGTGATTATATGGTGTTCAGATTTTATTGAGAGGGTGTTATTTCTGTTCCATGATAGCAGCCCAGGATTTGATCATGGCTGAGATGAAGGCAGGGGAAGGTCTTTTCAAGAGGGTTTGTACGATAAGGACAAGGGACAGTAGGTTCAAGCTGGGAAAGGAGAGATTTAGGCTGGATATTAGAAGTTCTTCAGTGTGAGGGTGGTTGATGACTGGAATGGGCTGCCCGGGGAGGTGGTGGGGCCCCCACCCCTGGAGTCATTTCAGGTCAGGCTTGATGAAGCTCTGAGCAGCCTGACCTAGGTAGAGTTGTCCCTGTGTAAACAGGTTGGACTAGATGACCTCTAGAGGTCCCTTCCAGCCTAGAACATTCTATGATTCTATGGCAGAAGGACTGACAACACTATGTTGAGTTTGTGGACAATAAATGTTTTCTAACAATATAAAACCTGTGCTGAAAGAAAGATAGATGAAGACACCTCACTAGCATCCAGGTCCCCTACCCTAAAGCTCATCTGAGTGTATGTCACTGCTGTGAGCACTTAGCAAGAAGCCAGAGGAGACTTTTATTTCAGTGAGAACTGCACAGTCATTTCAATATCAAGCCTCTGCAAATACCATCAGCAGATTCATTTTTTTGAAAAATGATTTAATCTTCTGGGGTTAAGATTCAAGAAAAAGCCATAATTTCTGTCCTAAATTAACTTTTAATAGAGTAACAAAAGCCCTGAAGGGCCAAACCACTACATCTTTAAAATGTTCCCCTATTAACATTTCTTCCACATCCATTAAATGAAGATGTTGTTCTAATGTGTAAATATCTGTATTTATGTTAATAATTTACCACCTTCATAAATATTCATAAAATTGCTTTTTAACTGTCATAAGTGTAGAAATGTGGATGTGTGTGTGTTTATGCAAAGGTTACTGGCAGGCTCTCACACGGGTAAGGATTTACTAAATGGGAAGTATTCAAGATGCCCAGAACAAAGGCAATTTGCAAAAAGGGTTTCTGTTGAATAACTGCATTAGTTCTAAATAAGTTTACTTCAGGAAGAGTCATTTCACTTCCCTACTGTCTACATTATTGATTTCTCTCCTTCTGGTACTTTTTCTGGCTGGCACACGTGATTGTGCAGATTATGTTGTCGATCTCCATGTAACCAGGACTGTCTCTCAGGTGTTGTTGCATTTAGTGTTCCCTGTGAGGAGTGGCTGAGAGACTGGGGTGGTTTAGTCTGGAGAAGAGATTTTATTGCTCTCTACAACTAGAAGGAGGTTGTAGCGAGGCTGGTGCTGGTCTCTTCTCACAGATTTGTAATGATAGGATGAGAGGCAGTGGCCTCAAGTTGTGTCAGGGGAGGTTTGGATTGGATCTTCATAGGGAGTTCTTTGCTGGAGGGAGTGGTTGGGTGCTGGAGCAGTCTGCCCATGGTTGAGGTGGAGGCACCATCCCTGGAGGTGTTTTGAAACCAGGTAGCTAGAGCGCTTAAGGCCATGGTCTAGGGCTTAAGGAGGTGCTGGGTTGAGGGCTGGATGGCTTGCTGATCCTGGAGATCCTTTCCAGCCATGATGATTCTTCACAGTGATGGTGGCAGAGCACTGGAACAGGCTGCCCGGGGGGTTTGTGGAGTTTCCTTCTCTGGAGACATTTAAAACCCACCTAGATATGTTCCTGTGCGACTTGGTCTGGGTGATCCTGCTCTGGAAGGAAGATTGGACTGGATCATCTTGTGAGGTCCCTTCCAATCCCCAATGTTTCAATGATTTTATGATCTCTTCCTCTCTCCCTCTTCCTTCCTCCTCCCATATACACACGTATAGATGTGCTTACATATATACAGTGCACACATACAAATTCATATATAACCCATATTGACTAAAATACATTTGGCAAACTTCATAATATTATTTACTTTTCATTCACTGGCATTTTAGGTGTTTTTTTTCCCTAGAATCTTTTCTGAGGCACCGGAAGTTTTTATACATCCATTTACCACGTGAATGAAGTGGGATTTTTAATGATATTATATCCCCTCCAAAAGCCCTTCTTGGAAATTCAAGGCATGTGCATTACTAGTGAGGATAACGGTTACAGAAGCATGTATAATGAGGTTTGGAAATCCAGATCTGAGGGGATCATCTAGTAACATCCACTTGAATTGCATCTTGTTCCTTACAGAGTCACGGAATAATCATGGTTGCAAAGGACCTCGTAGATCACAGAGTCCAACCGTACCCACAACAGCAAAAGCCCCATAATACCTAAATACCTGATTAATCTACCAACACAAAATAACCCCCTCCATGCCTGCCACTATGGCTACAAGTTTCTTAAATACCTCCAGGGATGGCGATTCAACCACCTCCCTGGGAAAGCCGTTCCAGTGCCTCACCACTCTTCCTGTAAACTTTCTGTAAAGACTTTCTCCCTAATATCCCATCCAAACCTCCCCTGCCTTGACCTCAGACCATTTCCCCTGGTTTTGTCATTAGTTACTAATGAGGTACGCTCCAAGTTATCATCCTTGTAAACTGTCAGCTTAATTCCCAAAATCCTGAGAGTTCCTCTTAATTAATCCAAGCTGAGTTCAGATTGATTGATAACAATCAATAACAATTTGTGGATTTTTTGCAGAGTTTGGTACTTAGCTAAATTCCCATAAAATGTGTTAGTTCTTGCTTGTTTTCCAGGCACTACTGGATGCTTTGTGGTCCTTTTCATAGGAAATTCCCTCCTAAATCAGTTGCTTTTATTGCCACTATTTATGCTTTCCTTTTTTATTCTCTAAAGATCAGATTTAGAGTACCCACGTTCTTAATCTTTACCCTCCTAAAACAGCTTCTTTACCCTCCTAAAACAGCTTCTTTAATCTGTTAGACTTGGTCTAGGTGATCCTGCTGTGGCAGGGGGATTGGACTGGATGATTTTCCAGGTCCCTTCCAATCCCTAATGTTCTGTGATTCTGTGACTATGAAGTAGTTGACTACATGAAAAATGTGCTCTTATCCCTGTAGTCCAGGGTGCTGAGGCAAATAAAAGTGAAGTGAGAATTCCTTCTCTTTCTCCCATTCCTACTGTGCAATTAGCTCTTGTAAGCAGTTAGAAGAACGTGCAAGGTGTGGAGTGTGAGAAAAGAGATTGAAGTCTGGAAGGAAGCATAATTGTAGCACAGCTTGTCAATATTATCAAGGAATTAACATTTTGGTTGCATCAGTACAAGAACTTGTGGTTATTATTCGTTTCCTGTTTGATTGCAAACCCCTGGATTTGTTTGAATGGAAGGAAAAATGTTCTATTAGCACAGCAAACGAGGGAACATGCAAGTTAATGAGAAAAAGTAGGTATCATTTATTCTGACTTTGTGATCACAGAGTCACAGAACATTAGAGATTGGAAGGGACCTCGAAAGATCATCCAGTCCAATCCCCCTGCCAGTGCAGGATCTCCTAGGTTAAGTCACACAGGAACATATCCAGGTGGATTTTAAATATCTCCAGAGAAGGAGACTCCACAACTGCCCTGGGCAGCCCCTTCCACTGCTCTGCCACCATCACTGTTACTAAGTTCCTTCTCAAATTCATGTGGAACCTCCTGTGTTCCAGCTGACACCATTGGCCCTTTTCCTGTCATTAGATGACGCTAAGCAGAGCCTGGATCATGACACTCGCCCTTCCCATATTTATCAACATGAATAGGTCACCCCTTAGTCTCCTTTTCTCCAAGCTCAAGAGACCCAGCTCCCTCAGCCTTTCCCCATCACATCAACCTGAGAAGGAACTTCTTCACAGTGAGGGTGATGGAGCACTGGAACATGCTGCCCAGGGGGGTTGTGGAGTCTCCCTCACTGGAGATATTCAAGACCCGACTTGATAAGTTCATGTGTGACTTGATTTAGGTGATCCTGCTGTTGCAGGTGGATTGGACTAGATGATCTTTCGAGGTCCCTTCCAATCCATAGTGATTCTATGATTCTGTGTTCCACTCCAATCATCGTCTTTGTAGCTCTGCGTTGGACTCTCTCCAGCAATTCTGTTTCCTTCTGGAACAGAGGGGCCCGGATCTGGACACAGTATTCCAGATGCAGTCTCACTGAGGCAGAGTAGAGGGGGAGGAGAACCAAGAATTTTTCCTGAATGTTTTCAGAAGTCGTCGTTATCTTGCAGACTTCTTGTATTTGCAGCTGTAGTCCCTCTTCTGGGTTGATACTGAAGTTCCTGATGTCCTACTGCTGGATCAGACATTGAGGTCTTTGCTGTTTTACTGGGTACATATTCCTGCTCTGTTCAATAACTCTGAACATTTAATTTTCTCTTGGGAAAATGATTCTAAATATTCACAGACTCAATTGGCTGTTTAATTGCACATTCACTACGTATATTAAGCAGATCCTTTGAAAAATGAGTCCAGCTCCCATGATGAATTGCTGCTTCCTGAGGGAGAGGGCTGACCACTTCAGAGCAGGCTCGTCCTTTTAGCACAAAAGGATTAAATGGAGTGATACAGTAAGTGGTTTCCATCCAAAGATGGAGGATGACTGACTCATAAAATTTTCATTCCGGGGTGTTCTGAAGCTCATGTCAGATTTTAGAGGTGTGAAACCCAAGCATAATTTCCTATGTTATCAAGCCCTTAAAAGGTGAGCATAAATGCAATCATCCAATTTGCTGTCTTCTCTGAGTGCTGTATCCTGATAAATGGTGCAAAGTCAAGTGAAATGGATTTGCTGTGAGGCAGTTCTTCTGAGGTAGAGCTCAGCAAAGAAATCCATTGCCTCAACTTGTGCCTGAGCACCCTACATCCACACGACTGATCAGGTACTTGTGTTTGGGACAGTAGGAAAGACTGATGCACTTTGCCTCTCCATCATCAATCCCAACCTTTTCAAGTTGCTCTCTCTGCAGATGCACCAGCCATTCCATGCACCCTGCAAGTGCTCTTGGCACTTCTGCTGCTGCTTGTATAGGGAATTACAGGAGTGAGTATTTTTATGTTACCCAAGCTGCTAACTGACTTGGCTCTTCAGTTCACTTGATCATAGAATCATAGAATTATTCAGGTTGGAGAAGACCCTTGGGATCATTGAGTCCAACCATTAACCCTACTCTACAAGTTCACCCCTAAACCAGATCCTTCAACACTACATCTAAGTGACTTTTAAACACATTCAGGGATGGGGACTCAACCACCACCCTACGCAGCCCATTCCAGTGCCTGACCACTCTCTCTGGGAAGAAATTTTTCCTGATGTCTAATCTAAACCTCCCCTCTATTGAATCTTGAGGTCCTTCCTTCTGGTTCTATTACTAATGACAGGTGAGAAGAGACAGCTTTCTGTGTCTCCTCATATGATTTATTCTCCAGGCCCTTCCCCAGCTTCATTGCCCTCCTTTGCACCTGCTCCAGCACCTTGATGTCTCCCTTGTACTGAGATGCCCAAAACTGGACCCAGTATTCAAGGTGCGACCTCAATAGTGCTTAGTACAGGGGGACAGTCTCCTCCCTGCTTTTGCTTGGCACAGAGTTTCTAATATGGGCCAGGATGCAGTTGGCTTTCTTGGTCACCTGGGCACCTTGCTGGCTCACGTTCAGCCTCCTGTCAATTAGAACCCCCAGGTCCTTCCCTGCCAGGCTGTTTTCCAGCCACATTTCTGCAAGCCTGTAGCATTGCAGGGGACTGTTTTGATCTTGGACTTCCCAAAAGAGCTATTGACAGACTAATTACCTGGGCCTTTTCTTCATCTCATATGTTGCCAGCACATACAGTTTGATTTCAACAACAGCTGAGAAAGTAAAAAAGAAAGTGGGAGATATAAAGATTTCTGTGTAAAGATGAGGAGAGAATATATAAAATCTCATCCTGCTGGACTAGATGATCTTTTGTGGTCCCTTCCAGTTCCTAATGTACTGTGATACTGTGAATGTCTGTCTTCTGGTTCTTTGAATGTCAGCCACTGGACTAGGTGAAGCAACACCACTGATCTTCAGAACTGTCCACTGGAACAACTCTGCAAAGGATAATTACAGACTGGTGTTGTCTGTGGTGGTTATTTCATATTTTGTGGAATAGCTGTCAGAGGTTTTCTTCACTCAGTGTTCTATAAATACTTCCCTCATTGTGTAGAGGGTTTGAATTGTGTGACATGTGCTATAGTAGTTACTGGTTTATTCTCTCATTTTTAAAAATCTGCTATTTTTCTCTCATAGGTCTTTATTTTCAAAATACTTCTTGATAATCAGCTTATTTGCATGTCTGTGAACTGATTTCAAAGGTATCAAAAGTCACTAGTGTTGAACCAAGTATTTTATGTTAAAATTTATTGAAGAGATGACAGAACTCATCTGGAATCAGCGTTTTACTTGATAAACCAGAATGTCACAGGTTACTCAACTGAAGAATTATTTCCTTGCCTGGAGGCTCTAGGGCTTGGGTTGTTTTGCCATCTGTCCTTTAAAATGCAACTAAGTTAACACAGGGGAAGAAAATGGTTCAATAACCCAGTGGGTTCTCTGAATAGAAATAGCTTTGAAGCTGGTCCTTCAGCGTAGGGTGCACAGACCCAGACTGTGTCTTGATCTGCATTTGTTCTGCGTGGGTTTAGCGACTCGTACGTGAGAAGTGCTTCACCTGTGATGTCCATATGAAAATAAGAATTCTGCTGTTTAAAATACACCTGTAGTTTGCATTGTGATCAGAAACATGGTCGTGCTGAAGGCTGGGAGCCAAGCTTTTTGCTGACACCAGTGGAACTAAGGTTTTAATACTTTACATTCTATAGCCTACGGAAGTTTTCATTATTGTCCCTCGGGTTATTTGATGTCTGCTCTTCAGATCTTCTCGAGATGGGGTTTGTGGAACGTAGCTGGATAAAACAGATAACTCCTTTTCTGATGGTTTTAGCTAGGTCTCTTTCTCGGGGATGGAGTGTGGCTTTTAGTATTAACACTAGTTTTTCACGTTTTCTTTCTTTCCATAATCCTGAAGAATCCAGAGAACTCCAAAGGGAAAATTTCACGCATAGCCCCTTGGGTCTCTCAACCCCTCTGCATGAATTCAAAAAGAAAACCACCAGGTCCATCGTGACAAATAGCATTGGCACTCTCTTTGCAAGCAGAGCGGTAGTCACTTGGAGTATTGGTTTTCGTTTGCCAAAACGTTAAGCTGACTTCTGTGCAGAAGTCAGTTCTTCCACAGTGAATGCAATTTCACTTCAAAAGAAAAGATTTTTGCATTTCAATATGAGAAATAAGGCTTTTTGATTATTTTCTTTGGGTTTGAGTGAATCATTCACTAAGAGCAATGTTAAACTTACTTGTTTTCTTCAGATCTGCCCATAACTACATGGCAACTTGATTTCATTCTTCATTTCCAGTATATTCTCGTATTTCTAAATGTGCTTGGGTTTGGGGGAGTGGGTTGGAGGTGTTTTTGTAGCATAGAAATAATTCTGAGTGGTTTTCTGAGAGCAATTAATTCACCATATTTAAAGTTGGAGTTGTAGTCATTTCTGGTGATTGATTGGTTTTATTATTTATATTTTTTAAAAATAATTTGGTTTGATGCTTTTTTGGCACAAATGATGAATCATGACTGTCGTACACAAGAAGTTTCTGAGTTTCCTGTTGTACATTGGCAAAGAAAATAGGTTGCTTGATCACAGCCACAGAGTTACTGAGGCTGGAAAAGACCTCTGAGATTGTCGAGCCCAGCCCAGGAACTAACATCACCACAGTGACCACACCAGGGCACTAAGGGCCACAGCCAGGCTGACCTTCTACACCTCCAGGTATGAGGCCTCCACCACTGCCCTGGGCAGTCCACTCCAGGCTCTGATCACCCTTTCCATGAGGTTCCTAACATCCAACATAACCCTCCCTGGCAACTTCAGGCCCTGTCCTCTCATCCTGTTGCTAGTCGCCTGGCGACTAGAGCCTGACCCCCACCTGACTACAACCTTCCTTCAGGTAGTTGTAGAGAGTGATAGATCCTCCCTGAGTCTCCTCTTCTCCAGGCTCAACACCACAGCTCCCTCAGCCTCTCCTCATCAGACTTTCTCTCCAGTCCCTGCCTCGTCCTCGTTGCTCCTCTGGACCCACTCCAGTCCCTCAGTCTCTTTCTTGAGGTGAGGGGGCCCAGCACTGCCCCAGCACTCCAGAGGAGGCCTCCCCAGTGCCCAGGACAGGGAAAGAATTAAATCCCTAGTTCTGCTGGCCATAGTATTCCATATCAAAGCCAGGATACCATTGGCCAACTGGGCACCCTGCTGGCTTGTGTTCAGCTGGTTGTCACCCAGCACTTCCAGGCCCCTCTCTGCCAGGCCGCTTCCCAACCACCCATCCCTCAGTCTGTAGCTGCAGGGGTTCTTTTGGCCAAATTGAAGGCCCCTGCCTTTGGCCTTGTTCAACCTCATCCCGTCGGCCTCTGCTCACGGACCCAGCCTGTCCAGATCGGTCTGCAGATCGACACTCTGCCCCAACTTGGTGTCATCCACCAATTGACTAAGGGTAAGCTTGATCCCCTCCTCCAGGGCATCAGTTCAGCCTCCTTTCCGAAACTGCCTTAAGCCGCCATAAACAAAGCAGCCCATCCAAACAGTTTCTCGTTAATAGATCAAAAGTTCACGTTGCTCTTCATGTGTAATCTCTCTAAAAATCAAGTTCCTCATCAGATAAATGAAATCATCCAATCCAAAAGCCTCACGCTGTCTCTGATCAAATTCGTAATTGTAAACAGTCGAGGTCTGTGCCTTGGCTGGGGTTTGTCAGCGCACTGCAGGGTTGTGGCTGGCTACAGGTAGTGCTTCAGAGAAAGCTCAAAGCATTTGCATTTTGTGAAGGCTGGAGGAGTGCCTACGCTGACAGTGGAACCTGTTATTTATGTTTTCCCCTGAAAGTCCTCATGCAGCCACCGCAAGAGCTCTTACCGCGCAGCCTCAAAGGTGATCTTGAGTTGACCTAGAGAGACCACTCTTTGAATAGGAAGGAAGCCTGTTTTTCACTGCTAAGTCAATCTTGGCTTTCCCTGGAGTGGGAATTGACTACATAGCCTTTTTATATCAGTGTTCGGTTATATGTGATGGTTTTATGATATAAAATGCCCGTTGGGGAACTGACCTGACAACTTATTTCAGTCAGGCCTCCTGCTGTGATCTCGGAGGAAATACGATAGCATTTAGTGCCCTTAACCACCTGGCCATGTCCCAGTCCTGTTTATCATGTTGGAGAGTATAAGAAAAAGAAAAGCAAGAGCAAAACTGCTAGTTCAGGCTGTTCTGGCTCTCCAGGTTTAAGCAATCGTGATGACAGGTTAGAACCTCATTAGTCCTGTGTGTCTGACTGCAGTAGAAATTATTGTCGCAAGAACCACGCATGCCATGTTGATTTTTAATTCCCTCCTAGCAACACGGTTGATCGTGTTGGATGTGGGGTGTAGGTTGGACCTGCTCACTCCGCTGTCAGGTAAATGGTGAGGGGTACGCAGGCTTTATGGGCTGTTGCTGTGCCTGGCAATGCTGAGGTGCTCTTCACATACCCGTGTAGCTGTAGCAGTAGTGTAGAGTTATGGGGGTCCTTGTCTGGCTTCCCCACACATCCCACCTGGGTTGCCACCCACAATAGTGGGTGAGACCCCAACTATATTTCAACCAAGATCTCCCATCTAAAGCAAGGATTTAACAAAATCACTCACTGATCTACAGGCAATGAAACAACTTAGTGAGTTTGGAGAAGAAAGGCCTCAAGGCATTTTAATTCTCTCCCTCCACCACATATCAGAAGAAAAACAGCCCTACAAGATACAGACATACGGAGTTTTGTCACATACTCCTACACTGTGCTGAGATAAATGTCCAAAGCATCATTATTATCTCCATTGTAGCGTCTCTCTTCATTATTATCTTCATTGTAGCTTGTCTCTCAAACCATGGCGGTTGTCTGACTTTAGTTGCAATCCTCATTAATCTTCGAGGTTCAGAATTGTCACAGTCTCTCCAGGTCCAGGCAGATCTTCCCACTCACCATAAATTTTCTTCAGCTTGTGGAGCAATAACATTCTCAGAAGGGATAACGCTCTCTCTTAGCGGCAGCGACTCAGCTCCCAATAGTCCAAGATGGAGACAAGTGAAGAAGAGGGAAACCACCAAGGGAGAAGGTGGGGGAAGTGAAGGGGCAGCCACTTTTCAACTTTATAAACCCAAACTTTCTGTAGAAAAGCACATAAGTTAAACTTACAGATTCTGCTCTGCTTTAGGAGCATAACAGTTCTTCACTGTGAGAGTGGTGAGAGCCTGGAATGGGTTGCCCAGGGAGGTGGTTGGGGCCCCATCCCTGGAGGTGTTTGAGGCCGGGCTGGATGAGGCTCTGGCCAGCCTGATCTAGGGTGGGGTGTTACCCCACATGGTGGGGGGGTTGGAACTGGATGATCGGGTGGTCCCTTCCAACCCTGAGTGACTTCTCCAGTGAAGTGATCCTGCTGTGGCAGGGGGATTGGACTAGATGATCTTTTGGGCTCCCTTCCAATCCCTAATGATTCAATGATCTTACAAGTACAAGGAACATATTTAGAAACAGTAGATTTGTGAGTTAAGCACCTTTATAGATCTAAGAATGGTAGGTAGCAACAATCCCATTCCACATAGCATGTATATGCTTTATCATGCTTTGAAAGACTTAGGAATAGTGTATGGCCCCTCAGTTCAGGAAGGACACAGCTGCTGGAGAGAGTCCACCACGGAGCCACTGAGATGATGAAGGGAATGGAACATCTCTCTCATGAGGAGACACAGAGGGAGCTGGGTCTCTTGAGCTTGGAGAAATTGAAACTAAGGGGTGACCTCATTGATGTTCATAAAATTGTGCGAGCTGGGTGTCAGGAGGATGGAGCCAGGCTCTGCTCAGTGTCATCCAATGGTAAGACAAAGGGCAATGTGTGTGAGCTGGAACATAGGAGTTTCCACATGAATATGAGAAGGAACTTCTTCATGGTGAGGGTGACAGAGCACTGGAAGGGGCTGCCCAGGGGAATTGTGGAATCTCCTTCTCTGGAGATGTTTAAAACCCACTGGGATACATTCCTGTGCAACTTGATCTAAAGGATCCTGCTGTGTCAAGGGTATGGGATTGCATGACCTTTCAAGTTCCCTTCCAATTTGTAGTATTCTGTGCTTTTATTTGCACAGTGCTTCACCCTGGACGTTGAGGTGTCTTTAAAAGGTGGCTCTTGCCCTAGTCCACAAAACAGAGTTGGAAGGGTGATAGGGTCTGATGCAAGTACACAAATTTTCACAACAGAGAACTTCATTTACATTTTCTTCATTTTCAAAGTGATGGGATTCATTAAAATTCAGCTAATTATGAGAGTTTGAGATCTTAGCATTTAAACAAAAAACATTAGTGAGACTTTCATACCCCAAAATTTATTTCACCACAGCAGTGGAGATAGAAAATCTGTTTCCTTATGGCGTTTTCATTTGTGCATGGTCACTATACTTTTTCCTGTAACACCTGTACTCTTTGCAAGTGGAAAATAGTTGTCACAAATATTTTATATTTTTAAAGGAATTTTTATTTTAATTATAATTTATTAATTTATATTGTTTGCTGGTAGACCTGACTCAGCTGAATGTTGATGTGGGTGCTGTACAGCTGCACTGAATGCTGCAAGGGCACAATCTGATGTTGCCACTCAAAGTGCTTTGTTGTCTTTGAAGATGAAGGCATTTTGAGGCAAGCACATTCAGAAAATAAAGTTTCTGACCTACTGAAAGTGTAGAATTGTTCACTGCTTTGGTGACAGCAGTGGTGACAAGAAAACAGCAGTCTGCATGTCCTATTTGTCCCTTATTCTCATCTGCGAGCAAACAGAATCAAACTTAGAGCAAAATATTTAACTTCAGGAAAACTTTCATTTTAATGATGTAATTTTAATAACTATTTGTCAATATGACAAACTGTATTTCTTAGTAAAGAGCTTTCACAGAGTCACAGAACATTAGGGATTGAAAGGAACTTGAAAGATCATCCAGTCCAATCCCCTTGCCACAGCAGGATCCTTCAGATCAAGTCACACAGGAACACATCCAGACGGGTTTTAAATGTCTCCAGAGAAGGAGACTCCAAAACCCCCCAGGCAGCCCCTTCCAGTGCTCTGTCACCCTCATATGAAGAAGTTCCTTCTCATACTGATGTGGAACCTCTTGTGTTTCAGCTCACACCCGTTGTCCCTTGTCCTGTCATTGGATACCCCTGAGCAGAGCCTGGCTTCATCCTCCTGACACCCACCCTTTCCATATTTATCAACATTAATGAGGTCACCCCTCAGCCTCCTTTTTTCCAAGCTCAAGAGCCCCAGCTCTCTCAGCCTTTCCTTGTCAGAAAGATGTTCCACTCCCTTCATCATCTTTGTTGTTGTGTGCTGGCCTGTCTCAAGCAGCTCTGTGTCCTAATGGAACTGAGGAGTCCACAAGTGGACACAATATTCCAGATCTTTCTAACATCCTGCTCTTGCTCCAGAAGAATACAGAACACAGCCTTATCTTTAAGCACATTTAAACTCCCTGTATTTAATACAGAGACAGCATGTGAATGTGTTACCTAGTCTGTTTTACAGCAGTGTTTCCTCCTTAGCAGAAGCAGCAGTGTCTGGTGTTCATTCAGGTAAAACTCTGATACAATGATAAGGTCATGGCCATCATGTAGTCCTGTCATTGCTGAAATATTGGTACCATAAACTGTCAGGGTCAAAGGCACAGACAATTGCTCATCCGGAATGATCAGCTCCTTAGGCTCAGGTCAAGGAGTTCTGCAGAAAACTCTCTGCATCCTGTACGGTGAGACCAGCCTCGTTTCCTTACCAGATTTGGCTTCTGCTTAGGGAAAGAGCATGAATTACAAAGCAAACACAAAATAATCTGTATTTTCCTTTGGTAAGACTTCCCCAGAAATGGTAGCCTGTAGTGGTGTGACTTCCTAAAGTGCTGGGGCTGATTTCTTTGTCATGATGAGTGCTCCGTGTCTCATGGTTCATTGTGGCTACTGTCTCAAATAGAATTCTCGTGCTTACTAGTGAAATTCTGACGATAAATGAATCACAAAATTATTGAGGCTGGAAAAGGCGTCTGAGCTCATCCAGCCCAACCTTTGACCTAGCATCACCACAATCACCTAGACCAGGGCACTAAGTGTCAGATCCAGTCTTTTCTTAAACACCTCCAGGGATGGCAACATCACCACTGCCCTGGACATTCCATTCCAGGGTCTGATCACCCTTTTCTCTGCTGAAGGGCTTCCTAACATCCAACCTAATGCTCCCCTGGCAGCTTCAGGCCCTGCCCTCTCCTCCTGTCACTAGTTGCCTGGAAGAAGAGTCCAACCCCCACCTTACTACAACAGTTCTAGAGAGTGATAATAGCCCCCTAAGTCTTCTCCTCTCCAGGCTAAACACCTCCAGCTCTCTCAGCCTCTTCTCATAAGACGTTCCCTCTGGTAAATGAAGGTGAACAACCCAAGCTGCACAGAGATGTAGAAAGCATATGGCTATGGGAATTAATCACTAAGTAAGAGACAATCTGTAATTTCAGCAATATTAAGGAATGGAAATATATGGAAGAAATCACACAGACAAAACACTTCTTTAAGTAAAAACAAATATTTACTCTTACTTCTGATACACTTTTTGTCTGCTGCTCCTGGAGACAAATGAAGGAGCAGCACTCCTACAATTGAAGAGGGGTTTGTATATTGCTCCAAGTATCTATTTATTAGCTTTACAGCAGCAGCAGTACAGTTTAGATGGGCTTTCTACACAGACCTTAGAAAGGTTTGTATCTTCTTTTTGCATCTGTCTCAGATCAGCATCCGAGTGAGAGCGCTTGGAGAGAGCAACATTCTTCGCTGATGTGTAAATTCAGCACTGCGCGTAACTGAACAAATGGCTTGAGAGGATTTTCACAGTATCTTTGCCTTCCTGTTGCTAGGAGATCCAAATATCTTTCTCAAAACATGGTGTTTCAGAATCAAAACATTTTGAAGAAGCATACAAAATCAAAATGCCTTTACTTCTGTTTTTTTCTAAGAAAAGTAACCTGTACAATTTAAGGTCGAGGGCACCAGAGATATAAACATAATCTGATTGACTCTTTTGTTGTTGAAGGGTAGCCAAGCAAATAGGTTAATTCAAGAAGAAAGATCATTGTTAGTGAACAATATCTTTTGGAAAATAACAGCTATTTTGTTAAGTAGCGAAATTGCTTAGGTCTTCTGAAAAAAACCCACAGTAGTCAGTGGTTTAAAGGGTGCAACAACTACAGCATAAAAATACTTTGATTTAGTGGGGGAAGCAGAACCCCTCAGTGCTACTTGTCAAGACTTTCTACCCCATTTTGAAGACAATCACAGAACATTAGGGATTGGAAGGGACCTCAAAAGATCAACTAGTCCGATCCCCTTGCCGCAGCAGGATCACCTAGATCAGGTCGCATTAAACTTCTTTCTCTATTTGGGGAGAAATAATCATGCTAATAGGTTGTGCTTATCTCGTTTTCTGGAAGCCCTTAAGACCCTCTTTACCTAGCACCCTGTCTTACAGTGAGTTTGTACATCAGCTTGTTGATGTGATTTCTGAAAGAAGAGTTATACAGACACAGGAGTACTCCAGGGAGGTTATCTAAATGCTTGAACTCAGATCAGGAGAGGATCTTAGATGGTAATCACAGAACATTAGGGATTGGAAGGGACCTCATAAGATCATCTAGTCCAACCCCCCTGCCACAGCAGGATCACCAAGACCAAGTAACAAGCCACCAGCTTAAAAGCAGTGACTAAGCTAAAATTAATGGCTTCAAACTCTTATTTTCTAATGATCGAAGATTGTCTTTCGGGAAGCAAGGAGCTGAGCTGTGTTAGAGAAGGCTTTTACTGTCCGAGCTGCCTGCTAAACTCAGTATCTTCATGGAATGTTGCTTAAAAAGATCTTATCTGAAATAACAGTTTAGTACATGCTGGCAACACCTCAAGAAGGTAAATGAGGTTTTAAACATCAACCTGAGAAAGAACTTCTTCATGGTGAGGGGGACGGAGCACTGGAACAGGCTGCCCAGGGGGGTTGTGGAGTCTCCATTTCTGGAGACATTTAAAACCCACCTGGATGTGTTCCTCTGTGACTTGGTCTAGGTGATCCTGTTGTTGCAGGGGGATTGGACTAGATGATCTTTCAAGGTCCTTTCCAATCCCTGATGATTCTATGATAAACCCCCTGCCTTCCTGCTTTAGATATCTTAACAGAGCTACTTAAGTTTTCAGCGCCTAGTAGATGGGCTCCTGTTAGAAAGACAGACATTAACTAGTTTATTTCTCTGTTGGTCTAAATTGTCTCTACTTCTACAATTAACTATTACTTATGGAATTGGACTATTGTAGCATTACTCTTTAGCAGTTAGTGTCAAAAAGAATCATAATGTTTATTTCAAGTAGTTTTCCATGTCTTGAGTGAATTAGGTTCAGGGGACAGGCTGGAAAAGACTTTTAAGATCAAGTCCAATTGTAAACCTGACACTACTCAGTCCACTACTGAAACATGTCCTTGAGCACCACATCTGTGCATTTTTTAAATACCTCCAGGGATGAGGACTCTACCACTTCCCTGGGTAGCCTGTTGCAGTGCTTGACAACCTTTTCAGTAAAGAAGTGTTTCCTAATGTCCTGTCTAACCCTCCCTTGGCACCCCTTGAGGCCATTTCCTCTCATTCTGTCACTTGTTACTTGGGAGAAGACATTGACACGGAGAAGGTTATGAAACCTGACTTTAGCTTTGCCTATTTAGGTTTATTGAATTTGAACTTGGTATTTTGGTGTAAGCTGCTGTGATTCAGTGCAGACATGGATGCTGTGATTTCAGTAACTATTAATATCCTCTGTAGAAAAGATATAGTTGTGTTTTTCATTACGAAGTGAAGTAAGCTTGCTGTATAACTTGGAGCTGGTTTTGTTTCCACCTTTTTTAGCCAATTACAGGAAATGCTGAGTACAAAATGAGTCATTATTGCCAGAAAAAAAGGAATGAAGAGGTGAAAACAGAATTGTTCTCTTTTATTTATGCCCCATTCCCTCTAATTTGCTGAGTTGTTGCTGGAGAAGGAATTTCTTCAAGATGAGGGTGACAGAGCACTGAAATGGGCTGCCCAGGGAGGTTGTGGAGTCTCCTTTTCTGGAGACATTTAAAACCCACCTGGATGTGTTCCTCTGTGACTTGGTCTAGGTGATCCTACTGTGGCAGGGGGATTGGACTAGACAATCTTTTGAGGTCCCTTCCAATCCCTAACGTTCTGTGATGAGAAAATGCTTGTCTGAACTTGGAGCTATTCCCTGATTTTCTAAAGATTTCAGTGCTGTCTGACATACCAGGGGAGATATGAAAGTCATCCTTGTTTATACGTCAGACTATTCCACCACTGTATGGCCTTGCCACATGATGTTGTTTTCTACTTGAGTTTTTATTTGGGGTTTTGTTGTGGATCGTTTTGTTTGATTGTTTTTCCCAGAGTAAAGTTATGTGTGGTTTTAAATCTTCCACTCAAAGTTCTGTCTCAAGGAAAAAAAAGTGATGCAACAGCAGTTGATTGATCACAGAATCTCAGAACATTAGTGGTTGGAAGGGACCTCAAAAGATGATCTAGTCCAATCCCCCTGCCACAGCAGGATCACCTACACCAAGGTGCATAGAAACATACCAGGCAGGTTTTAAACATCTCCAGAGAACAAGACTCCACAACCCCCCTTGGCAACCAACCTTCAATCAGAGTCTCCTTGTTGGTGAGTTCAAGATCTAACAGTGCTCCTCTCCTAGTTGGCTCCTCCACCATGTGCATCAGGAAATTGTCACCAATGCACTGGAGGAACCTCCTGGATTGTAGATGGCTGGCTGAGTAGGTCTTCCAGCAAATATCTGAGTAGTTAATATGCCCCCTGAGAACTAGGTCCTGTAGCTGTGAGGCTGCTGTCAGTTGCCTGTAGATGATCTCATCAACTTCCTAGTCACTCATGGCAGCCTGCCCCTTGATCTGCACCCACAAACTCTCAACTCTGTCTTCATCTGTCCCTGGACAGAACTCAGTACATTCCAGTTGCTTTTTCACATAAAGAGCAACTCCTCCACCCTGCCTTGCTGGCCTTTTCCTCCTAAAAAGGGCATAGCCATCCATGACCACATTCCAGTCATGTGAGCTGTCCCACCAGGTCTCTGTAACCAGATCATAATCAGCTGACTGGACACAGATTTCTAACTCACAGGGTCACAGAACATTAGGGATTGGAAGGGACCTCGAAAGATCACCTAGTCCAATCCCCCAGCCACAGCAGGACCACCTAGTCCAAGCAGCACATGACTCCTCCTGCTTATTCCCCATGCTGTGTGCATTGCTGTGCAGGCATTTTAGGGAGCAAGCCGAGCACTCCGGTTCAGCTGAGTGGACTTCTAGGAGCTGTAAGTGATGCTAAATCTTTTCACTGTGCCTGTTTGAAGGATCTGTATTTGTTTGTAGCACATAAGCTTTGTTTTCTTTTGGTCTTTCCTTTCTTTCCCCAAGAACTTTTCAAAGAAAGACAAAACCGAGTTTTCTGTGGCTGCTGTCCATGACCTACTTGAAGAGAGGGAGCAACAGGGAGCTATAGAGTTGCTATCTCATCTTTCTTAACCACCCTGTATATGACCTTGTTTTGCTATTGGGGTCTTCCTTTCCTAATGACTGCATAAAAAATCTTTACGACAGTAAGTTGGACGTATTTTTCACATTTTATATTTTTCACTCCGTTTTTTATGACAAGGCAAGGGCATGGTTTTGGATTGATGTTCTGGAACTAATTGTAAACTGGTGTTATTGAAGAAGAGCTAGGGGTTGTCGGTTTGGCTTTTGGGTTGTTGTGGGGGTTTTTTAATAACCAGTGGTGAATGAATGACTTCAGTGCTTTGTGGCTGACAAACTAATACAGCTGCCATCTCTATTCTCATCAAGTACTTCAGCCTTGGACCTCCTTCATGTAGCTCTTTTGACTCATTCATTTTGGTGAAATGAGCTATTTAGTGGGTCACAGGAGGAGCTAAACCCCTGTTGTACTGAGGCAGAGTGGAAAGCGGTGAATAAGAGCGAACCTAGGAAGGAACAAAAAGGTTCAAATGTTGACTTTCAGCTGTTGTATCTTTTGTGTGGACTTCCTGCAGTTTTGCTGCTCCTGAGTTAGAAATTAAATGGTCCTTCAGTTTATTACCTATTCTAATATACACCCTGATACTTTATATGAAAGATGTGCTCATGATATATTCAGTGTATCACAGTTAATCACAGAACACTAGGGTTTGGCAGGGACCTTGAAAGATCATCCACTCCAGTCCCCCCCACCACAGCAGTACCACCTAGAACAACTCACACAGGAACATGTCAGGTGGGTTTTAAACATCTCCATAGAATGAGACTCCACAACCCCCCTGGGTAACCCCTTCCAGGGACTCTGTCACCCTCACCATGAAGAAGTTCCTTCTCATATTGTTGTGGAACCTCCTGTGTTCCAGCTTGCACTTGTTGCCCCTTGTCCTGTCATCAGATTACACTGGGAAGAGTCTGGCTCCATCCTCCTAATACCCACCCTCCACATTAATGAGGTCACCCCTCAGTCTCCTTTTCTCCAAGCTAAAGAGACCCAGATCCCTCAGCTTTTCCTCATCAGGGAGATGCTCCACTCCCTTCATCATTTTTGTGGCTCTGTGCTGGACTCTCTCCAGCAGTTCTTTCTCCTTCTTGAACTTGAGTGGCCCAGAACTGGACACAATATTCCGTGAATGCGGTTAGATGCTAGAGAAAAGGTTGGACTCAATGACCCTGGAGGTCCTTTCCAGCCGTGATGATTTTATGAATAAATTCATGAATAAGTTGCTGAATAAGGTCTTGTGGAAGAATTAAGGGAAACTTAAATTTGGGGATTTTGTAGAAGAGTTTAGAAATGGAGTTAACCACTGGTGATTTATAAAGAACTTGTATTTTGAAGGTTTTTTATAACTTTCTTAATATTTATAGGGTTTGAAATAACTTTATACACTGGGACACATTCTTTATGATCACTTCTTTCCTAGTTTGTGACTTTTTTTTCTAATAAGGAAAACAAATAGGTTCATTCTGAGTATTGATTTACTTAAAGGCATGCTAACCCAGTAGTTAAACACCGCTCTTTCCTATAAATGAAAGTAAAATATTCATCAACTAATTAGTAATATGCAGTTGATATATAGATATGCCCGAGGCTTACTTATAGCACACTCTATATCATCATGTGTTCCACTTAGAAACATGACATTAAAGCAAATGTAAATTTTAAAAGCCATAATGATGTTATGCAGGGGCTACGGATACTGTTATATTATATGTTAGAGGCGTTATTTAAAGACATAAACCATGGATATACTGCACTACTCTGCTGAATAGCTGAGGAGAGATCACCGTGTGCACTTTAAAGGAAATAGAGTGGCTTATCCTGGAATTTTCCAAGACAATAATTGGAAAAATAATAAGTGAAAAAGTTTGGGGATTTTTTCTGCAGATCTAGTGAAGGAAGTCGTGTTCTAACGGTCTAGCAGACATCCTGCGATGGCTTTCCTTGAGGCAGCAAATGGGCCTTAATTAAATGTCTGTGAGTGATTGTTATGTGGGTTGTGAGAACATCTGCTAATATGTTGATAGATACAACATCTACACTCTAGGAGCTAGTGGAGTCATAATCACAGAATCACAGAACATAGGGGATTGGAAGGGACCTTGAAAGATCATCCAGCCCAATCCCTAGGTGCCACAGCAGGATCACCTAGACCACGTCACACAGGAACATGCCTAGGTGGGTTTTATACGTCTCCAGAGAAGGAGACTCCACAACCCCCCTGGGCAGCCCCTTCCAGAGCTCTGTCACCCTCATGTTTATGTGGAACCTCCTGTGTTCCAGCTCACACCCATTGCCCCTTGTCCTGTCATTAGATGACATTGAGCAGAGCCTGGCTCCATCCTTCTGACACCCAGCCTTCATGTATTTATCAATAATAATGAGATGTAGCTGTTCCCTCCCTGTGCAAAGGCTTGTTTCTTTCTTTGTCTGAAAGCATTGACCCATGATACTGGTTTGTACTGCATAAAACACAGAAGTGAGTGTTCTCATCTCTGTAGCTTGAAAGGGAAAAATGAGCCTGATATGGTGTTGCCCTAACTTTTTATTGTGAGTGTGGCCTTGAATTTAACAAACTTGACTCATAACTGTCCATTATTTAGTCAGAGGCTAGAATGGCCAAATCCAGCTTTGGGTCAGTATCTGATGTGAGACTTCAGTCTCCTGTATTTCTGAAGAATGAAGAAACAGCCTCAGAACACGAGGATTATAATGTGTGTGTTAATAACCTGGCACTTCTCTTGGGTGCTGTCAGGTTGCCAGTTTTAACGTGATTGTTCTGCGATGCAGATACCAGTGGGTTGCAGTCCCAGTCTGTTCCCCAGGGGAAGCAGCTCACCACTGGAACAATCAGAGAATCATTCAGGTTGGAAAACACCCTTGGGATTGTCATAGAATCATTAGGGATTGCAAGGGACCTTGAAAGATCATCCAATCCAATCCCCCTGCAACAGCAGGATCACCTAGACCAAGTCGCACAGGAACACATCCAGGCGGGTTTTGTTGAGTCCAAGCATCAACCCTACTCTACAAGTTCCTAAACCAAATCTCCCAACACTACACATAAGTCTCTTTTAAACTCATCCAGGAATGGTGACTCAACCACCACCTTGGGCAGCCCATTCCAGTGCCTGACCACTCTCTCCAGGAAGAATTTCTTCCTGATGTCTAATCTAAACCTATCTTTTTGAAGCTTAAAGCCTTTCCCTCTGGACCTGTTGCTGATCACCTGTGAGAAAAGACTAGCACCAACATCTCTACAATGTCCTTTCAGATAGTTGTAGAGTGATGAGGTCTCCCCTTAGCCTCATCTTCCTCAAACTAAAAACTCTCTCAATCTCTGCTCATGAAACTTATTGTCCAGGCTCTTTACCAGCTTCCTTGCCCTCCTCTGCCCTCGCTCCAGCCGCTTGATGTCTCTGTGGTACTGAGGTCCCCAAAACTGGACCCAGTACTCAAGGTGTGGCTTCACCAGTGCTGAGTACAGAGGGACAATCACCTCCCTGCTCCTGCTTGCACAATTTCTAATCCAGTCCAGGATGCCATTGGCCTTCTTGGCCACCTGGGCACCCTGCTGGCTCATATTCAGCCTCCTGTCAATTGGAACCCGCAGGTGCTTTTCTGCCAGACTGCTGTCCAGCCACCCTGCCCCAAGCCTGTAGCGTTTCATGGGGTTGTTCTGCCCAAAACACCAGTGTTGACTATTTCCCCAGTCTCAGCTTGAGTAGCTGGCAGCACAATTTTAGGGAAAAACATGAATGCTGTAATAGAGATTTTTCTCCAAGTATCTGCTCCTTAAGAGAGAATTCTTCACAATTAAAATGCAAATTTATCCTGTGTGGAAGGTAAAGGTTAAATGGACAGACAGCAAATAATTTCAGATGGACGTATTGTGTCTTTAATAGCTCTTACTGTAGTGACAGGTAAAATCCCCTTAATACTCCTCTTTGCACTTTATCTGTGCTACTATTGACTGAGTAGGGAGCATTACCACTCATGAATGTAATCACTTCTCTTTTGGATGACACTTAATGGTTCCATTTGTAACTAAAGAGCTAAATATAGGAGCAGCTACCACATCCTATGGGAGTTAAGTCCTGTCCTCTATTCAGGCTGGGTGGGTGCTACAAGGTTGTACGGTTTAGGGTGCTGCAGTCAAACCTTTAACAGCACAGAGTTCCTTTGTTGTTCCTGCAGTGGTTAGCAGGATAGGAGGAGAGAAAAAACACTGTGGGCTATAAATGTGTTTTCCTAAAGCAACAATAATGGTAACTCTAGTTGAAGGAGATCCCACAGCTGCTGGAGAACTGGAGCCAAGGGTTTTGAGTGCACCACTCAGGATGATCTCTGCACCCACAATGGTTTTGGCTTCCAAAGGCATTTGTTTTCCTTATGGAAACAAAATCTGGTGAAGTGCAGAGAAACCAGCTGTCTGTCCCCTTGACCCACCCTGAGTGCCAGCAACCAGGTAGTTCAGCAGCTAAGTGAAGCCAGGGACTGCAGTGGGCCACCAAGCTGATACTGGAAGTTGAGAGTCTACACTGTGCCGTGGTTCTGAGACCTCCCTGAAGCTGAGACTAGATGTGCTGGATGACTGGAGTGTGAACAGCACTGGCTGCTCTAACAGGGAAGCAGTAGCCTCCTCACCAGAGCAAACCTCCTGTGGGTTTTGTGCCCTGCCTGAGGTGCAGGAGGGTGGTGAGAACCTCACACCACGGTTTTCTGTCCGAGAAGGACCCTGGGCTAGGAATAGTGTTTCTAAATTGCATCTGCTGACTTGTCCTCATCTTTCTAGTGGCAGGAAACCAAATAAATAATTAATTTTTAAAATTAATGGAAAATTGGCAGATTTGACTCGGACCTGTGACTGTATTGGCTGTCTGGTGGATTTTGGATTGCAAGTGGACTAGAATGCATAAAATAACAGTCCAGTCAGTTTATTCCTGATGATTTACCAACATTATAATTACATTTTAATGTAGTTGTCTTCTTGTATGATGGATCTTCAGCTCTATTCTCTATTATAAACATAACCATAGTCAGATACAAGGGTTTGGGCATGGAAAAGGAAATGCAGTGGTGGTTGCTCATCTGGACGTTCATCCAGTCTGCTGCTTCCTTTTAATATTTACTGACCATCTAATGGCAGTTATTACACACACACAGTGCTCCCCTACATGCTTATTTAAAAGTGAGGAGTATTTCCTGAAGATATAGGCAGGCAATAGCAATATGAAAGGCTCTGTATTATGGACTCATCAAAGAGCAAAGCGGTTTTTTTCTGGGCTGTAAGCAATTCAATTATTTTGTTTCTGAAATAAATTAAGTAAAGCTTATTGAGTCCAATCAGCCCCTGTTTCTGGGGAATTGTAGTTCAATTTCATTTTTAATTAGATTGAATGTTGTGAATTTCTTAGCAGTGGTAAGCAAGATCTGGCAATAAAATATGCACTCAATTTGTATTAAAAGTTCCTAAAATCTAGTGCAGGGAGCTGGCAGTGTATCTGGCTTATGTTTAATTGTCCAAGTACCCTATTGTGAAAAGTTCCATTTTTAAAACCTGCTGGGGTGTAACAAATTGCTTTTCTTTGATACCACTGCATGGAAGACTAGCAGAGACCAAACAGGAGAACTTATGGGAGGAAGCATTCCCTTCTTCATCAGCTTCACACCATATTCAGGACCATTTTGCTGTGCAAGGATTACAGGATTAAACCACCCTACCTTTGGGTTTAGAGATGGTGGGGGAGAAAGACTCTCAAGGTGTCTTCTCAACTACTATGTCCAGAGGCAAGAGCCTCACTTTCTGGTCAGACTATTCAGCCTATTGTCTTGCTAATGTTCCAGCATTACACATGAATCCTTGGAAAGGATCAGAAAGAGGGTGGTTAGCAGATTGAGAGAGGTTTGCCTCCCCCTCAACTCTGCAGTCTGCTGAAATCACATCTGGAATATTGTGTCCAGTTCTGGGCCCTCTCAGTTCAAGAAGGACATACTGCTACGTGAGAGACTTGTCCAGCACAGAGCCATGAAGATGATGGAGTAGAACATCTCCCTGCTGAGGAAAGGCTGAGGGAGCTGAGTCTCTTTAGCTTGGAAAAAAAGGGGACTGAGAAGTGATCCTGTTCATGTTGATAAATGTGGAAATGGTGGGTGTCAGGAGGATGAAGCCAGGCTCTTCTCAGTAGCATTTAATGATAGGACAAGGGGCAATGAGTGTGAGCTGGAACATTGGATGTTCCACATAAATATGAGAAGGAACTTCTTCCCAATGAAGGTGACAGAGCACTGGAAGGGGCTGCCCAGGGGTGTTGTGGAGTTTCCTTCTCTGGAGACTTTTAAAACTTCTTCACAGTAAGGGTGACGGAGCACTGGAAAGGGGAGTGTGGTCAAGTCTTCTCTGGAGATGTTTAAAACCCATCTGGCCATGTTCCTGTGCCACTTGATCTAAGGGATCCTGCTGTGGTGGTGGTGGTGTTGGACTGGATGATCTTTTGAGGTCCCTTCCAATCCCTAATATTCTGTGAAGATATGGTAGCTCTAATGCAGACAGCCCTTTGTTCATTTTGTTGGATAGAGTAGTTTTCAGCTTCACGTGTCTATTGTGATTCCCAGTGCTGATATCTTACATTTTCTTTGTGTTCCTTTGTTTTGTGGCTGTTGTACCATCCTATCCATGTTCTGATAGCACTACTGGGCTTCCTTAGAAAACACAGGTTCCCCAGACACAGGGTGGCCCTTCTGCAGCTTTGGGATATGGCAGACCTCACAGGAAAGGTGCCATGTTTTAAATTAACATTTCCAGAGCAGTGTTAGTGCTACTTACTTTGCACAAGGACACAACCTTCCACGGTGACAAAGTCACTCGTATAGAATTGTCATTGGAACATCCTGTACTGTGGAGTGCATTATGGTACCTATGGTGTTGCTGGATAAAAGAGCAGGTTGTTCATGTGAACCGGTTTCTGAGAGTTGTCTGTCTCGAGGTTGGATATTGTGATGTCTGTTTTGTGATCGAAGTCCCTGCATTGTTTTCTGTCTCCAAATTTCATCAGTTCTTACAAGACTTTTGCACCTTTCATTGAGGGATATGCTCTTCACATTTGATTTGCCTTCTAACTGTGGTGCATTAGCAGGATCTACCTCTTGTCTGCTCAATATCCTGTTTCCATTACAATGGCAGGAAGGGAGTAGAACATTGCCTTATGAGGAAAGACTGAGGGAACTGGGTCTCTTCAGCTTGGAGAAAATGAGATTGAGCAGTGACCTCATTAATGTTAATAAATACGTGAAGGGATGGTATCAGGAAAATGGAGCCAGGCTCTGCTCAGTGTCTCCTCATGATAGGACAAGGGGCATAGGGAGGTTCCACATACATATGAGGAAGAACTTCTTCACCATGCGGGTGACAGAGTGCTGGATGCAGGGGTGTTCTGGAGTCTCCTTCTCCGGAGACATTTAAAACCCACCTGGTTATGTTCTTGTGCAACTTGGTCTAGGTGGTGCTTCTGTGGCAGGGGGATTGGACTAGATGATCTTTCAAGGTCCCTTCCAATCCCTAATGTTCTGTGATTCTATGAATATACTGGGTATTTCCTCCTGTAAAACAAGTCATCCCAACTAATCAGTGGTTCAGTCATTAGTGTGGATCAAGACATCCAAACGGACAAGCATAGGAAGCCGACTAAAGCAGCCGTACAGGGGCAGTGTTTATCAGAAAGGAGGCTGGTATTACACTTTATAAACCCAACCATTTCAAGTTTAAAGGAGAGATTAAACAAGAGAGAGAAGAAAGACAAACCACAGCACTGTGATCTAAACTTCCTGCGTGTATAAAGCAGTGTCTGGTTGCAGAGATGCCACAAAAATGGAGAAGTGTTTAAACAGTGGCAGTCCAGTCAGTGCTCCAGTTTACCTGAAGAGCTTAATCTTGGCTGTCTTTAGCCAAGTAGGAATCTATCCAGTACCTTCCCCAGCTTCTGTGTGCCAGGGCACTTTTTGGCTGTTAGTGTTGATTTATGTCAGATGAAGAGGGAAGCCGCTCGTGTATTGTTGGCACAGTTGTGATGTCACTGTGGAAATGTTAAGAAGCAGCAATTATAGCTGAAATCTGAAAGCTGTTTTATAATGTCACATGTACAACACAACTCCTTACTCGAGATTGTAGCCATGGCAGCAGTGGCTGCTGTGCTTTGGGAGTAAAAGCCGTGTAGTTACATTCTATCCATGAAACAGAGACATTTAACAGTGAGTTTGGTTAAGTACAAACTTTTTTAAGTACAAACTTTTATAAAGTCTCTTCAAGAAAAAGACTGTGTCTGTGATTCCTGTCTTCTATGCAACTGTGAGAGACTACAGAAGAATAAAAAGATAGTGGATAAGGATGTAGTAGAAGACAATTGTTAATCTATATTCCTGCCTATCACATCATTTAGCTGTGATATATTACCCTAGATGATCTTTGGAGTTCCCTTCCAATCCCTAATGCTCTGTGATGTCCTGCTTCTCTTAGAGTGTTTCCACCCCTTTTATTGAGAAATCCAGCTCTGGCTGAGTATCTGAATATGAGCATGAATTGGAAGCAGAATAGTACAAGAATAAACTCCCTTACCATTTCAGATCTCTTTATTTCCACATTACATGTAGCATCTCTAATACAGTCACTCATGTTCTCGCTTTGCACACTCAGTCACAGAATCACAAACATTAGAGGTTAGAAGGGACCTTTAAAGGTCATCTAGTCCAATCCACCTTCTACAGCAAAATTCCCTAGATCAAGTCACACAGGAACATGTCCAGGCTGGTTTTAAATGTCTCCAGAGGAGACTCCACAATCTCTCTGGGCAGTCCCTTCCAGTGCTCTGTCACCCTCAATGGGAAGAAGTTCCTTCTCATATTGATTTGGAACCTCTTATGTTCCAGTTTACATCTCTTGCCCCTTATCCTGTCATTAGATGACACTGAGAGAGCCTGGCTTCATCATCCTAATACCCACCCTTCATATATTTATCAGCTTTAATGTGGTCACCCTTCAGTGTCCTTTTTTTCAAGCTCAAGAGCCCCAGCTCTGTCAGCCTTTCCCCATCAGGGAGATGTTCCACTCCCTTTGTCATGTCTGTGGCTCTGCACTGGACTCTCCAGCAATTCCATGTCCTTCTTGAACTGAGGGGGCCCAGAACTGTACACAGTATTCCAGATGTGCTCTCACCAGAGTGTAGAGGGGAAGGAGAACTCCTCTTGATCTACTAAGTGAATAAAGTTCTGTCAAAGGGGGTTTTGTTTGGTTAAGATGTGCATGACTGATTGACAGGTTCACTAACATCTGAATCAATATTTACTTACAGAGATGGCAAGTAGTAGGCTCCTACTTTTACCTGTTTTGTTTCTATCACAACTTTCAAGGAAAGGATAACTAAACATTATTTATTCTTGGACTTCAACCGAATGCCGTGTGTTAGTGTGATTTACGTACTGTAAAGCCACAAAGAACTGCATAAACCTTAAAACCAGCAACTAGAAGATAAATTGCAAATACATGTACATATGTACAGATTTCTATAAATGAAGGTTCTGCAAAACTGAAGGAGAAAATCTGTGAAACAGAGGTATAAGAACAATTTCTCAGGTTCCTACAGAGTCAAAGTTGGGCAGTCCAGAAAAGCACATACTCGCAGTCGTTGTGGAGCATTTGGAAAGTCATCAGTAGATTATCATGAATACTAAGATAATCCTTAAACACCAGAATTGCATTTTGTCTGAAAAAATACTGTAGTCTTGTGTCATTGCTGTAGACTGCAGTCAGTTCCACGTATGCAGAGCATCAGACAGAAGAGTCACTTCATTTTATGGGAGTATTTGCCACATTATGGTTCGATTACATCTAATTCGGAATAAAATGCCCTTATTTTCCAGTTCTCTATGAAAGGGAAAACTTGAGGTTTTTCAGTCAAAACTGATCTATAGGCTGCTGGAAGTTGCAGTGCTCGAGTGCTTTTGTCCTTGACTTTGGGGAAGTTTGCCTCATTTGCTTGCCCCAGATCTAATAGATTTTCGGAAAGGCTAATTGCCACTGCAGCTCAAGCTGTGATGTTCTAATGAGACAGAATAAAAGCTGTCTCTTTGACAGGAGGCAGACTCCGAGGTTTTGGGAAGTGAGAGGTTTTTGTTGGCTTCTTGTTGCTTTATTTTTTAATCTGTAAATTCCATCTGTATTTTCTCTTTACTTATTAATACAGAAAAAAATCTAATGAAGATGTTTTAATGAGACGAATTTCCAGCTAAGGCATTTTCAAATTGGCATTTCCATCTCATGAAGGTATCTTAGGGTTGTAAGTCCAGCAGGTATCCAGTGCACAGGGAGAGAGATGGCTCCACTGGTATCTCTTTGTGCACGTTATTGAGACCAGTGCCTCACTGGAGCACCAGTCTTGTCTCAGGGCCAACAAAAGAGGTGAAGATGGAAGAGTTGCTTATTTCAAATTGTAGTGAGCCACGTTTCCTCGACATGCTATCTATCATTTAAAAGTAAAAATTCTGTTTTTAGTAAGTTTTAAAAGTAGCTTTTGACATGAATTGGGAAGCAATCTTTGAATTTGTTTTCTAGTGTTTTGATTTTGTATTTTTAAAGTGTAGCTGGTGGTTTTATGTTATGGGCAGTTTGCAACTGCACCTATTTTAATGCAGTTTATACGGAGCAGTGTGTGGCAAGTGCCTGTTGCATGATAAGGCCTCTCTCACAATAGTAACTGAAATCATAGTATCATTCAGATTGCAATAGAACCTTGAGATCATAGGATGAGGTTGGAAGGAACCTCGGAGACCATCTAAGCCAGCCTCCTGCTGTGAGCAAGGATGCCTCTTGACTAGACCAGGTGGCTCAAAGCCTCATCCAACCTGGCCTTGGACATCTCCAAGGAGAACATTAGGGATTGGAAGGGACCCTGAAAGTTCATCATGACCGATCCCCCCACCACAGCAGGATAACTTAAATCAAGTTGCACAGGAACATATCCAGGCAGGTTTTAAATGTCTGCAGAGATCATCAAGCCCAACCAATAACGCTACTCCACCAAGCAGATAAGTCATATCTCTAAGCACCATATCGAAATGATCTTTGAACACATCCAAGGATGATGATTCAACCACATCCCTGGGCAGCCTGTTCCAGTACCTGTGAGAAATAATAATGTGTTCTGGCATGGGTTTTATTCATAATTGCCTGTGTTGTTTTGTCCTTTCAGCTTTCTCTGTTAGAAGATGCAGGGTTTGGTGGTGCTCTTCTCTACGTTGATCCTTGTGACTTGCCAAAGACTAGAGATCTTGCTGACAAAGCTTTCATGGTTTCCCTGAACAGCGGAGGAGATCCATCAACACCTGGTTATGCCAGCGTTGGTAAGTGCTGTTCCAGCCATGTTCAGTTCATGAACATTTACATTCTCTGTAGATGGTAAGAGCGTGTTAGGTTGGCATTGTTCGGTGTGCTTCCTGTCTCATTTTCCCTCTTATTTCACCTGGAGTTTTTTAGCAGCAATACAAATAGGTGAGTGGGAAGGTTGCTGGGGATAAGGTTTTAAGGGAACATAAATGCTCTGTGTGAAGTGGGAGGGTGATGGGGATTCTGGGAGGAAGAAGGAGTGGAGAGGGGAAGGCCTGATGTGGTGTTTGAGTTGCTGTGCATTTTCATTTCGGCTCTGCGTTTCGCCCTCGCAGCTTCGGCTGCCTGAGTGCCCTGACTGTTTTGGCTTCAGTTTTCCTGGGGGGCTCTGCTCTGGAACTGCAGTTTTCCTGCTGGCCTCTGTCACTCTGGGGTTGTGCCTCTTCGTGCCTTCATGCTGGTTCTTCCCCACCGCCCCACTCCTAGCACTTCTCTGCTGCCTGATGGCTCTTCAGACTGCAGCTCCAGTTGTATTCTTTTTTGCACATGATTTCTTTCTCCTCTTGTACACTCTTTCATTATCCCTCTAACTTTCCCCCATTAAAGTTACAGCATTTTATTCCAGTCACCTGATCTGTCTTATTCTAAAATTCTCCTATTAAAATAATCTGCCCTGTGGGGCTTCTGCCTTTAACCCTAAAACAAGGACAGTATCTGAATTAAAACTACCTCAAATCCTGTCTGAAATAGAAACTCTGAGTAAGGGAACACAGCATAAGGCACTGTCTCTCCAATGTGCTTTAAACTCTTGGCGCAAAGTCTGTGCTTTCAATAATTGATTGTGTTGCTTTTTGTATTTGTGTATACACACAACAAAACCTTATTCCTGTCTGCTTATTCCCATCCCATGAGGGACAAAAAAGCTGTGAAGTACTGATCCAGTGGTTTCTGAGCAGGGATCTGTCCCCACTGAAACGTATTCATCTCTTCTTCCTGTGTTCAGTTTGGTATTGGTCATGGGAGCTTGTGCAAGTTTCAGTAAGTGCAAGGGCAGTGCAAGCAGAAAATTATGTTTGAAAATATTTAACCAAAAGTTATGTTTATAGCCTCTTATTCCAGTGGTAATTGCACAAGGATGTGCTCATTTAGCCTTGACTCAGTTCCACCTGGGTAGACTTGATTATCAAGCTGATGCTTTTCCTAAGTACATGTCTTGTTGAAGCTGGGAGATAAATAATTGATTTTATAGAACTACATAGGCTTTTATAAGCTTAAGGGGTTTTTTTAAAGTGATATTAGTGTTAAAGGAGCAGCAGCATATTTGACTTGTGTGGACTGAGGGGGTGACCTCATAAATGTTTATTAATATGTGAAGGGTGGGTGTCAGGAGGATGGAGCCAGGCTCTGCTCAGTGTCATCTAAGGATAGTGCAAGAGGCAATGGGTGTGAGCTGGAACACAGGAGGTTCCATATCAATATGAGAAGGAAATCCTTCACAGTGGGGATGATGGAGCACTGGAAGGGGCTGCCCAGGGGGGTTGTGGAGTCTCCTTCTCTGGAGACATTTAAAACTCGCCTGCGTAAGTTCATGTGCGACTTGACCTAGGTGATCCTGATGTGGCAGGGGGATTAGACTAGATGATCTTTTAAGGTCCATTCCAACCCCTGATGTTGTCATTCTGCACTACTTAAATCTCCATTCTGGCAGCTCAGTGAATGTGTTTTCTGCTGCTCTGCTGCCTTTTCAGCTTTGCAACCTTTTTTACTATCTAACTATTTGGAAATGTATTAAGCAGCAGCCTCTGAGCTTGTGACAGGGTTTTATCGAGAGTATTTGGTCCGGTTACTAACTCAGACATCTAAAGTCTGACTTGAATTGGCACTAAATCAGCTGAGGCAACACCGAGATACTTCATGACTAGAATGGCAGAAAACAGAAATATTTGCCTGGTTGTCAAAGAAGGGTGTTAGCTATTCACAGCATGAGTGCCCTGACAGCTCAGCGGGAAAGAAATTGCACATTTTCTCAGTGTCTCAGTGTACCTGACCCACTGCTCTTAAAAGTGCCCTGGGAGCTACAGAGGTAAATATAACACTCTAAAAGCTTTATTCTTGCTCATTTCGTGGAGCTATTAAAAAAAAAACAAAACAGTTTGTTGCTAATCTGTCTGGCTGACTCCTTAGTGTTTCAGTTACCCTACATGAACAGACACAGCAACATGAAGATGCCACTTCAGTGCCTAAACTTTATGTAGAATCATAGGATCATTCGGGTTAGAAAAGACCCTTGGAATCATTGAGTCCAACTCTATAAGTTCACCCCTATAACCAGACCCCCCAACACCACATCTAAGTGACTTTGAAACACATCCAGGGATGGGGACTCAACCACCACCCTGGGCAGCCCATTCCACTGCCTGAACACACTCTCCATGAACTATTTTTTTCTAATGTAAACCTCCCCTGTTGAAGCTTGAAGCCCTTCTCTCTGATTCTGTTGCTAATTACCAGAAGAGACCAGCACCAGTGTCTCTACAGTGTCCTTTCAGATAGTTGTGGAGAGCAATGAGGTCTCCTGTCAGCCTTCTCTTCCTCAAACTAAACAGCACCAACTCCCTCAATCTCTCCTCATAAGACTTATTCTCCAGGCTCTTCACCAGCTTTGTTGCCCTCCCGTCACTTAACCCAACTAATTTCACCACAAAGAGGAACATCCAAGGAGGAGTGTAGAGCTGATCCCGTTGATCCCTGTTGAAACCCATGTTGGTTTTCTGTCAATAAATCAACTGTCCAGTCCTCAGTTTGAGGAAAAAAATGCTTAATTGTGTGGGAGATGGTGATGAAAGTAGATTAATGGCTTCTAATGCAACGTTTAGTGGTTGTTGAGTGGACCTTTATCCGTTGTTTAAAATCTCTGAGCAGGATTTGTAAGTGGGGTGACAGTATCATATCCCTAAAACCATTTGTATTTTCATCGTTGATTGCAGCAATGAGCTAGAGAGAGCTCAGAGGAACACTTGAGCAAACTCTTTTTATGGTTCTGTCTCTGGAACATGGATCAGACACAGTAATTTCTGTGTTTATGATGATGATTTTCTTCCCTAGTGACACTGAATCAGCTTGGTTAGAGGTAACTTACACCTGGGACAAATATAAGTTGCCTCATCACTTTGATTCACAGAGGATAGCACACACTACAAGAGATTTCATTGGGAGCTCCTGCTGAAGTTATTGGCAGAACTTTCATCTCCACTTTGCACGTTGCCAGAAGAACTGTTGCTATCGCAGTCTCTGGAACGACTCCCACCTCCAGTCTCCCTTTGAGAGAGGTTCTCCTCTCGCTCTGCTCTGCCCTGGTGAGACCACATCTGGGATATTGTGTCCAGTTCTGGGCCACTTGGTTCCAGAAGGATGCAGAACTGCTAGAGAGTCTCCAGCACAGAGCCACAAAGATGATGGAGTGGAACATCTCCCTGATGAGGAAAGGCTGAGGGAGCTGGGTCTCTTGAGCTTGGAAAGGTGTTGACTGAGGGGTGACCTCACTAATGTTGATAAATATGGAAAGGGTGGGTGTCAGGAGGATGGAGCCAGGCTCTGCTCGGTGTCATCCAATGATAGGCAGCAGATGTAAGCTGGCACATAGGAGGTTTCACATCAGTATGAGAAGGAACTTCTTCATAATGAGGATGACAGAACTGGATGGGCTGTGGATTGTTCTTCTCTGGAGATGTTTAAAACCCACCTGGATGTGTTCCTGTGTGACTTGATGTAGGTGATCCTGCTGTGGCAGGGGATTAGACTCAATGATCTTTTGAGGTCCCTACCAATCCCTAATGGTCTGTGATACTATGAAGTTCCTAGTAAGGTGGGCGATCCAACGCTAGTCTTGTGCTAGGTGAGTGAAAGGTAGGGAACTTGTGTTTTCATGCTACTGCCTGTGCTTTTCACCTTCTTAATCTGAAAACAAATTTGTGGCATCAGAGTATTTGACTGCTTCAGGGTTTCTCCTAGAAAAAAAAAAATTCATTGGGAAATGCTGCCATTTACAGTTCTCTTCCACAGTTGACATCATTTTCAAATGGGGTTTATGTAATAGCTCAGAGATAACTGTGCTGTTCTCATGAGGTTTTAGCTTGAATGTTCTGTTTCATGGAGATTAAACGCTGTACATCTGCATACGAGTTATTTTACAAGGTACAGACATAGCTTGAGAATGGGTTTGAGATACTACCTTGAGTCGAATGATTTTCTTCTTTATCTCTGTTTAATAAAGGGAAAAAAGTAATGATGTGGAAAGGGAAGAGACGAGTGTTTATGTAATGGTTTCTGCGGCGTTGTTTGATAATTTAGTTCTTCCATTCCTAAGACTCTCCCAATCCTAAGTCAGATGGAACAAACATTTAAGCTTTTGTAAGCATCAGTTCTCTCTTGATTTGGAATCTGCTCACCAAAGACTAGTGTTTTTAAAAGACTTTCTTCTGTCTTCCTGAGTTTAAAAAGAAACAGATCCAGCAGGTAGGACTCTAGGAATTAAATTTCTGTGATTAATAAACTTGAGTGGGAGATGAGAAACTTACAAGTCAAAAATTACCCTGAAAATAAAGTTTAGAAGAGCAGCATAAAACTTGGAGAGTGATTCCCCACATAATATTTCTTCACTTTTTTAGATGCTGCACTTCCTTTCACCTCCCTTTGCATGGCAGAAACATATTAGACTTTTCCATTGCTGGACGTCAGAACCAGTTTAAGTCAAATCTGGTTCCATACAGGAAATGGTTCAGTAAACAAAAATAAGGATAAAGCCCATTTGTCAGTCCCAGTATGTAAACAGCAAAGTGCCATTGTGATGAACATTAAGAAACCTGCCCCTGAGATAAGCTACCTCCTAATAGAATCCCTGTCTGTGCAGTGATGGAATAGAAATTACTTCACGAAGAATTCAGACAGCATCATAGAAAACACTGTGAGCTTAAAATGCTGAACTCTAACAGCTGTAAAATGCAATCTAGTGCTCTCAGCTGGAGTTTCAAGTGTAATGCTGTTTTGTTATGCAGATGTTATAACAGTAATGGAAAGGGTTATATATCTGGAAGAAGCCCAGGGTCATTTTTAGCAGCTGGATGTGAGAGTCATAGGACGTGGATTCGGGTGACAAATCAGTAACATAGGGAAAAAGCAGCATCTCTAGGATTGTGGAGAGTGAATCTGCTTCCTGCAGCTGAATTGGTGTGAACATTCCTCAAACAATGCTAACAGGATTCAATTTCAGAGGAAAGGAAATGAGAAGCCAGCGAGGTGTTCCACAGCTGAGCCCATCACCTAAGTTGGTTGTGTCTCCAAAAGCCCCTCAGAAAGGACAACAGTGCTGGACAGGCAGCTGGGTCAAACCCACCCTGGAAAGAGGTGGGGTGGAGATGCTGCTTTAGTTTTTTTTTTTTTATTTCTCACTATCCAAATCAGTTTTAACTGGCAATAGTTCACGTTGTTTTGCCCATGATGGTAATTGGTAAGTGATCCCATAGAATCAGTAGGGATTGGAAGGGACCTCAAAAGATCATCCAGTCCCATTCCCCTGCCACAGCAGGATCACCCAGACAAAGTCATACAGTCAGGCTGGGTTAGAAGGGACCACAGGATCATGCAGGTCCAACTCCCCTACCATGGGCAAGGGCACCCCACTCTAGATCAGGCTGGCCAGAGCCTCATCCAGCCTGGCCTTAAACACCTCCAAGGATGGGGCCCCAACCACCTTCCTGGGCAACCCATTCCAGGCTCTTAATGTGAGTCTGTGAGAGTGGTGAGAGCCCTTTCTTCCACCAGTGATCTCGTCTATATTATTAGCTCTCCCTCCTCTGTTGAGTAGAAAGAGTGAGAATGCAGCTGGATCGATATCTGGAAGGTGGCCAAGGTTAACCCACCACCCTCTTTTGCTCCGTGTCTTGAAAAATTACAGCAAAATGTAAAAAAAAATCTGTGTGTTAGATATGACCAGTCCTGCTCATTCTGTAGTTGAGTTTAGCCAGCTCAGCCAGAGCACAGGGCACTACTGCCACTACTTGAAATATGTGGAAGGAGATGCTGTGATGAAAACCTGTGTCTGCTTTAACTTCAGCTGACTCTGTGATTCTGTAGGTTTAGGTGGCTTGTGCCTTGTATGTGAGCTTGTTCTTACTGTCCTTTACTTCACGGTATCTCGCTCCTCTGAAGCGACCAGCTGAGCAGAACTGGAAAATAAAATGTTGTGTAACAGTTTTATCCAAGAATATGCAACATATGTTCTGAAGTGTTTTGTTATAAGTCATCATGACTTTTTACAAGATGTCCTCGGGCTTGATTTGCCTCTTCTTTTAAAGCAGAAATCGGAGTTACAGGGAGAGCTTTGCTCTGCCTGCCTTTGCAGCTGTGGAGCTGTGGAAATGATGTGGGGAGTATTTTGTTTTTGTTGAGTTTGTGTTTACTTCCTGCTAATAACAGCAGAGAAATGAAATATGAAAATAGCTTGGTGTAAATGGCATCCTGGCTGGTATCAGCAATAGTGTGGCCAGCAAAACTAGGGATGTAGTTCTGCCCCTGTACTGGGCACTGGGGTGGCCTCCCCTCAAGTACAGGGGGCAGCGCTGGGACCCTCCCTTCAGCAAAGAGACTGAGGAGCTGGAGCAAGTACAGAGGAGCAAGGAGGCTGGGGAAGGGACTGGAAGAAAAGTCTGATGAGGAGATGCTGAGGGAGCTGGGGATGTTGAGCCTGGAAGAGCCTCAAGGAGGATGTTCTTACCCTGTACAACTACCTGAAAGGAGGTTGTAGTCAGGTAGGGGTCAGGGTCTTCTCCCAAACAACCAGTGCCAGGATGAGTGGGCAGAGCCTGAAGCTGCCAGGGGAGGATTAGGTTGGATGTTAGGAAGCCCTTCCTCAGGAAAGGCTGATCAGAGCCTGGACTGGACTGCCCAGGGCAGTGGTGGAGTCCCCATCCCTGGAGGTGTTCAAAGACACACTGGATGTGTCCCTTAATGCCCTGGTCTGGCCAATGTGGTGATGTTAGGTCCTGGTCTGGGCTGGATGAGCTCAGAGGTCTTTTCCAGCCCCAATGATTCTGTGACACTAAACAGCCTTGACTCCCTACAGAATGGTTTTCACTGAAGCCACTTCGTCTCTCTTCCGGCAAAAGCAGTGTATTAAATGGTGTCCAGATTAACTTTTTGAGGCTACTCAACTCACCAGTGAGTTTAGCACATTTAAATCCTGTGTGCAGTCATGGCCAAAAATAATCCTGCTGTAGCTTTACCAACACGCTGTTCAGCTCAGTTTGTGCGAGAGAGCTAATTTACTGTGTGTTCACGGAACAGCAGACATCACTCCCAGGCAGCAAGTCTTGCTGGAGAGTTGGAGTCTGCTGCCACAGAAGCACAGGGAGCCTGAAGGGTGGAGCTGAATTCAGCTCCCTTAACCTGGGCCAGGAATCCAGGATGGGGGGCTACCTTTACTCCATCAAGAAGTTGTGTGAGGAATCCCTTGCTCTCCATATACAACTCCAGGTTGGGTATGGGAATGCTGTTAAAAGAAGATGAGACCCCAGACAAGATAGTCAAGAAAATATTCCTTTAGATTTGTGTGTGTGGATGAGGAAAGGGAATGATTTTGTTTGCAAAGATAGAGGGATGAACAGGTTTGAGGGCTGTGCGTGTGCTCACGTAGCACTATATAATAATCTCTTTTAAGAACCAGCAAAGCTGTGAGCTGGCTATCAGCTAGAGCCCAATTTTATGAACCACTTGCTCTCCTGAAAGTCATTTACTACTGAATGCCCTTCTCTGCACATTACACATGGTTTCTTCTAATGGCTGCACCTTTCAGAGCCTTGACCAGTGGCTTCATTGTGGCCCAGGCGGGGGTTGTTCTCTTTCAGAACCCAATTAAGCCCATGTTACTTGCAGGTTTATTTCATCCAGCAGTGTCTAGCAGTATTTGTGCATGGAACTCGAGTTTATGGCAGAAATGTGCAAACCTGTACAGTCGCTCTCGGGGTTTGCTGATTGCAGCCTGTTTGTTGCAACTGAAACACTTGTGTGAACCGAGATCAAGCTGGTGGTGACACCTCCCCACAGCAAGCAAGCACCAGTGGTATTGCTGGTGCTTGGGGATCTGAAAGGGCTTAGAGTCACAGAACATTAGGGGTTGGAAGGGAGCTCAAAAGATCATCTAGTCCAATCCCCCCACCACAGCAGGATCCCCTAGATCAAGTCGCACAGGAGCGTGTCCAGTAAGGTTTTAAACATCTCCAGAGAAGGAGATTCCATAATCCCCCTGGGCAGCCCCTTCCAGTGCTCTGTCACCCTCATCATGAAGAAGTTCTTTCTCATATTAGTGTGGAACTTCCTATGTTCAACTTCCTATGTTCCATCTTACCTAAGAGTAGGCAGTAATGTTTTCAGTCAACTACTTTGTGAAGGCTCCTGAACTCTGGTTACACTAGCAGAGTAAAACAACTTCAGTGTCCTCAGCCCATTTTTTTATCTATATTTTTCCTGTTAATTTAGTGTTCCATTTCCTATGCAGAAAAGAGATTTTTTTTAAAAGCCATTAATTTCCTTCTTTAATTTTTCAAAATTGAATTTTTTCCCTTCTGTTTAAAAGCTGATGGACTATAATGAAGAGACAGAAGATTTAATTCACTGAACATTTTGAACACGGTCAGCCCATTTCACTATTGGTTATGCATTTTTCCTGAGGCTGTGGAGTCTCCTTCTCTGGAGACATTTAAAACCCACCCGGACGTGTTCCTGTGTGAATGGGTCTAGGTGATCCTGCTGTGGCAGAGGGATTGGACTAGATGGTCTTTTGAGGTCCCTTCCAATCCCTGATGTTATGTGATTCTGTGAAATACCTGATTTGGTGAAGACTGTGTTTTACTTGAGCATTCTGCTCTCACCTCAGGGTAAAAGGCAGACACTTCTGATAGGGATTACTAGTTGTATCTGCTGCAGTAACTGTCAGAGATTGTTGCCTCAGTGCAAATTCTCACTCGATTCAACCATTAATTTTGGATATCTAGGAGCTACAAGGCAAAATAGCAGAACCAGAATGATTGTAATGCAGGTTAGATACCTGTTGCAGGGAGATGAAGCAGATATTAGCTGTATAAAGGACTTGTATTTGCCGTGGAAGCTTGATTAATATTCCCATGTATTAGACACGTGTGTAATACAGGGTTATTTCATCCTTCCAGTCATCTGCAGGAGCTGGAATACTGCACTGTAGTTTCTCCATGTTACAGAGTTAACACCTGCAAGTGCATCTGCATAGTATCTAGAGCAGCAATAAAGTCAGCTGGCTGATTGTTTAAGCAATTAAAGACGTGTAATTAGTTTTATAATTGATTTTTTTCTAATGCAGTTTGAGTACTGCAAGGCAGAATAAACCTCACCATCTTCAGTGTGACTTGATCACCGTTCTAACCCACTGCTTGCCGTATTCAGCAGCTGCATACAAGAGATAATAGTACCTCTTCCCACACTCAGACAGGTAGAAACTCCCCCAGAAGAAAGCCTAATCACCCTCAAATGGAGATGTGGGAAATACTCTTCCACTACAGAAACGTGCACTGTCATGTAGATCTGCAGAATGCTAATAGACACAAGTAATCCAACACTGGTTGGGTTTGGCTGAGTTTTCAGAAGCATTTGGGGTTTTTCTTTACACTTGCACTATTTTCTTTCCCTTTGGAGACACAATCATGGAATCACTCTGGTTGGAAAAGACCCTTGGGATTGTGGAGTCCAACCATCTCCCCTACCTTACAAGTTTAGCCCTAAACCAGATTCCTCAACACCTCATCTGAAAGACATTTAAACACATCCAGGTTTGGCAACTCAAGCACCTCCCTGGGAAGCCCATTCCAGTGCCTGACCAAGGATGCTCTGTCCAGGGGGTCTGAGAAGAAGCCTTGGTGGTTGAAAAAGAGAGATAAGCTTTTGTGATGGTTTAGTTGGATGACTATGACAACGTGAGTGGTGGAGGAAACTTGTGAGACAACAGGATAAACAGTGTATGTGCATCAGATGTGGTCAAAACAGTCATCTGAGGGTGTGATTGTAGTGACAGGGCAGTCAAGTGACAGAACATGATGTTTCATGGAGTGACTGAGATGTCTCTGGTACTGATGCCAGTAAAAGGGATCACGGCTCTCAGCACAGAATGGTGGAGTAATTGAGCTTGGAAAGGGACCTGTGGAGGTTGTTGAAGGACAGGCCACCTGCTCGAAGCAGTGTCTGCTGGAGCAGGATGGAGTAGTCCTGTGGGCAGCGATGCCAGTCAGGACTTGCTGTGTGATAGGTACGGTACCAGAACAAGCAGCAGTCAGCTTGTTGCCAGATGCTTCTGTTGTCTGACAGGTTTTCATGTGAAAAAACTAGGCTGTGAGAATGATTTGAATAAACCTTTGAAACTTTGCTAAGTGTTTCAGTTTCAATTAGCGCAAGGATATCCCTGAGATGTGTGTAACTTGCAGAACCTCCTCTGGGCTTCTTTCACGTAGCTGACAGGAGGGTCTGTTGAGATAGTGGGGGGTGAAACAAAGAGTGAAGCCTCCTGGGTCGTTTCAATCCTTGTGGAAGTCTTAGATCTTTTTGAACAATGATGTAATGATTTGTGTGTTTGTTTAAAATACTGTGCTGTAGGGACCAGCCTTTACAAAACATGGAATGGAATGAACAAAGACTTGTGCTGCCTACTTGGGAGGTAGTTTTGTCTTCCTATAACAGACGTCAGCTGAAGATAACACGCAGTGACAATCTATTCCTTCCTCATAATGCTCATAACAAGGAAGAGGAATTGTAGAGCAGCTGGCCTACCCGTGTTTTAGGATGCCTTCCTGTTTGGGGTTTTGTACTTGTTTTCCAAGCATCAGCAGTCCCTCTGCTGCTAGTAGCTTCTGCAGTTTCTGCCAAGCCTAGTTTAATCCAGGACTGCAAGGGATTTTCACTAATATTTTGTGTACTCTGGGAGAACAAAACCACACGTTGCCAAGTCCTCAGCGGTTTTAACTTTGGCAGTTTTTGTGTAGTGTAAAACCCATTTTGCTTTTCGTACTGGTAAATGAATCATAGAATCGTCATGGATGGAGAGGACCTCCAGGATCACCAAGTCCGACCTTCATCCCAACATCTGNGGAGCACTGGAAGGGGCTGCCCAGTGGGTTGTGGAATCTCCTTCACTGGAGATGTTCAAGACCCACCTGGATGTGTTCCTGTGTGACTTGGTCTAGGTGATCCTGCTGTGTCAGGGGGATTGGACTGGATGATCTTTCGAGGTCCCTTCCAATCCATTATGATTCTATGATCTCTCTAACCAACAGACCATAGACCTCAAGTGCTATATCCACCCTTTTTTTAAACACTAAGAAAAGACCCTTGGAATCATTGAGTCCAACTACCAATCCTGCTCTACATGTTCACCCCTAAACCAATGTTATGTGCTGCTGATCCACTGAAAGCATTGAGGGATGTTTTTAAACTTCCCAAGAAGGCAAGAATAAGGGCTGTGTAAATGTAGTAAGAATGGAATATATCTTGAGTTAAAACTAGGTGACTCCAGTGTTAGGAAAGTTCTATAAAATTTGTATAGAAAATTGAATGTAAGTAGTTTTTTTTCCAAATGAATTTGGAGTGGGTTTTGAGAAATTCATTCATATCAAAAACTTGGCTATCAAATGACTCCAACTTCATAGGTTTATGAGCCTTAGGTCCTTTGCTCCATTCAGATTTTTCATAGAAATTAGGGATTGGATGGGACCCTAAAAGATCGTCCCGTCCAATCTCCCTGCCAGAGCAGGATCACCTAGAAGATCAAGATCAAGTCGCACAGGAACATGTTCAGGTGGGTTTTAAACATCTCCAGAGAAGGAGACTCCACAACCTCTTTGGGCAGCCTGTTTCAGTGCTGTCACCCTCATTGTGAACAAGTTCCTTCTCATACTAGTGTGGAACCTCCTGTGTTCCAGCTCACACCCATTACCCCTCGTCCTATCACTAGATGCCCCTGAGCAGAGCCTGGCTCCATCCTCCTGACACCCACCTTTTACATTTTTAATGTTAGCTTCCTATTTCTGAAGTGAAAGCGTTACCTTACAAGTTTCAGGGTACTATAGAAGATTCTTCTTGTTATGGGAAAGACATCTTTGTTTATCAAGTCTGTATTGATCTTCTGATTTACACAAAGGACCTCTAATTGTGAACTCTGCAGCCCTGATTCAGGAATCGGTGCTTTAAGACAGGGTTTAGTTACATCTCTCATTCACTTAGTAAGATGAAGGGTTCAACTGCAAATCCTATGGTAGATTTACAAATCCTAAGGAATATGTAGAATAGGGGAAGTGTTCTACAAATTGTAGCATAAATCTTCATAAATTAATTTTTAGCTATACAAATCTATACTTATTTCTGAGTTAAAATCTCTGTGATCATGGCAGGCATAATTCTTGAATTGTAATGTCTGTTCTGATTTGGGTCAGGTTCTTTGTGCTTTGTTTCTACAGGACTCATGTTTATTAAAATGCTTCATGATGGTTTCTTTTTCATGGAATGAAAATAAATAAACCCCCTTATTCTCTGAGCAGGGAGAGGTGTTGCTATCGACAGAAGCTGTTGGTAATGCTGCTCCCTGATTACTGTCTTGTAGCCCAAACTAGCAACTGAAACTGAGATCCCTCCTAGTATGCGTGTCTCGCTGTGGATCTGCTTTTGAAATGACTTTTTAATGTCTTGCCTTAGGATGAGAATAATCCTAGCTTTAATTTTTATATTGCTTTTTCTTTGGGTTGATAATGTTCTGAAGGTATCAGTACTGTCAGTGCTATATTTACTGTTTGGGAGGCCAGACACTGGAACAGGTTGCCCAGAGAAGGGGTCCAACACAGTCGGACTTGGTACTGAGCAGCTTGATCTAACTCCCTTGACTGGGAGGTTGGGCTGGGTGATTTCCAGAGCTCCTTTTCATCCTGAACTATATTCTATGAGTGAGAAGGTAACGAATTCTAGAATCAATTCAGCTTGATCAGTTTTTTGTTGACACTGGTATTAGGAAGAAGAAAAAGCCATTCTATGATTCTGTGGATATAAGTGATCAGAACCACAAAGATGATGGAGTGGAACATCTTCCTGATGAGGAAAGGCTGAGGGAGCTGGGTCTCTTGAGCTTGGAAAAAAGGAGACCAAGGGCTGAGCTCATTAATATTGATAAATATGTGAATGGTGGGTGTCAGGAGGATGGAGCCAGGCTCTGCTCAGTGTCATCTAATGACAGGAGAAGGGGCAATGGGTGTGAGCTGGAACAGAGAAGGTTTCACATCAACGTGAGAAGGAACTTTTCACCGTGAGGGCAACACAGCCCAGGGGGTTTGTGGAGTCTCCCTCTCTGGAGATTTTTAAAACCCACCTGGACATATTCTTGTGATCCTATGTGATCCTGCTGTGGCAGGGGGATTGGACTGTATGATCTTTCAAGGTCCCTTCCAGTCCCTAATGTTCTGTAACTCTGAGACAGAGTAGCCTAAAAGAACCAGGAAACTGTGACACACAGACCAAAAGCCCTGTAGTGTAACTTTTAATGTTCTCCCTTACAATCCAGCTGACAAGAGCTGTCTGTCTGTAAGACTTCAGGAAAGCATCTCTGCATGACAGGAAGGTAAAGTAAATACTTGACTAAATACAGGAGATCAGATCTGAGCAGGCTCTGCATAGTCGTTTCTATCTCCACGTTCGGATTCTGACCCAAAACATGAATCAACAAAATGAGAGGAGAGAATAAAATGCAGTTTTGGAAGAACTACCTTTTGTTTTTCCATTTTAACTAACTTTGTATATTAACTGTTATAAAATAATTTTACTCTTGAATCAGCTGTGATTATCAACTACTGTTATACATTTTATTTCTTGGTCTTCATTCTTGATCAGTCCTTTAAAGGACTTAAATCTTTCTGACAATAAAGAACAAGATGCTGACTGTGGTGGTAGTGAGCAGCCATTGAAATTGATCTTGATCTGCTATTAAAACAGGGGAGAGCTTCTGTGACTCCTATTGTAATGGACACACAAAGGAAGAAGTGAGTGATTCAACTCATTCAATGTGTCCATCTAAGGCATCTTCAACACAATGGTGACTATTCATTCATGACCCAATCTAAAGAATAAAAATAGCAGTAATTGTCTGAATTGGAAGAATCAGTGAATGTTTTCTGAGAGCTGCAAGTTTAGATAAAGGAATTAAATGGATGAAATGTGGGTACTTAGATTATTATTACAGTCTGTAGATTGCAGTCGTTAAAGAAGAGTTCTCAAACTGTGCAGTGAGCAAGATAACAGGATGAAATATAGTTTAGAATTTTTATTAAGGAATTTCTGCCTCGTGTTGAGAAATGTAGGCTTTATGATCCTGCTCGAGCACACAGGTTGGGCTTGGTGAGCCCTGGAGGTCCCTTCCAACTCCTAATGCTCTGTGTATCTGTGTGTGTGTATTGGGGCACCTGGGTGGCTCAGTTAGTAGAGTATGGGACTCTGAATCCCAGGGTCGTGGATTTAAGCCTCATGTAGGACAGCGTATTTTGAGACAGACTGGGTACATCAGATGCTGCTCAAGCAGGGGGGGTTGGACTTCGATGATCTTTCGAGGTCCCTTCCAACCTGTAATATTCTGTGGGAAGGTATCCTCACATGAACTGGGTTTTACTTTGTTGATGTGACTTTGCAATATGCAGATTCCTTGTCTTCCAGTAGGGCTCCAGACACCTACTGCTTAATGCAAAGAAGGAAAAGTAATTAGAAGGAGAAATGTTAAAAGACTTCAGCAGTGGCATTTAAATAGAGAACTTATCTCTTCTCATTCACAGTCATTCCTTCTAAAACTGGTTGATTTTTTGTGGACTTGAAAAACTGAGTCACACAGCATTCAGGTGCTATTGGCATGGGGGAAAAAAATGACAAGAGCTCTCTCTAATTTGTAAGAAAAGTTATTCCCATATTGTGTGGAGGTAGTTTCCCTTCAAAAGGATGTTAGTCTGTTATTTTTGAACTTTTAGTCATATGTGAGTGTAATGTGTATTTTTTTACATTATTGTAAATGGTATACATTTTTCTATATTAAGTTTGGATAATCGAGGTGATCATTGAGAGACTAAAATCGTTACAGTTAGATGGCAATTTCAGAACATTTAAGTAGTTCTATTTAGTGATAAAAACCACATCTTGAAATCGTTATGGAAATCAAAGCCGGGGTTCATCTAGCCAATAACTGATAGTCTTGTAGCCCAGGAAATTGCACAGAAAGTGAGTTAGAATCATGGAATCATAAGGGATTGGAAGGGACCCCAAAAGATCATTCAGTCCAATCCCCCTGCTACAGCAGGATCACTTCACTGGAGAAGTTATAGAATCAGAATCACTCAGGGTTGGAGAATCATTGAATCGTTGTAGCCAGAAGGGACCACCAGGACCATCAAGTCCAGTCCTCAGCCCAACATTTCTCTAACCCCTAGACCATGGCCACAGGTTCTCTAGCTACCTGTTTTTAAACAGCTCTAGGGACAGTGGTGCCACCACATCCCTGGGCAGCTTGTTCCAGTGCCCAACCACTATATCTGTAAAGAATTTCTTCCTACAATCCAATCTAAACCTCCCTGATGCAGCCCAAGACCATTTTCCTCGTCATTATTTAAACCATAAGCTATTTGCTCTTGGGGGAAGTTATTTGTTTGCCTTTCTAGAGTTTTGGTTAATCTATGGTTTTTACTAAGACACATTTTGATGAAAGATTCCAAGTGGCTTTAGTCTTGATGTTTAGAATGATACTCAGACTTCTGGCTTTTAAAGGTATTTCAGACTGACGTTGGTACTTCCATATCCAGTGTTTTGCATGTTGGGGGTTTGAGTTGCTTTTTTCCTCACTTCAGGAGATGTTTTGATGTTTGGTTTTTTTTTTTCCTAGTAGAAGTTTTTTTTTTCTATATCTTAGAAATGTTTCTTTATTCCACATCCTTTATTTTTATTATCTGTGATTTATCTGTAGCTAACCTGTTGACTCTTCTGAAGAGTGAGAACATGTGGTGTTAAAATAGAGGTCACAACAAACAGCTCAAGGAAAACAAGTTTCTCCTTTTTTGATAAGACTGTGGTGGCTATTCAGATGATCTGATTTTTTTATTCCTCATATGTGAGAATACTACACTTTGCTAGACTTGTCTTCTAGGACAGTGTTCTGCAAAATTGCTTCTCCACTGTCCCTTTCTGTAGGTCATGACCAGAATACGTGAGAAAGATGGGTCTAAATAAAACCTGTTTTATTCTGGGTAGTGCTCTACAAGGCAGAACTACACATTCATTGGTACAGGGAATCTTATCTGCAGGGGGAAGAGGCAAAATCCAGCTAGAAATACCTTAATACTGCATTTGGAAACATTCAGAGTAGTTCTTTTTGATTGAAATAAGATCTCCAGAGGTGCTCCAGCATTCTTTTAACCTCCTTGCTCTCCTTGTCCTTACCAAATACTCAAGTTTCACCTTGGTCATTTGCATTTGTTTGCTGGATAAGACTGAAAACATAGTTTATTTGTTGTATTCCTGGCAGAATTGCATTTTAGTGGGATACTGACAAGAGTTTTTGGGTCTTGGTAGGAATTTCAAGCTTGCTTCCCAGAGAAATATCTAATCACTGACGTGCCATAGGTATTTAATTACCTTAATAGTAATGCAGGTTTGATTATGTGAAGGTTAGAAATGACCCTTGGGATCATCTAGTCCAACCATCACCCCTACTCTACAAGTTCACCCCTAAACCAGATCCTCCAACATCACATCTAAGAGTCTTTTAAACTCATCCAGGGATGGGGACTTAACCACCACCCTGGGCAGCCCAGTCCAGTGCCTGACCACTCTCTCCGTGACAGTTTTTTTCCTCATGTCCACTCTAACTCTACCCTGTTGAAACTTGAAACCCTTCCCTTTGGTTCTGTTGCTAATGACCTGTGAGAAGACACCAGCACCAACATCCCCACAATGTCCTTTCAGGTAGTTGTAGAGAGCGATGAGGTCTTCCTTTAGCTTCCTCTTCCTCAAACTACACAGCCCCAACTCTCTCAATCTCTTCTCTTAAGATTGATTCTCTAGGCCCTTCCCCAGCTTCATTGCCCTTCTCTGCACTTGCTGCAGCCCCTTGATATCTCCCTTGTACTGAAGTGCCCAAAACTGGACCCAGTCCTCCAAGTGAAGCCTCACCAGTGCTGAGTACAGGGGGACAATCACCTCCCTGCTCCTGGTGGACACAAAAGAACTTGGCTGCTATTTTAACTAAAGGAAATCCCTTTCTTTTTGCATGTTGCCTGTTTTTTTCCCTGTCGTGCAAAGTGGGATTGGAAGAATTCATTATTAGAAGAATTCATGGTTTTAAGATGGCGCAGGTGTCCTGCTCAACACCATCACTGCTGCACCTGATTGTGATTGAATCAGGTGAAGTGTGAGTGTAACACAACCTTCCTGTACTTTTTCTCCAGTCAGGCTCAGTCTTCTTTCCAGTAAAGGAGGGGGGCTTACATTTCATGGCAAGAACAGTAGGAGAGGGCACAAGGATTGCTGTCTCTTAAGTGATGTTGGGGCAAGGATTTGCAAGGATAGGAGACATCTACATGACCTTTACAGTTAGGGATTTTTTATTTCAGCAGAGATTACGTTGGTGCCTTACCTGGTTAAGGAAAATAGTTAAGGAGATCATCTTGATCTAGGAGATCCTGCTTTGGCAGGGTGATTGGACTAGATGATCTTTCAAGGTGCCTTCTAACCCCTAATGCTCTGTGATTCATCTTAGAATGTAGATTTGAGCACCTAATAGCCATGGTGGTAAAATGGTGACCTCATTCCAATCCTTAACGATTCTATGATTCTATGACAGCTCCTATTGTGAGTTTGCTGGTTTTAGCTTCCTGGAAAGAATTTCAAACCTGGCATGCTTCAATATTTTATAATTATGATAATAGAAATTGCCTCAAACTCAAAACTGGAGTCTCCTTCTCTGGAGATGCTTAAAATTCGCCTGGATGTGTTCCTGTGTGACTTGGTCTAAGTGATCCTGCTGTGGCAGGGGGATTGGACTAGATGATCTTTCGAGGTCCCTTCCAATCCCTAATATTCTGTGACTCTGTTCTGTATCTGTCATTTGTGAGGCTCCGTGTAAAGTTTTGCTAAATTTCTCAGAGAGGAAAAAAAAGAGAAGGTGACTAAGAGTGAACAAAAGAACCTGTTTAAAGAAGCATCACCCACCTAAGGCACTGGAGAGTGCTGGTATAGATTGAGATGTGTGCCTGTTTCTGTTCCAGATATGGAAAACATGGATTTTCCTTTAGCTAGAACATGATAGATTCTTTCCTACATGATGGATTTTTTCCTGTATGGTCTCTTAAATAAGGTAGATCAAAGTGTCTAAGGCCTTAAATGTCAGCAAGGGAAAGGACTGTGTATATTGAGCTGCTACTGGACCGCATTAGTAGGTTTTACCAAGCAATATCCAGTATGATTTAAGGCTTGAAAAAACCAGTTCTGTGGCTGAATTACCTTTCCTGTTGTGACTGTGCCTGTGCCCATATATTGCATCTCTGACTGGGTGTGGGTGCTGACTGTAGTAGTTGTGCCTCTGGTGATTTGACTGTGAGACCAATTAGCTGTCTAGAAGCACAAATGTATAATTAGAGCTCAGATCTGCTTAGGTGGTACAGAGCAAACCCATCTACTTGTGTTTCAGCTTCTGCCTTTCTTGTTTCTGTGCTTTGTATCAGACTCCATAGGAGAAGTCACTTCTAAATGGAGCATTTTGAAAGCAGTAGATGTTGTAGCTTCTCCTAATACCTTTTAACATTGTCTTCCCAATATCGGTAATGATGCTCTAATTGTTATGGATTGCTTCCTAAAAATGCTGATGACTCCTCAGTCCATTGATCTGATTGAGGTCGGTGTCTGTTCAACATCTTGCATCCTAATTTGCAAAAACTAAGCTTTATTCAGCAAATTGTTCTCAACTAGGGATTGTTGCTGTCTAATTGCAGAGACTGACTGTGCTCAGCCAGAAAAGGAGTTCAATTCGCAAGGCATCACTGCTGCTTGCTTTGACTAAAGAGAGGACAGAGATGCCTAGCCAAGGATGTTTGTAGAGTGAGGTCTGCCAGTTAGGACAGGACTCCAGCTGAGACCTTGCCTACTTGAATATCTGAGGTGTGACTGTACCCCAGTAGGTGATTCATAAACCTTACTTGAGCTTATATGAGGGTACAATGGCAAATTCTGTTTACAAAGCAAAAGCTTTTCTGTACACTGGGCTACTTCTTTTGTGTCTGTTAGTGCTATTTAAAAGATGCCCTACAAAACCCTGTCTGCCTCTGTTTGGTTTCTGCTTGGGTTTTTTTTTCTACTTATATTAAATCTAAGTGTACACCTGGTGGATGTGCTAGTTCTTGGAATATTACTGATAGGACAAGGGGCAATGGGTGTAAGCTGCAACACATGAGGTTCTTTCCACATCAGTATGAGAAGGAAATTCTTCCCAGTGAGGGTGACAGAGCACTGGAAGGGACTGCTCATGGGGGTTGTGGAGTCTCCTTCTCTGCAGATGCTTAAAACCCACCTGGACATGTTCCTGTGCAACTGGATCTAGGTGGTCCTGCTGTGCTGGTGGGATTGGACTGGATGGCCTTTTGAGGTCCCTTCCAGTCCCTAATGTTCTGTGATTCTGTGATATTATTAGATAGGATATTGTTACCTGGTTGTACTGGAATCCCAACAGTCTTAGCTACTGTACTGGAAAGCTTGGTAGCAAAAAGTGCTTTTAAATGTATTTAGTTCAGTCATGACAGTGATGTTACATTTCTGATATTAAATCTGCAGAAGTAATTTCAGATCAGTTGTTAAAAGAGGTGACTGGGTAATGACAACAAGTGCCTGAGATTCAGTTCATCTATGAATAATTTAAATTACCTAAAATAAGAAGAGAGTCCACCACAGAATCACAGAACATTGGGGATTGGAAGGGACCTCGAAAGATCATCCAGTCGAATCCCCCTGCCACAGCAGTATCACCTAGACCAAGTCACACAGGAACATGTCCAGGTGGGTTTTAAATGTCTCCAGGGAAGGAGACTCTACAACAACCCTGGGCAGCAGTTCTGATGGTTTGGCTACCATATTTCTAAGCCAGATTTCTGCATAAGCCATTTCAAAAGATAAATTGTCCCATGGCTGACTCTCCATGTTTCATACAGCCTCAATGTGGAGCTGCCCTGAGGTGTATTCGATTGTAGTCAGGTTTATCCCCTTGGCTGATCGTTGCTCCATCTGCCTCACCATCCCAAACAATGACTTCCTTTTCCCTCCTGGATTACAAATCCTTTAAAAACTTTCTTCCTCCACTCTACACAAAAGGAATAAGATAGAACATTCAAAGCCGATCTTTTGTGCCTTTTCTCTACTATTTTATCTGTAGTTAATCTTCAGTGATAAAAACAAAAAGCTGTTTTTGCTGGGCTGGCACTTTTGTTTCCAAGCGTGTATTATGACAGTCCTAAAATGACAAAGCCATCAATCTCATCTATTACTTAAAATAGAACTTTCACTGCACTTATTGCTGCTTAAAGCTTAAACTTAGCAGTTTTCAGCTTTCAGACAAGATTTCTTGTCCTGTATTTCAAGTTCAAGAACAGGCTGCCCAAGGAGGTGGTGGAGTCTCCTTCTCTGGAGACGTTTAAAACCTGCTTGGGTTTGTTCCTGTATGAATGGATCTAGATGATCCTGCTGTGATGGGGGGATTGGACTAGACGATCTTTTGAGATTTGTTTAGTACCCTGAAAAAGTTGGTTTTATTTCAAGAGAAATCAGCTGAATCATCCTACGGGAGATGGTTTTGTTGAAGTCACAATCTGAAGTCATGCACTTTAGCACATTAAATGAAATCGTTTCCTCAGCTTTCTGCTTTGCCCTTACATGATTTATGAATAATTTGTAAATAATTAAATCGTGACATTTACAGCTGCATACTCTGTCAGCAGGTTTTTCTTGATGGTGGGTATGTGTTAGCTCCCACCTATTATCCCACATTTCACTGACCTTATTATTATGTCTACAAGAGTTTATAAAAATTAATACTATTAGTCCCTAAGTTTAAGGTATTCTTAGCTCTGGTAAATTTTCATAGAATCATTAGGGATTGGAAGGGACCTCGAAAGATCATCTAGTCCAATCCCCCCACCACAGCAGGATCACCTAGACCAAGTCACACAGGAACACGTCCAGGTGGGTTTTAAACATCTCCAGAGAAGGAGATTCCACCACCCCCTTGGGCAACTTGTTCCAGTGCTCTGTCGTCCGCACCACGCAGAAGTTCTTTCTCATATTGATGTGGAATCTCATGTTTTCCAGCTCACACCCATTGCCTCTTGTCCTGTCATTAGATGCCGCTGAGAAGAGCCCAGCTTCATCCTCCTGACACCACCTTTCACATGTTTCTAAACATTAATCATGAATATAATTAATAATAATAATTTTGGGTTATACAATTGGTCTGTTCTCACCTCAAGTACAGAAGGTGCCTTTAGTAGGGTGAAAATGCATTGAAATATTTGTTTCTGAGAAAAATACGTCTGACCGTGTCATCTAATGATAGGACAAGGGGCAGTGGGTGTGAGCTGGAACAGAGGAGGTTCCACATCAGTGTGAGAAGGAACTTCTTCATGGTGAGGGTGACAGAGCACTGGAAGGGGCTGCCCATGGAGATTGTGGAGTCTCCCTCTCTGGAGATGTTTAAAACCCACCTGGATGTGTTCCTGTGTGACTTAATCTAGGTGATCCTGCTGTGGTGGGAGCGTTGAGCTAGATGATCTTTCGAGGTTCCTTGCCATCCCTAATGTTCTGTGATTGGCAGTACTCCTTTCTCAGTAACAGTGGCCTTAAACTCATTGCTTTGTTGTTATATCACTTTCAGCTCTGTGGTGATGGACTAGAAATGCAAATGTTGGGTATTTCTTGGATGAAGGCTTTAATGGCCACAATGAATAAATAGAGCTCTTCAGAAATAGGTGTTGAAGTGGCTGCAGAAGAAAGATGTTGCTTGGCCTCAGCTTTTTGTACAGGAAACATATTTTTCTAGTCATCTGAAGCTGCTGTCTGGAAGTCTTTAAATTGGCTGTGTTGTAAGAGGCCAGTGGATATAGAAATCCTACCCTGCAGTACATTTCAGTGATGGAGTGCCAGGCCCATTCTTCATAGGTGCGAGCACCAAGTACTTGCTTTGTTTAGTCCTGGTTGCTAAATGTATTCTTACTGTAAGAACTAGGCAGCACTTCTTCTCTAATTTATCGTATCAGTTTTGACCTTTTCCATCTGGCAGTTGTTGATGAAGAACATTTTGCTTTGACAATTAAAAATGCCATTTTGGTGTTGATTGTTTTTCTCTTGGAAGACAAAGTAGTGTGTCTCCAGCGTGCAGATTGCTCAGCAGAGTTCTTTGCAGTATCAATAGGTCAAGGCCATTATAATGTGCTGTTTGAAATGAATGGATAATTACACAAACCTCAAGCTACACATCCTAGGAATCATGAAGGCAATAATAAAAATTTGTCTCTTGTCAAAGCACTTTATCTTTTAATTACCTAAACCAGGTTCAGTCCTACCAGGTCGTCTGTAAGATATGAGATAAATGTTAGCGCGTGTCAGTGCTGTGCAGTTTTCCCATTTATTTCTACCAACATAGTAATGACAGCTCAGAGTCCTTTTGTTCCTCACCATGATCGTGGAATCATTCAGGTTTGAAAAGACCCTTGGGGTCATCAGGTCCTACCATCAACCCTACTCTACAAGTTCACCCCCAAACCAGATCCCCCAACACTACATCTGAACGTCTTTTAAACTCATCCAGGGATGAGGACTTAACTACCACCCTGGGCAGCCCATTCCAGTGCCCAACTGCTCTCTCTGTGAAGATGTCCAATCCAAACCTACCCTGTTGAAGCTTGAAACCCTTCTCTCTAGTTCTGTCAGTAATGACCTGCAAGAAGAGACCAGCACCAACATCTCTACAGGGCTCTTTCAGATAGTTGTAGAGAGCGATGAAGTCTCCCCTCAGCCTCCTCTTCCTCAAACTAAACAGCCCCAACTCTCTCAATCTCTCCTCATGAGACTAGGTCTCCAGGTCCTTCACCAGCTTCGTTGCCCTCGTCTGCTATTGCTCCAGCCCCTTGGTGTCTCCCTTAACCTGAGGTGCCCAAAACTGGACCCAGTACTCAAGGTTTGGCCTCACCAGTGCTGAGTACAGGGGGATAATCACCTCCCTACTCCTGCTGGACACAGTTTCTAATACAAGCCAGGATGCCACTGGCCTTCTTGGCTACTTGGGCACCCTGCCCATATTCAGCTGCCTCTCAGCTAGAACCCCCAGCTCCTTTTGTGCTAGACTGCTGTCCAGCCACTCTGCCCCAAGCCTGTAGTGCTGCATGGGTTAAGACTGCTGTACAATGTGTAAGCAGTGAGACCTGGCATTTTGATTTCTTAAGGGGTTTTATGTCAGGGGCATTCCCTGCACACTGAACATAGCCAATACTTCCCCACAAAAGATCTAAATGGAATAACTTTATAATATTGACCCTGGGTACTAGAGATCTATTCCCAAGAGAACACATTTTTTACCTACAGCTTGACACGTGCAATTATATGCAGAACCCAGAGAGCAACCAAATTAGGTGAAGGATTGAAAAAAACCCACAGTATTGATCGAGTTCATATTTGTGGTGGTTTGTGGAGGTTTGTATTGTGCTGACTAGGACTTTCTAGGAACACCAGAAAACACCAGAATAGAGGGAACTAACACTAACAAGCACAGTCCAAATCAGTGCTTGGAAAAAAACACCATTTTTCATTAGATGCTTAAATAGATTTGTCTCTGGCTGTTTTTTTTTTCTTAAGGACTTAAGCTGGTTGGTTAGCAAACAAAATTTGAAATAGTAACTAACTTACAGGAGGAGACAGAAAATTATTGAGCGGATTTTAAGGGAAGTATAATTAGCCCAATTAATCTAAGGCACTGACTTATTCTGCTCAATAAGTTCTAATGGGAAAATTATTATTTAAACAAGTTTACATAACTCAAAACCTAATTTTGTGAATAAGCTACATAGGTTTACAGATACTTGAAGTTTCATCAATACAGCTCCTGTACTATCTCATTATATGTACAAGAGAATTCTGTAAGGAAGATAAACAATAGCCTGTAGCAAATTCATATTAATATATTCCATAATTTGTGGTGATTGATTGCTTCAGGTTTCCTTTGCTGGTGTTTCCTCTTAGCACTTTAATGCATCTCGTGAGTCATGGCCAGTATTTCCAGTGCCACCCATAGTTAAGACTGGATTTCTCTGAGATTTAAATCCATTAGCAGGTTGGATTTTTCTTAGGAAGAATGTTCTTCATTAATGTTTATAAATATGGAAAAGGTGGGTGTCGGGAGGATGGAGCCAGGCTCTGCTCAGTGTCATCTAATCATAGGACAAGGGGCAGTGGGTGTCAGATGGGACAGAGGAGGTTCCACATCAATATGAGAAGGAACTTCTCAGGGTGACAGAGCACTGGGACAGGCTGCCCAGGGGGAGTGTGGAGTCTCCTTCTCTGGAGACATTTAAAACCTTTGAATACAGCTTATATCATGTTTGCTGATGTTTGCCACTATGTCAGCATTTAGAAAAATAAAAATTAAATTTAGAGCCTCCAATAGCTTGAGAATTTCACTTGTAACAAACTGAAAGACGGGAGATTGAGGTTGAACATGAGGAACAAATTCTTTACTGTGAGGACAGTGAGATGCTGTAATGGGATGCCCAAGGCCATTGTGGCTGCCTCATCCCTGACAGTGTTGAAGGCCAGTTTGGATCAGGCTCTGAGTAACCTGCTCTGGTGAAGGTGTCTCTGCTTGCTGAGGTGGGTTGGAACTAGATCATTCTTAGGGTCCCTTTCAACCCTGGCCATTCTGTGAATCTTCCCTGACCTGTTCCTGTGTGACTGGATCTAGGGGATCCTGCTGTGGCGGGGGGATAGGACTGGATGATCTTTTGAGGTCCCTTCCAATCCCTAATGTTCTGTGATGCTGTGTTTTCTATGACATTGGCACCAACAGCATGCAGAGCCTTTTCTGCATGCATTGACTTAATTAAAATGCATTTAGCATCTCTGCTACTAGCTGTGTGACTGTGGAGCCAGCGCTCACGAGAGAGATGGCTGTAACTGTCAGAAAAGTAATGGAACATCTTTCTAATGAAGCTTAGACCTCAGCTACATTTTGAGTCCATTTTTAGAGGTTAACAGGACTCAGAATTGCTTAAGCAGATGAAACTAAAATTTAATAAAATTTAATTTTAGCTGGTAGTAAAAAAGTAATAAACGGTGCTTTTTTGTGCAGTAAATTTTTGCTTTTAATAACTTCTGCATAATTACTGTATTGATGTTTGTGCAAAAGCTACGCACGAAGCTAAAGCACAATAAAAACCATCTGCTCTAGCTACAGGCTAATGCAGTATTTTTGCCCTCTCAACTTACTGTTATTACTTAAATCACAGAATGTTAAGGGTTGGAATGGACCTCAAAAGATCATCCCGTCCAGTCCCCCTGCCACAGCAGGATCACCTAGATCAAGTCGCACAGGAACACGGCCAGGTGGGTTTTAAATGCTTCCAGAGAAAGAGACTCCACAACACCCCTGGGCAGCTCATTACGCTGCTCTGTCACCTTCACCGTAAAGAAGGTCCTTCTCATACTGATGTGGAACCTCCTCTGTTCCCGCTCTCATCCATTGCCCCTTGTCCTATCACTAGATGACACTGAGCAGAGCCTGGCTCCATCCTCCTGACACCCACCCTTCACACATTTATAGACATTAATGAGGTCAGCTCTCAGTCTCCTTCATTCCAAGCTTAAGAGACCCAGCTCCTTCAACCTTTCCTCATAAGGGACATGTTCCTTTCCCTCCATCATCTTCATGGATCCGTGCTGGCCTCTCTCCAGCTGTTCTGTGTCCTTCTAGAACTGAGGGAACCACAACTGGACACAATATTCCAGATGTGGTCTCACGTTAGACTTGTTTACTGCATTTGAACTTTAGGCAGTGAAATAAAATTAGGAACTGGTAACCAGAAATTAAGGAAGGCTTGGATTTTGTCCTTCATAACGAGCAATGACAGACAACTAAACTGTTTAGTCAGTGAGACAGAACTGACTAAGAGCTCAGGTACAGCCTGTCACGCTTGAGAGTGAAATGCTGTCTGCAGCGAGTGCGGAGGGAAATACTTGATGTGTGGGTGGCTATGAATATTTTTTCCTGAGCAGCAAACAGATACTTCAGGCCAAATCACAACTTTCTTCTGACACTATTGGCAGGAAACAGTTGATTAAAAAACTGCAAATGCTCATGTGCACACTTGCATGGAGTAGGTACCTGTGACAATGCAGACTGGTGTCACATACTGGGGAGGCAAGCGTGTAATTCCTCAAGTGTCGCTTCAATGGGACAGTGCCAATGGGATTTACAAATGTGGCATCTGTTTATTTCTGCCAGTGCTGGGAAGGAGATGAAAGAACATGGAAGTGATGATTACTTGTCACACATTCCTTTTATGAAAGCAACTTCTTTAACCCATGTTGTTATAATAGCCTGTGTGTTGGTTTTTGTATGCATTTCTTTGCTTCTGTCAGTGGGACCACATTTCTGTGTGTTGGTACTTTTGCCTGGCAAGAGGATGGAGTCAAGAGCATCTGTTATCTGTTGTGAAGCTGTGGTGGTGGTTTGCTCTGTGCAACTTTGCATAATTTCAGGCAAAAAAGACAGGGAAGTATCGATCACAGAACTTTAGGGATTGGAAGGGACCTCCAAAGATCATCCAGTCCAATCCCCCTGCCACAGCAGGATCACATAGATCCAGTCACACAGGAACACATCCAGGTGGATTTTAAATGTGTCCCTAGAAAGAGACTCCACAACCCACCTGGCAGCCCCTTCCAGGGCTCTGTCACCCTCACTGGGAAGAAGTTCCTTCTCATATTTATATGGAACCTCTTATATTCCAGCTCACATCCACTGCCCCTTGTCCTATCACTAGATGACATTGAGAAGAGCCTGGTTCTATCCTCTTGACATTCACCCTTCACGTGGTTATAAACATAAAGTCAGAGTAGGGGCAACCTGGAGGGTTAGAGCATCAAACATATTCTGAAATAAGTGTTGGATTAATTTTTCAGTTATTAAGTCATAAGGGAAAGTAACTGGGTCTTTCCAATTGAAAAAATCCTGGGTGAGGATCATGTTAATAGGAGATATCAGAGCTTATTATTTTTACTTATAGGTCAGATTCATTTGCCCAGACTGTGATCTCCAGGATCATGACTGTGCTGCTTCTAGGTTTGGAGCAGTCAGTGGCAGCTGGAGGGTTCTGCTTCTCTATTCCATGGGACGTTGGGTTTGGTGGGTTGCTGTGCATTCATCAACATCTATTTGTAAGCCAGTCTTTGAGGCAACTATACCATCACACTGTCTCACTGAATGAGAAGCCTGTATGAAGGTGTTTTACTGTAAGATCAAGACACATGAGGAATGTCTGAGTCCCAAGTACTTTCAGAATTCATGTGTTTTTCTGAATATCTAAGTTCAGGTATTGAATAGAGTCATTCAGGTTGGAAGAGACCTCCAAGATCATCTACACCAACTGTCAACCCAATGCCACCATGCCCACTAAACCATGTATCGTAGTGCCACATCTAGTCCAACCTTCATCCCACCATGAAGGTTAGTGGTCGCTAACTACTGGACCCATGGCCTCAAGTGCTCTATTTGTCTTTTAAGTGCCTCCGAGGATGGTGACTCCACCACCTCCCTAGGCAGCCTGTTCCAATCCCTGACCACTCTTTCAGTGAAGACATTTTTCCTGATGTACCATCTTAGCCTCCCCTGGCACAACTTGGAGCTGTTTCCTCTCATCCTATTGCTAGTGAACAGGGAAAAGAGACTGACCCTCAACTTGGGGACACGTCACAAGAGAATAAAATTTAACAGTCAGCCATTGCAAGGGAGAATGTTTATTAGAACCCAGACTTATGAAGTTTTCAAGACACCAACAGTGCAAATATCTGTGATGTTGATTTAAAAGTGAAATATGGAGTCTTGTGCTAGATACTGCTCTGTAGAATAAACAGCTGCTTATCTGAGCACAGCTGCCTGTTTTGAAAGAAGAGGACAGTGTGGTCCATTGCAGTTTCAGCTGGTGAAAACAAATTTTGCTAGTGCTTATAGACAACCAGTGGGAAATCTGGAGCATCTTCCCTGATGCATTGTTACTGCTGTAGTCTTTTCCATTACTGCTGTCCATAACAACAACAAAAAGAGAGGACGTTTGTCTTGTGTTCAGTCGTGTAGCTGAGGTGCAACTGCTATGAAGAGTACAATTTGCATGGGTACTTCTTGTCAGTCTGTAGACAGCCTCTGGTCCAAGTGCTTCTAGGTATCATTTAAAATTCATTAAACTTCAGGCTAACAGCCAAAATGAAACTAGATCTCTATCGATCTCTTCTCCTCCAGTGCTCTTTTGGGATTCTTCTAACCTTTGTTCCTTGCTGTGAGAGGTAAAAATCAAATGGATCTCCTGATTTGCTTATGACCCCAGCGAGCTTTTCACATTGAACACTACAGAAAGGAGCAAAGGACAGTTCAGTGCTGCAGTGTCCTTCTCGTATCGCAGTCAGCTGGGTAGAGGATGGTCTTTAAGGGAGCTGTAGAGTCCTGCCCTCTTATTTCATGGAGAAAGGGACTGGGAACAAATAAGGGTAATGTGTGTGTGTGTGTTAGTCATAAACAGTTCTTTTGGCATGCCATGGCAAAAAGGAATCTTCTTATGTGCTGCTTCTGAAGTGCAGAATCTCAACATGATGCCACCTGTATAGGCAGGAAAGTTGGGAACACAATGGCAGCTACATTGAAAAGTGGTTTTGAATCACAGAACATTAGAGACTGGAAGGGACCTCTGAAGATCATCCAGTCCAATCCCTGCACCACAGCAGGATCCCCTAGACCAAGTTGCACAGGGAACATGTCCAGGCAGGATTAAAATATCTCCAGAGAAGGAGACTCCACAACCACCGTGGGCAGCCTGTTCTGCTGTCACCCTCACTGTGAAGGAGTTCCTTGTCATATTGATGTGGAACCTCCTCTGTTCCAGCTCACACCCACTGCCCCTTGTCCTATCATTAGATGTCACTGAGCAGAGCCTGGCTCCATCCTCCTGACACCCACCTTTCACATGTCTATCAACATTAATGTGGTCACCCCTCAGTCTCCTTTTCTCTAAGCTCAAGAGACCAAGGCTCCCTCAGCCTTTCCTTCAAAGAAAAGACAACGAGGATTTAGCAGGTGTGCAGATCCGTCTGTCAGACATCTTCCAGTGTCTGGGATCACTGCCTTGGAGTGTGGAGACACTGATGTGCCCAGTCCCCACTCTATGCTGTGCCATCCTGATTCCTTACAAGGTAGGAATAAAAGGGTTTAAGTGTATGTTGGGATTTTGAGAGGGATAAAAAACAACCCAAACCACAACAACAAGTAGTGACTTTATGTTAAGTTTTGTAGTGGGAAAAAAAGTAACTGCAATGCAGACGTCTTTTTTTTTTCTACAGAGCAAAGATAAAGGCTACTGGGCTGATTCAGGGGCTGAAGAACAGGTCTGGTGAGGAGAGGCTGAGGGAGCTGAGGCTGTTCAGCCTGGAGAAGATGAAGCTGGGGCAGAGAAGCTCATTGCTCTCTACAGTGGCCTGAAGGGAGATTGTGGTGAGGCAGGTGTTGGCCTCTTCTGCCTAGGGACCAGTGACAGGATCACAGAAAATAGGATCTGGTTGTGCCATGGGGGGGTCAGACTGGATCGTAGGAACAACTTCTGCACAGAAGAGTAGGGATGGGGACTCCACCACTGCCTCTGTCAGTCCATTCCAGTGTCTGATCATCANGTGTGTGTTAGTCATAAACAGTTCTTTTGGCATGCCTTCTTTTGGCAAAAAGGAATCTTCTTATGTGCTGCTTCTGAAGTGCAGAATCTCAACATGATGCCACCTGTGTAGGCAGGAAAGTTGGGAACACAATGGCAGCTACATTGAAAAGTGGTTTTGAATCACAGAACATTAGAGACTGGAAGGGNTTTCTGTGAGGAGGGGCTTCCTGACATCCAACCTAACCCTGTCCTGGCTGCTTCATGTGCTGCCTTCTTGACCTGGTTGGTGCTGGTTGCCTGGAAGAAGAGCCTGACCCCTACTTGACTACAGCCTCCCTTCAGTGAGTTACAGAGAGGGAGGAGATCCCCCTGAGTCTCCTCTTCTCCAGGCTAAACACCCCCAGCTCTCTCAGCCTCTCCTCACCGTACTTTCCCTCTTNAGTTCCTTGTCATATTGATGTGGAACCTCCTCTGTTCCAGCTCACACCCACTGCCCCTTGTCCTATCATTAGATGTCACTGAGCAGAGCCTGGCTCCATCCTCCTGACACCCACTCTTCACATGTCTATCAACATTAATGTGGTCAACCCTCAGTCTCCTTTTCTCTAAGCTCAAGAGACCAAGGCTCCCTCAGCCTTTCCTTCAAAGAAAAGACAACGAGGATTTAGCAGGTGTGCAGATCCGTCTGTCAGACATCTTCCAGTGTCTGGGATCACTGCCTTGGAGTGTGGAGACACTGATGTGCCCAGTCCCCACTCTATGCTGTGCCATCCTGATTCCTTACAAGGTAGGAATAAAATGGTTTAAGTGTATGTTGGGATTTTGAGAGGGATAAAAAACAACCCAAACCACAACAACAAGTAGTGACTTTATGTTAAGTTTTGTAGTGGGGAAAAAAAGTAACTGCAATGCAGACGTCTTTTTTTTTTCTACAGAGCAAAGATAAAGGCTACTGGGCTACTCCAGCTCTCTCAGCCTCTCCTCACCGTACTTTCCCTCTTTTATTTTTCTGTTGCCTCCTAACTGAAATTCTCCTGGAACTTTAGGTGGTTTAGCCTAAACTCCTAAACTATTTCAACACAAGAATGTATCTTGCTTATAAGAGCTCAGTTATCTACTTGACCTCAATGAGGGTCCAAAGCTTCTTACGGGGTGGGGACCAGAAACCAGTGCCAAGGATTTGGTTCAGGAATCACTTGGTGTGAAGGGCTCGGTTTGGAGTTGTGAATGAATATTCACAAACGGTTGTGCTCTTGTGTGCAAACTAAAATAGGGTCCTCCTGGGTGTTTGTAATGGCCTTTTGAGGCCGAATACAGTACTTAGAGTAGTCAGCATGAACATAATAAAACATTGCAAATACATAAGCAAGATATTAAGTAAGTGAAATACCAATGTTTATATCTCAGAGGAGTGCTGCAAACAGATTATAGTTTATTTGTCTCTGCTCTGTAATCTAGGAAAGGAACTAATGCATCTTATGAGGATTTCCATAGCTCAGCTCTTTCTTTGTCCTGGTGTCAGGTCACAGGCTGGACTTGATGATCTCAGGTCTTTTCCAGCCTCAGTAATTTTGTGATACTGTGATTCCTCACTCTGGATTAATGCTATTATCAAATTATTATCAATTATAATTGTTTTTGTTATTAATAGAAATATCTTTAGTTAAGGATCTTGAGAAAACCTATATATTCATTCTAGAAAACTCTTTTGAGCTGGACTTGCCAGGTTTTTTTTTTTTTAATGTACAATTTTAATCAAATTATAGTGATACAATAGCAGATAGATCTGCTTTATCTAATCTTACAGGTGAAAGGTTAATGAAGATGAACGCAGAATTTGGAGCACTTTTTTTGCAGGTTGTCTTTTTAAAAACACTTGTTCTTCAAGGTCCCTTCCAATTCTTAATGTTCAGTGATTCTGTGACTCTTCTCTGTGTTTGAGCATGCTGCTTTACGTTTGGGTGTAAGCCCTTTAGAAGAAGATGCAACCAGGTAGAGATGAGGGGGTTTGTTAACTCCTCCTATGCTTTTGTTAAATATAGTCAAAATCCAATTTTAATGTGATGATCCGGTAAAACAGAGCTGAATGGTGTCAACATACTTTAAACTCTCAGTTCAAAAAGGACACACTACTGCTGGAGACAGTCCAGTGCAGAGCCACAAAGATTATGAAAGGAGTGGAGCATCTCCATGATGAGGAAAGGCTGAGGGAGCTGGGTCTCTTGAGCTTGAAGAGAAGGTGACTGAGGGGTGACCTCATTAACGTTGATAAATATGGAAAGGGTGAGTGTTAGGAGGATGGAGCTGGACTCTGCTTGGTGTCATCCAATTATAGGACAAGCGGCAACAAGTTTGAACTGAAACAGTAGGTTCCACATCAATATGAGAGGGGACTTCTTCATGGTGAGGGTGACAGAGCACTGGAAGGGGCTGCCCAGGGGGGTCGTGGAGCCTCCGTCTCTGGAGATGGCTTAGTGTTTTGGGTTAAAACCCACCTGGACGTGTTCCTGTGTGACTTGATCTAGGAGATCCTGCTGTGGCAGGGGGATTGGACTAGATGATCTTTTAAGGTTCTATCCAATCCCTAATGTTCTGTGATTCTGTGATGCATTCCTGTGCTACTTGATCTAGGTGGTCCTGCTGTGGCAGGGGGATTGGTCTGGATGATCTTTCAAGGTCCCTTCCAATCCCTAATGTTCTGTGGTGCTATGAATAGACCTGCATTACTGGTAGACTTATCTTTAATTAATTTAAATTAAGATCATACTTAAAATTAACACTGCACCTTCCTTATTATTTTGATGTTACAATTAACCCTGTTAAACCAGAAAATACTCATGAATTTTGTATCATTTTCAGAGAGAATTTTAGGGGTTTTATTGTCTCGAACTATTTTCTTGAGTTATCTGGTAAAGCCTAGAAATGATTTCAACAACATCACTGGTGCTTATTGCAGTGTAACAAGAGACTATTAGCTGGGCACTAATATTTCCCACTGAATTGGTTGGCAAGTTAAAAAACCCAAAACACTAAGCCAGCACCAGTTTGTATCTGATTGCTCTGTTCTCTCAAATTCCTCAAACATTATGTGGTTAAAATCCATCTATTGTTACTTATGAGGTCTAAGTTATGAGTTAGAAGTTGTGAAGGTACTTCAGATGGATAAAATAAGTGCTTGTGACTACAGTGCTCTGCATCATCCTGGGGAGACACTTGCTTCAAACAGTGTGTCCCTGATAGCTTAAGGATTAATAGTGTGGAGTGTACCATTACCAGCATAGCTCTGCCTGTTCCATCTGCTGCGTGGAGTTAGTCTGCCACCACTGATTAGCGAACAATCCAAATCACTACTTGCTTGCTTCATCTTAAATTCATTGGAGGCAATGCATTCTTTGGAGGCTGCAGGGTTGCTGTTCTGCATGCAGCTCAGCACAGCAGATTGCTGCTCAATCAGATTCAGAGGAACCTCAATAACCTGGGAGAACAGGCTGCCAGAAATTCCATGAAGTTCATCGGAGGGAGAAACAGCATCTTGAACGAGGAAGGAAGAAGTGCATGGACCTGTTGGGGGACAAGTGGCTGGAATGCAGCCAGGCAGAGAAACATGTGTGAGTCCTGGTGGACTAGTTGAGCGTGAGCCAGCAAAATGTACCCGGGAAGCAGAGATGCCCAATAGTGTCCTGGGCTGCATTAGGAGGAGCGTTGCCAGCAGGTCAGCAGAGCTGATTCTTCCACTCTCAGCACCTTTGAAACAACACCTGGAGTGCTGGTTCAGCTTCTGTGCTCCTCCCATACAGAAGAGACTTGGCTGTTGTGGAACAAGTGCTGTGAAAGGCCATGAAGATGACTAAGGGATTGGAGATCTGGCATTTGAAGAAAGGCTCAGAGATGTGAGATTGTTCTTCAGCAGAGAAAACTTGTGGGGATCTTATCAATGCGTGCAAATGCTTGATAGGAGGTGTAAGGTAGAAGCCATTTCCTTCCCTCTGATAATTCAGGGTATAGATAGGAAATTGAGGTACAGGAAAGGAAAGCTTTTGTTGGTGATGGTGGTTCAGGATTAGAAGAGGTTGCCCACAAAGCCTGTGGCATTTCTGTGCTCAGAACCCCACCAGGCAGCATCCTGGCCAACCAGCGCTGTTTGACTCTGCTCTGAGCTGGCAATTCATCCTTGAGCAATCTCCCCACATCTCTTCTTAGCTGCTCTGTCATTGTGACATTGTCCAGACTGCTGTGTTTGTTTAGGGGCCATAAGCAGCCCTCATATAATACCTAGACAAATGCCCTCTGTCTGTGCTTGTGTCTTCTCGGGTAATTTTATACGAGACCATTATCTTTCCCAGCCTCCACCGGGGATTATTTTCCTAGGTTTTGCAGATGATGGCATATTTGCTGTTCAGAGATCCAGTGTGGAAAGTTGCTAATTTCTCAGAGGAGAAGCTTAACAGATGGCAGTCAAAAGAGAAAGTAAAGGGATTGTTTTGTTGTGGGTGTTTTTTTTTTAACAATATGCCAATATTTAGGAGCAAAGAGCAGCAGAAATACTTTGCTGATGCATGTGGCAAGGGGGAGCTGCAGAGCTACGTAGAGTTGAGAAGAGAAAGCAATCTAGGCCATCCTATGTTCATTAATTGAGTAGAGAGGGGAGGAAAACCCCAACAAATGTGCACCTTGATAGCAGCATGTGACAGCATTGCTTTAACTCGGGGTATTTGTACCAGATGAAAGCAAATACCCCGTGCACCACTCCAGAAACGTTCTGAAATATCAACTGAACAGTAATCATTGAGGGCTGAGTCAACGGAGCATTTGTAAACCAGCAGCGTTTGCATGTGGACAGGCAGCGAAGATGGGCTGTTGGTTTGCTAAAGCCCTTGCAGGAAGGAACCAAAAACACATGCAGAAGGCTGATTCAGCGTGTGTGCGCTGTGAATCGCAGACGTTTGTCCCTTCGAATCTGACCGGTGGTTAACGGGTCATTTCTGAGCAGTGGTTACTCAACTACTGCATGATTGTGATGGATTTAGCTGGAACACAGGAGGTTCTGCTTAAATACGAGAAGGAACTTCTTCATGGTGAGGGTGACAGAGCACTGGACAGGGCTGTCCGGGGAGGTTGTGGAGTCTCCTCCTCTGGAAACATTTAAAACCTGCCTGGATATGTCCTGTGCAGCTGGATCCTGCTGTGTCAGGGGGATTGGACTAGATGGTCTTTCAAGGTCCCTTCCAATTCCTAATGTTCTGTGATTGTGATTTACCTGGTCAAACAGAACCCTAACACGGTAACAACTCTCTTTTTCTAAAATTGTTTTATCAGTCTATGATATTTAAATTTGAGGTGAGGTGTTGTTCCCTTAAAAATCAAAATATGAGCTGTTTTTTTGTGGAAAATAAGGACCCTAAAGGAAATGGGAAATATAAAGATTTGGGTTTTTTTTTTAACTATATTAAAGTTCATATTTAAATGTCAGTCTGTGGTGAGGAACAGTCACTTTGTGTCTTGGAGGAGAGGAGTGGTATTACCAAATGTAGTTTGGTAATACCAGACTTTGGGAGGAATTCAAGGGATTCATACAGTCCCAGCTTAGCTCTTATTCTACTGGCTGGGTCTCTTAAGCTTGGAAAAAAGGAGACTGAGGGGTGACCTAGTTAATGTTTATAAATATGTGAAGAGTGGGTGTCAGAACAAGGGAGACAGGCTCTTCTCGGTGTCATCTAATGACAGGACAAGATGCTAGGAACATAGGAGTTTCCATGTAAATATGAGAAGGAACTTCTTCATGGTGAGAGTGACAGCACTGGAACAGGCTCTCCAGGGGGGTTGTGGAGTCTCCTTGTCTGGAGATGTTTAAAACCTGCCTGGGTGTGTTCCTGAGCAACTTGGTCTAGGTGTTCCTGTGCAAGTTGATTTATGTGATCCTGCTGTGGCAGGGAGATTGAGCTAGATGATCTTTCGAGGCCCTTCCAATCCCCAGTGTTCTGTGATTATGTTGTTACTAAGACCTCAGAATATGTCTTAGCACTCTGTAGTATGAGAATCAGTCTTTCCTCTCCTTGACTTAGTGGTTACACAACTGTAGGGTAGGTATAAAAAGAAAACTGTTTCCTTTCATGCCAATCGGTGTCGAAGCGTTACGCAATTTTACTGCTTCTGCATCCTTTTAATAATTAGCCTCTGTAAGAATCCAAGTGCAACAGGAGATTCAAAATGCTTGAGAGTGTTGTGAGAAGTTTTATTTGTTCCTTTTTATTTATTTATTCCTGCTTTTTTATTAAATAAGTTTAGAAGAGAAGGGGGGCACAGTGTGATGGTTTTGCATCAGCGCGTCAAAGCAATTTTAGTTTCACAAAATAAATGTGTTGCTCTTTATTCTTAAAAAGAAACAAGGCTGGCAGCATTTTTAAAGTGCTTTAAGCCAGCATTAAGACAAGAGTGATTTGCTCAAAGAGACAGGGGAGTTAAATTTTTCTCTCTTTAAATTTTTCTCTCTTTCCTACTGGTTACGTGAGTTTCCTTGAGAGGGAGGGGAAAAAATAACAGTGGGTTCTAAAGATATGTTTTCTTATCAGCCATAGAAGTTCTATTTTTAAGGACAACAGAAACCTGTTTGAAGAGACAGTGCTGGGTAATATATATCCAGGTTTGCATCCATGTCATTGATAAAATGCCATGTAAACAGAGTACAGCAAACACACTTTGTAAAGCAGAACAATCTCCCTGTAGCATTATGTGTCAATGAACAGCTGCTCCTGTTAACTCTTGGGAGTTTGTCCCAGGTAGTGAGATGTCTTTGTTCTTCTAAACTCTTTCCGTTACTCTCGATGTCATGAGAAAGTGGAATCTTTTTAGGTGTTTTTGAAGAAGTCTCTTCATCCATCTCTGATGCAAAGACACTGGGTAGTCTCAGTAGCTTCCTTTTCTCTCAAGTGATTCTGACTGCCTTTGAGTTCTAGATTTGCTGTAAATGTCTGTAAACCTTTCATGGACACAGCTGTCTTTCTCACCCATGTCTCAAATCACTACGTCGTTCTGAGCATCCCTTGGCCATTCATGAATGGACATGCTGAAATCAAGCTGCCACAGTGCTGCTGTAATTGGCAGAATAGTTCATGTCTCATGCTTCATTACCTGTAGATTTGCTGTCAGAGGTCTTAATTTGGCCTCTTGTTGAGGTTCTTTTTTGCAGAATGTCATAGAATCACAGAATCATTCAGGTTGGAAAAGACCCTTGGGACCATTGACTCCAAATGTTAACCCTACTCTACAGGTTCACTCCTTAACCAGATACCCCAACACTGCATCTAAGTGTCTTTTAAACTCATCCAGGGATGGAGACTCAACTGCCACCCTGGACAACCCATTCCAGTGCTTGACCACTCTCTCCATGAAGAATGTCTTCCTGATGTCCAGTCTAAACCTCCCCTGTTGGAGCTTGAAGCTCTTCCCTCTGGTTCTGTCGCTAATGACCTGTGAGAAGAGACCAGCACCAACAACTCTACAATGTCCTTTCAGATGAGATCTCCCCTTAACCTCCTCTTTCTCAAACTAAACATCCCTGACTCTCTCAATTTCAAAGTACTTTTCCTACACAAGAAAAGCAAATGCTTTTCTCTTCCTCCATCTTCCTCCCAGCAGCTAGTGAAGCGAAGTACTTCAAAACTGACCTGTGTTTCATGTCGTAGTTATTGTGAGTAATGCAGAGATAGTTGAATAAAGAGATGGCAGGGAAATAGTGGAGTCTCCTTCTCTGGAGATGTTTAAAACCTGCCTGGACATGTTCCTGTGCAACTTGATCTAGGTGACCCTGCTGTGGCGGGGGATGATTGGACTGGATGATCTTTTGAGGTCTCTTCCAGTCACGAATGTTATGTGATTCTATAAAATGATTTTTACTACTTCTAATATAGGAGCATCTCCTCCAGGTTCCGCTAATTCCCTGAGTCACATTTTTCTGTACCAGTTATTTTCCTTTGTTGGTATTTTTACCTTAAAACTCTGAAGGTAAGCTCTAAATCTGTAGCTCTGGTCCTTTCCTTCCCATTAGTAAGATCCACTCTGACTTCCAATCTAAGCACCATGCAGCGATCAACACCATTTACTTGGATTGAGAGAGAGCAGCTAAGAGCTCCTGTTTGACTTCACGTGTAGAAGAATGCTCATCTGGCTTTCAAAGCCCAAACACTGAGCAAATGTCAGGCTTTCCCAGAATTTCCTGCTCATAAGTGCTTGAGAAACAGCATCTTTTTTCTCTGAATCAACATTCTCTACCCACTTAGAGCAAGAAGTGACAGCCAGAATCAGTTTATTTTTATTCCCGTGTTCAGAGAGAGAATTCAGGAAGGAAAAAACACCGTCAGTGACTTTGAGATGGCTGCGTTTTATATCAGAGGTTGGACAGGTCTTGTGTTTTCAGGATCTGAAGCAAATGCTGCAGTGTGCTACAGGTATGACTAAATTCATGCTAATAGTTCCATTGAGAAGCATCTAGGAAGTCATCAGGATTTGTCTTGGGAATAAGTGTTATTTTTAAAGACCATTTACTGGAAGAGCAGTGTGCAAAAGCAGCAGCAACAAAAAACATCCTCAAATTGTGATGTGTGATGCTCCAACGTAAAGATGCCTCATCAAGCAGTATTAATACTGTGAATTATTAATGGAAGGTGGCTTTTTGAGTAGGAAGAGTATGGGCTGCCCAGGGAGGCTGTGGAGCCTCCTTCACTGGAGACATTGAAAACCCGCCTGGATGTGTTCCTGTGTGACTTGGTCTAGGGGATCCTGCTGTGGCAGGGGGATTGGACTGGATGATCTCTTGAGGACCCTTCTAAATCCTAATGTTCTGTGATCTTGTCTCAAAAGTGCTGATCGTGGACAGCACTATAAGCAGCTATAGCTGAAGATGGACTAAAATAGCTGCTGCCTAGCAGAATTATGATGATTAACAGTGGAAATGTAGTTTCAGTATCTAGAGCCACCAACCAGCTGGTGCTTTCCCTGTTCTGGCAGGGGGAATTGGACTAGCTGATCTTTTGAGGTCCCTTCCAATCCCTAATGTCCTGTGAGTCTGTGTAGCAGGCACTGTGCAGTCCCTTTCGGTCCAGCCATGTGGTTAGGTGCAGGTCAGCAATACCACAGATACACTGATTTGACAGAGAACTGTAAAGAAGTTGGTGTGACTACCTTCATGAGCACCATGGAAGCCTAACAGCTGTTGAAAGCATCAGCAGAGTTAGTTGTTGGAGAAGCTGTCTCCAAGTCCAAAGTGCAAATACTGATGTGTCAGCTTTATACATCTTTAGTTTCATCATGGTTAATCTAAGATCAGGTGTTGACAAAGGGCAGTGCAGAAGACAGCGCTAGGAATGGGTAGGTGGCAGGATATTTCTTTCCCAGCAAATGGATTGAACTAACTGCTCACTTCAGGCAATTGAATGACAGAGCCTTCTTATGTGACTTTGTTCTGTCTCTCATGTTCTAATTTATTCTCTCCGCGTGCTGTGAAGTCCTACTTGGAGTGTCTATTCTCAGCATAAAACTGTTTGTCAAATTTCTGTTCAGCTTAAGGTGAAAAATTAATGAGCCTCTCACTTCAGATATTTCAAAACTAATGCTGCTCTGTTCTTAATGCAGCAGAAAGTCTGAGATGGGGGAATGTACCAGACTCTAGGTTTTTTTTCCCTTATTTTGGAGGGGGGCATCATTAAAACACCATTTCAGGTCATAGAGGGAATTAGTTTCATTAATTTTATCAGTAAACTTTCCAGACAGTTTTATTTATCAACTTTGTGTTTTATCAGATCCTTTCAGAGGGTGACTGTAATAAGCTGATAATGATGAAATGCAATATTCTGTCCAATCTTCCTGCAAATCTCAAATTTAAATAAAAATTAATAAAAAATTGATTCCTACAGCACAAACTTTGTTTAGAGGAAAATAAATCAAAGCCTAATTGCGTAACACTGAAGGAGGGAGCTGTGGGTAAGGCAATACTCTTTTTACTGGAGCAATAGGACATTGTGACTCTCTTCTGTTCCATGTGTTCTGACTTTTCAGCCCCTGAAATGATGGTAAAATTGTATTTTAACCCATATTTGAGTGGCATGTGGTACACAAGCATGCCTGTTAAATTCTCCCAGTAAAACCTTTTCAGACTACGTTGCCCATAGCAGTAAGCTGAGTGATAAAGCACCATGAAACACCAGGTTACAAGTGAGTGTCCCAGGCTGAGCAGTGTGGAAACTGATCATGGAATCGTAGAGTGCACTGGGTTGGGAGGAGCCTTTAAAGGTCATCTAGCCCCACTTGATGCTTGAGGTTTGTTCTTGCATTGAAAAAGGAAATGCAAAGCATGGTATAGAATCATTCCAGTTGGAAAAGACCCTTGGGATCATTGAGTCCAACCATCAACCGTACTCTACAAAGTCACCCTGAAACCGGATCCCCCAATGCTATATCTAAATGACTTTTAAACACATCTGGGGGTGTCATCTAATGATAGGACAAGGGGCAATGGGTGTGAGCTGGAACAGAGGAGGTTCCACATCAATATGAGAAGGAACTTCTTCCTGATGAGGGTGACAGAACACTGGAAGGGGCTGCCCAGGGGGTTGTGGAGTCTCCCTCTCTGGAGATGTTTAAAACCCACCTGGATGTGTTCCTATGCAACTTGAAGTAGGTGATCCTGCTGTGGGGAGGGGGTTAGACCAGATGATCTTTCAAGTCCTCTTCCAATCCCTAACGTTCTGTGATACTGCGTTGGTGACTCAACTACCACCCTGGACAGCCAGGAACTTCTTCATGATGAGGGCTGGCCAGAGGGGTTGTGGAGTCTCTTTCTCTGGAGATGATTAAAAACCCACCTGATGTGTTCCTGTGTGACTTGGTCTAGGGGATCCTGCTGTGGCAGGGGGATTGGTCTAGATGATCTTTCAAGATCCCTTCCAATCCCTAATGCTCCGAGATTCCTCAGTGTGTATCCTCTGTGGTGAGTTTCTTGTCAGAGGTCTCACAAAAAGCTTGGTTGTGTGATAGCTCGTCCCTCAAACACCTTAAGTGTCACGTAGAACAATCTCTGTAGAATTTAAAGATGTTGGCATCCCTGGCAAAACAAACAGCCTTTCCAGCACTGACATCGTAACAGACAGGTGCTTTTGCAGGATTTCAGGCTCTTGAAATACCTGCTCTTTCCTGATAGGTTGTGTTTGGTTCTTACTGGAGCTGACCAGTAATTCTTCATTTTAGAGCTCTACCTGCACAGCAATTTACTTTGCTGTCTTGGCCACACACACAGAGTCTAATATCTGCTTGGACTCTCTGACAGTATCTGTCTTGTGAAACTCCTTACTAAACACTGCAATATATACAAGTGGTTTTCTGCTATGTGTTCTGGAAAGGACTTTTCTACAGTAGGGTAAGAACAAACTGACATCTGCCTGCGTGAACTGGGTTGGTTTGAGCAGTATTGTGGGTACTTTCTGCAGAAGAGAAATCTCCTCGTTTCCATTTGCTGAACTGCTGGTCTCTTTCTGTTGTTTTAGATGGAAGCTACAGACAAAACCACCTGAACCTCACCACGTTGTTAGTACAACCAATTTCTGCGGTGCTCGCCAAAAGACTCGCTTCCTTACCCAAGGACAGTGTCCAAAAAGACAGGTGTGTTCCTCTCCAGATGCCAGCTACAGGTAATGCTCTTCAAATAATCTTTTCTTATAACTGTGAAATGCTCTTCAAGGAGTATTCTGGGCCGTGTGGTTCATGAAGGACACTGGAGAGAGTCCAGTGCCATAGAGATGCTGAAGGGAGTGGAACATCTCCATGATGAGGACAGGCTGAGCGAGCTGGGTCTCTTGAGCTTGGAAAAAAGTAGACCAAGGGCTGAACTCATTAATATTGATAAATACGTGAATGGTGGGTGTCAGGAGGATGGAGCCAGGCTCTGCTCAGTGTCATCTAATGACAGGAGAAGGGGCAATGGGTGTGAGCTGGAACAGAGGAGGTTGCAACATAAATATGAGAAGGAACTTCTTCTGACAGAGCACTGTAAGGTGCTTCCCAGGAGGGTTGTGAAGTCTTGTTCTCTGAAGATGTTTAAAACCCACCTGGACACGTTCCTGTGTGACTTGATCTAGGTGATCCTGCTGTGGTGGGGGGATTGGACTGGATGATCTTTCAAGGTCACTTCCAATCCCTAATGTTCTGTGATTTTGTGACTTCAAATCCGTTTTCTCTGAGTGCAACTAAGATTTAGCTGACTATGTCTTTCTTAATTGTTTTCTGGAAGAGATTATGAATAACCTAAAAATTATCTGATCTGGTAAGATTTGCAGAACGAAAGATTTGGTTAAGAATTATTAGCCTATATATTAATTAATAGATTAGTTAAATATATTAACCAGTACTCTTAGCATAAGGTATTAAGCCCTCATTCTTAATAAGGAATTCAAAACCCCTTATCTAGGTACCATCACCAGGGAGAATTTCGTAGTGCTGCAGGGTGTCTTTATGCCTTGTTGTACTACTAAGAATGTGATTTTAACAGCAAGGCACCATGAGTGGCGTTAAACCTTTTCTGTCTGGGGCTTTTTTAGCCTCTGGCATAATAATCCTATTATTCCAAGCTGTGATATGTCTCTCTGTGTTGCTTAATTTCTGTCTGCTGTAGAATAAACAACGTCTTGTTGTCTGTACCTTCAGGCGCCTTTTCCTCCAAGTCTACTCAGGAAAACGGTCATCACGATCAGAACAAAATACCTTGAGTAGAGTTAGAGATAATGAAAGAGTGCTTTCGGAGCATCTCTTCAGAGATGGTTCTCTTTGCCCTTAGCAAAGTCGCGCGGATCAGTGCTTGAACAACCCTATTGCTGATGTGGCAGAGAGGATAGAGTCTGCGAGCAAAGATAGGAAGGAAGGAACACCTCCAGATAATGTTCTAGATGAGATCATAGAATTGGAAAGGACCCTTGATGTGCCGTGGTTAAGCAGCAATTCTGTCTTGTTTTTTGTTTTGTACTGGTGTGTCCTTCACCACAGAAAAAATACTCCCAAAATGATGTTTTATTATAACTCCAAAAATGGTTTTATTATAACAAAAGGAATAGGATTGAAGCAGTCTCAGGGAATGAGGGAGGCAATCAAGTCCAGTAAAAGCAAACGTTAAGGGCAACCATTGTACTAGCAGGCATGTGCTATATCACTTGTTTATTGCCTTCGGAAAGGTATCGTGGACTAGGAGCACACTGCAGGTCACAGAACAGGGTGGGTAATGTTATGACTTGTGTTAGCATTTGTAGTTCTCTGTATTAAAGAGAAAGGCAGAACGTCCTCATTCTTCTTTGCATAAGCTGTTGTGGGTAGGTAGGACTGTAGCTCTCCATTCATGACTGACTAGATATTTTTAAGATGAACTGATCTTATCTTCCCCACAACCAGAAGACAAAGACTGTGTAAATGGGGGAAAGCCCTCTTGGGAGGGAATAAGTGTTTAACCATTCCTGGTAGGATGTGTGCAGCTAGCTAGTGGTGTTGGAACTTTGGACAACTGATGTGCCTCAAGGAGAGTGTGAATTTTTGCTGGCAAGTGACACTTATTTGTGGGAAGATGAAAAGCTGTACTGTGTCTCTGTCTCAAAACACTTTGTGTGGAGGCTGCAGGACAGAATCACCTAAAGGGGAGCTTACTCTGTTTTTGATGTGACAGGTGTGACATGTCTGTTTTATTTCCCTGGGAAGGCAGGAACTCTCTGGAGTGGAAAATGTCTGGAGAGGAAAAGAATATTCCAAGCTACCAGTCTAGTAAGAACCATAGAATCATTAGGGATTGGAAGGGACCTCGAAAGATCATCTAGTTCAATCCCCCTGCCACAGCAGGATCACCCAGACCAAGTCATAGCTGACTCTGGCTGAACACAACAGCTCGTGATTTGATGTGAACCTTCTGAACCACAGTGATCCATGTGGACTTCTTGCTTTAATTCTTCATTTATAGAGTGAGTAGGGTCCATGCTAGGAAGCCCTTCACGATTCCACGGTACATTAAATACATTTTGCCTTGAAAAATGGTGAAACTGGAGATGCCAAATAAAAATTGGCTTTTGAGCACTGGAAGGGACTGCCCAGGGGCTTGTGGAGTCTCCTTCTCTGGAGATGTTTAAAACCCGCCTGGCATTGTTCCTGTGTGACTTGGTCTAGGTGATCCTGCAGTGGCAGGGGGATTGGACTGGATGGTCTTTCGAGGTCCCTTCCAATCCTTAATGTTCTGTGATATTAAAAAATCTTCTATATTAATTATTAGTAGTAATCATAATATAATAGTTAAAGGAAAAATGCAGAACAGAGCAATGTGTATGAGAAGGCTGAATTTGTAGTCTTCCTGTTGATTTCAAGGAGCTTAAGACAGAGATTTTACTTTTGACATAGAATTCATCACTTATCTGTCAACTGCAGTGAATGAGCAATTCAGATGATTAGTTGACTTAAAATCTGTTAGAATAAAACGATCATCATTCTCTCATCAGTATATTTCAGAAAGCTGAACAGTAATGATTAAACATTTATATCCAGTTTTCTCACATTGCCTCTTTTTTCCCCTTAGCCTTGCAGTTTTCAGGAGACATAATGTCACAGAGGCAGACAAGAGAATGTGGAGATGTTATATTGACTGCTTAGAACCTACCAAGCAAAGAGCCAGAATTGAAGTTGCTTATTAGCTTTTGTGTTGGCTGAAGTTAGTAATTAGATTTGGGTTTGTTTGCTTGTTGGCATCTTGTTAATTCTCTTTCATCTGAAAATCTGTGCTCCCGTGAACTTTTTTTCCAAGAATGGGCCATTAGAAGGAATTCAAGAGTGAAGTTTCACAGAGAAGTTGAACATTTGCTTGCTTTATTCTCCTGGTGTATTGTATGTTTACTAGTCGTTGTGAAGATAGCTGCAAAACTAAAGCTCTCCTGTAAACATTAATGAAGAAAGTCCTCTTCTGTTGCAGTAAAATTGTTGCTGAAGTTACCTGCCAGTTGATAGATTTCAGTCAGGTGCCAGCCATCCCTTTGCCACGAGTCTCTTGAGTAAATCTATCTGCTGAAATTGAATTCACAGAGCTTTTTTCATCCCTTCCAATCCGTAATGTTCTGTGATTGTAGGAAACAATAAGTAATATTCTGCAGCGTAGTTGGTTAATCAAATACCAATCTAATTGGAGAAAAAATTAGTGATAGTAGATTTCGAAAAGGCTTCTTGTTTTTGTGTAGATGAAAAACCAAACAGCAAAACCTTTTTGATACAGAGACACCTGTCTAGATATTTTGACATATTCCTGCATACAAATCATTTTATAATTCAATAATTTATGTAATGTATACATAACAATTCTTAATCTTTCTATGTACCTGTCATGGATTCTGTATTGATTTTTGCATAGGCAATTTGATAGCCTCCCACAGAGGTTTGCAGAGGTAATGCATCAAGAGTCCGCTGTTAATAATGTAGGAGTTTATTTCATTTTGTAAGTTTGTGGTTCTGTCACACAGAGTGTTCATAGAATCATAGAATCGTTAGGTCTTGGAAGGGCTCTTGAAAGATCATCTAGTCCAATCCCCCTGCCACAGCAGGATCACCCAGACCAAGTCATACAGTCAGTCTGGGTTAGAAGGGACCACAGAATCATCCAGTTCCAACCCCCCCCACCATGGGCAGGGACACCCCACCCTAGACCAGTCTGCCCAGAGCCTCATCAAGCCTGGCCTTAAACACCTCCAAGGTTGGGGCCTCCACCACCTCCCTGGGCAACCCATTCCAGGCTCTCACCACTCTCATGATGAAGAACCTCCTCCTCACATCCACTCTAAATCTACCCATCTCCAGCTTTGCTCCATTCCAACTAGTCCTGTCGCTACCTGACATCCTAAAAAGTCCCTCCCCAGCCTTTTTATAACCACAGCAGTGATGTGATCTCACAGAACATTAGAGATTGGAAGGGACCTTGAAAGATCAGCTAGTGGAGTCCCCCCAGCAGAAGTAGCTTTTGACTTACGTAACCGCCATGCACAGCCCGTAAAGCTTCCTCATAGTTTTCCAGAGAGTACAGAAAAAAAGAGAGAGAAAATTGTCAGGATGTTTAAAATACAGTCTCAGGTTTGTTGTCAGGACTGTTTAAAGGGGATTAAATTTCACTTTTGCTGCGTACTCCAAAGAGCACTTCCAGCCTTTTCATCTGGTGCACTAAGCCTTTAAGCCCAAGTCACTTGAAGCTGACTACTGTGTTACACGACTATTAACTCAGGATATCTGATTCTGGAGTGCGTGTGTGTTGCCAGAAGTTAATTTTCTGTTTCTTTTTTTGTTACTTGAAGAATGGAGAGCTGATGTTGATTGAGGAAAAACAGTGAAGTCAGTTCTCTTCAAAAGGATTTACTGCCTTTTTGTCTAAAATGGTGCCCAAAGAAACATTTATTTCAAGTGTTGTAGAGTCAGGAAAGGAAAGGAAATTGGTTTTGGCTTGAAAAATCTCCTTTAAGCAGCGCAAATTAGCTGCAGAATGGTTAGAGGTGAGAACCAGCAGCAAGAAGCAACTTGCATAGTGTAAATGAAATTTAGACTGCTTAACGAACGTGGGTGCCGTGAGCTGTCTTTGCATCAGTGTAGAAGACCAGAGGTAGAACACTGATGGCAATATAATGATAGGACAAGGGGCAATGGGTGTGAGCTGGAACATGAGAAGGAACTTCTTCCCAATGAGGCTGCCAGCACTGGAAGGGGTTGCCCAAGGGGCGTTGTGGAGTCTCCTTCCTTCTCTGGAGATGTTTAAAACCCACTTGGACATGTTCCTGTGAGACTTGATCCAGGTGATCCTGCTCTGGTAGAGGGATTGGACTAGATGATCTTTCAAGGTCCCTTCCAATCCCCAGTGTTCTGTGATTATAGAATTATTTATTAGATTATTTTTTAATTAAATATATATCTAGAATCCTAAATAATATCTGTAGATTTACAGCCCAAGCGCAGTTCGTCATCGTATGGTGTTAATAAACCTGAGAGTAACTTACATCAAAAGGGCAAAGTTAATTACAGCTCAAACCCCAACATCTGCGTGACAGATCAAAACATTAACTTGCTGTGAGTAATTACCACAAAATAGTCTGGTGTGGGTTCGTTTTTAATTAACTGGGCTTCGCTCACATTTTCCTTACTGTTGCGTTCGAGCAAAACCACACGTGGCAAAGACAACCCGTCGGTTGATGACAGAGGAGGTTTCGTCTGAGGAAAAAGTCCAATATTGCCAGTACTTTTTCTTTAAACAAAGAAAGATCCTGGCAGTTGGTTTGATTCTTTTCAAATATCAGTGAAAACCAGGGAAAGAAAATATTTTGGAATTTATTCACACAGAAACACACAGAATCACAGAACATTAGGGATTGGAAGGGACCTTGGAAGATCATCCAGTCCAATCCCTCTGCCACAGCAGGATCACCCAAATCAAGTTACACAGGAACATGTCCAGGTAGGTTTTAAATGTCTCCAGAGAAGGAGACTCCACACCCCCCTGGGCAGCTTGTTGCATTGCTTTGACACCCTCACTGGGAAGAGGTTCCTTCTCATATACATTCCAGCTCACAGCCATTGCCCCTTGTCTTATCATTAGATGACACTGAGCAGAGCCTGGCTCCATCCTCCTGACACCTGCCCTTTCCATAATTATCAACATTAATGAGGTCACCCCTCAGTCTCCTGTTTTCCAAGCTCAAGAGACCCAGCTCCCTCAGCCCTTCCATGGAATATTTCAGTTTTGGTCCGAGGCTGTTGGGATCTGGACACGGAGGGAATTGGGGCTCCACGACACCTTTAAACACAGATCTTTCAGCAGGTGGTGCAGCCCTCCAGGTGTAAGAAGGTCCGGGATGACACGGTGCTTGTTGCCAGATAATTGCTAGCATTTAAGTTAGAGCAGTTTAAGACATTTTCACTTTCTCAAATAGGAGTTATGACCTTTCAGATGAGAGGAATGTTAATTCCATCTATTATAATGCAAACGAAACATTTTAAAGGTATCAGCAGCTCTCTCTAGTTAATTGTTTTGTTTCCCTTGCCACAGAGTCAGTATGGTCAGCGTGTCAAACCTGGGGGACAGAGCCAGTGACAATAATTCCCAGCAAAGGACACTTGATGTTTTTAAGCTGTTTTACCTCACTTCTCTCTGACTTTATCCTGTGCTGCAGCATCAACTAGCACAGCAACACCAGCATATCCCTTTTCATTTCAAAGAGCTTTGGAATTTTTCTCCCTTAGTATTTTCACCATTTGCTCACTTAATAGCAGCTAATGTGGCAAAGCCTGTCCTCTCTTGACATAAATTTATGAGGATGTCATCAAAAGCAGTCAGTAATTCAGGGATCTAACTGTTCCCATCTAACTATTCACGCAGTTCTAGAAGGACAGAGAACTGCTAGAGAGAGGCTAGTGCAGAGCCACAAAGGTGATGGAGTGGAACATCTCCCTAAGGAAAAAAAACTGAGGGAGCTGGGTCTCTTTAACTTGGAAAAAAGGAGGCTGAGGCATGACCTCATTCATGTTGATAAATGTGGGAGGGACGAGTGTCAGGAGGATGGAGCCAGGTGCTTCTCAGTGTCATCCCATGATAGGAAAAGGGGCAGTAGGTGTGAGCTGGAACACAGGAGGTTCCACATAAACATGAGGGTGACAGAGCCCTGGAAGGGGCTGCCCAGAGGGGTTGTGGAGTCTCCTTTTCTGGAGATGTTTAAAACCCACTTGGCCATGTTCCTGTGTGACTGGATCTAGGTGATCCTGCTGTGCAGGTAGATTGGACTGGATGATCTTTCTAGGTGCCTTCCAATCCCTAATGTTCTGTGATTTAGCCTTTCATCCAGCACAACAGTGTAATATAAACCAGGTATAATTGTTTTGAATGTTATGGAAAGATTGACCTGGGCAAAGGATTAGGTGAGAAAAACCTGTGAAGATGAAGACAAATTTCCTTATTGTAGAATTATGTAAATTTTACTCTAATTTGTTTCTATTGCATTCTGGCAGCATTTGTTAAGTTAATTAAGTGTTCTTTTAAGTCCAAGAGTACTGGTCTCTTTTGGGATTCCAGCTTTGAAGCCCCTTGCTAAAATGGGACTAAGGAAATAATGAATTAATGCTTTAAAACCTGGTTCCCCATCAGTATTGTTTTGTGGTTTTCATTTTGTTTTTATCATAGAATCATCAGGGATTGGAAGGGACCTCGAAAGACCATCTAGTCCAATCCCCCCCGCAACAGCAGGATCACCTAGACCAAGTTTTTATTTTCTTTTTGTGTTGGGAATGAATGTCTGTGGCCTGTAGTTTTCTTTGGCAGATAAACCAGTTTAACATTTTCCTTTTTATTCTCTTTTAACAGGCAAAAAAATAATCACTCTGAACATTCAGTCAGTCACAACGTACAAGACCGTTTCTAACGTTATTGGATATTTAAGAGGATCCGTGTTTCCTGGTGAGTGGTCCTTTATCATTGGTACTGATTATTTCTTTTGTGGTGGCTGGGATCAGGGTTCCATTTGGCCAGATAATGCTCTGACACCGAGCTCAGGTTTAGTCACTTAATGATTTGATTTATGTCAGAACATAAGGCTTAAGGTGAGAATGAGCTCGAGGGGATATTATAGCTACAACACACGTGTTTTCACACAAGAAGCAGGCCACGGAGAGCATTCGTATTGTAGAGCAAGGAACTGTGGTGGGGGTTTTAATTTTGGGGTGTGTGGTATTGAATGAGTGGAATTAATACCAGAGTTGTTAATGCGACTTGAGTAAAGAGTTTGCTTTTGGTTTCGAGTGTTAGCAGAATTTTGATGCTTTAGCTGGAGAACACCTCTACATAATTCAAATCTCACTGAAACCCAAGTGTGGTTTCTCACTGAAACCAAGGTGTGTGTTTTAAGGCAGTGGCTTAGCTAAAACTCCAGTATCAGTTGTGATGATAATGTGCCCATCACTCGGTCCTTAGTCACACTTGCTGCCGCCTTGTTTTGTGTTACAATCATCCTCAAAACACCATCACATTTGTCACAATTCATGCTCTTTCCTTTGGTTCAGAACAAAGTTTGCAGGCTTATCTACAGTCCCTTGGGCGGTGGGTTTCCTATTTGAAGTGATCAGAATGAAGGAGGTGGAGAACAAGTGGACGCGGCACTTAGGGATGTGGTCTAGCAGTTAGATACTAGGAGAAAAGGTTGGACTTGATGACCCTTGAGGTCCTTTTCAGCCATGATGATTTGGTGATTCTGAGAAGGTTTAGATGTATTGCTGTGAGGGGAATAATGACTCAATTTCATGTGTGCAGAGGGCTGAGCTTTATGCTCGAATCATTTTAATTTTTATTAAACAACATGCAAAATAATTAGAGAATTTAATGTCAATAAAGGATGTAATTTCCTTCAGTCACTAGGCTGCTAGAGCTCATGTTTTGCAAATAGCTGTCATGGAGTTTGAAAGGTAGAAACTGCCATGTTTAGACATCCTGTCTCCTGAATAGCGAAACAGAAGGAAGACAAACAGCAAAAAGCAGGCGTTGGTTTCTGCTTAATGAATTCTTTATCTTCTCTGTATCTGAGTCTTTCATCTTATTGTTGAATTCTTAGTTAGCTACTTCATCCACGCTTTAAGATTTTAAGGATGTATAATCACAGGACGTCAGTAGCCCTGCCCAGATGGCAACAGATTGTACCGTACACGTCTTGCTGAACAAGGGTCATAGCAAGTGGCTTCTAACGTAGGCACAAGTTAACCACAGATAACAGGGAGGCTGAACCAGATGATCTTTCACAGTCCCTTCCAATCCCTGATGCTCTATGGTCCCGTGATCTGTGATAACATTTTGTACAGAATCAAAGTTAAGCCTTCATTGGTTTCTGAGCCCTTCCGGTTGATCCTGTAGCCACGCTCTCTACACTGATCTGAATGCTTCATGTTTTTCTGGCATTAATTACCTGTCATTTGATGGCATTTTGCTAGCTTCATGCATCACAAATAATCACCTTTGCAGTCCCAAAGATGTGGAAAGAAAGCAACAGGTATTGTTAGTGCTTAATGAAAGACTGCAGAGCATCAACAAGGGTGGATTGGGGTGTATTTTTCACACTTACAGGCCTGGTAACACAGAACTGACAAGCACCTCTAGATATGATGGTGATCTTATTTGACATTTGAGCTGAGGAGCAACAATGAGCATCTGAAATCAAACCAAGGTATTAAAAGCTTTAGAGCAGAGGGGAGGTGATAATTGGTAGCCTTTTAAAAGCTTAGAAGCATAGTTCTGTAGGTCATGGTTGAAAATGGGATCTATAACAAGACAAGACAGCATGAAGTCACTCTTTTTTAATGAGAAATCCCTGTTTTCCAGCCCTGAACGCTCTCTTGTGACTTGCAGAATATCTGGTGGGTGTGTTTCTCTCTGTAGACTTTTCTTGCTCTTTTATTCTTACAATGTGACCTCTTTCTCTACATGCCTCAGCAAATGAGTATGGGGAAGGACAGATGCTGCCTCTTTAAGCGTGGCCATCCTTTCTCCTATGCTTTCCTGATAGTCGTTTGCAACTGCCTAAACTAAAGCTGTAGGGAGGTGAGAGTCAGTCTCTTCTCCCAAGTCACTTGTGGTAGGATGAGAGGGAATGGTCAGAGGAGGTTTACATTGGAACAGTTTCTTCACTGAAAGAGCAGTTATGTGGTGGATGAAGCTGCCAGGGAAGTGTTGCTGTCACCATCCCTGGAGACTTTAAAAAAACCGCAGAGATGTAGCATTTGGGAATGTGGTTTAGTGGGCATGGTGGCTTTGGGTTGAGTTGGGCTTGATGATCTTGGAGGTGTCTTCCAAGCTTAATGATTCTATGATTCTGTGAGCTGTGTTTCCACTCCCCCTCACATACACTTTTCATGGACTGAACAGAGATTGCAATACAGCATCAGTCCTGTAGAATCAATGTTAGTGGCACTTCCTCTACCCACCCAGAAGCCTCTAAGACTGACCATTTCTGTTCCAACTCCCTAACGTTGAGTGAGCTCAATGATCCTAAAATTCTTCCAACCTAAATGGTGTCTATGATCCTGTGCCTCTATTACTATTCTGTTCTCTTATCAATATTCTGAAATATGGGCAATACAACTTTAAAAGTGTAGATCTGGACTAGAAAGGGACTTCAGTAAATATCACAACACAACCAGGAATCACTCACTGAGGCTGATGGTTAACTCGTTAATTAGTTAGTCACAGAGGCTTTGATTGTTAATTCATCTCACACAGAAAGTCTAATGGTTTAATAAGTCATTCAACATAACTCTGCTTAGGCTTCCTGGTGCACATCAGTCACGCTGATCATTCACGTTTCATATCACATCACCCTTTTGTAATAAAGGAAAGTTCTTTAAACTTGTTAGTATTCGTATTTATTTATTATGCTGTGAGAGATGAAGATTTCTTTAGATTTCTCCAGATTTCTCCAAATGAAATGGTGTGTGTGTGTTGTCTGGATAGCCATAGGCATGTTCTTCATTTTGGGTTGAAACCTCTTGCTCTTCCTTTTATGGAAGACTTTCTTCCAGTGTCATCGAAGCTGCTAGCTCTGACTTACCATTCCTGTATCATTCATTCTCTCTATTCCTCTGTCATATCTCCTCTCTAAACCTGCAGTCCAGGTCTTTTCAGTGTCTCCTTACATGGAAGTCTAAGTCCTGATATCTAACTGTTCTGGTTACCAGCTTCTCAACTGCTGTTTCTGCAATGTCTTTTTTGAGATAGGGTGGGGAGCACTGAACACAGTCTTCCAGGTGAGGGACTACTAATACTTTACGTCTTTTCTCAGTGTTTCTCATTGTACTACCACCCCTTTTGTTTTCTTTGTTGGACACTGATACGCACTGAAGATAGAGTGTCTTGCTTATTAATTTTTGGTTTTTCATAACACCCTAACGTGAGAGCATGGAACTTCATTAGATTATCTGTGTGACAACATCCTGGCTGTAAAAATGGGATACATCAGATTTATACAAAGTGAAGGCAAAGACAGGGATTAAATCAGGAAAGTATAGACGTGGATTATTTCTCACTTTAAGTTGTGTGCACAGTTTAATGTATTTATATTGTATGAGCATCATGTCTGTGGTCATGTAAGTTTTTGTTGGCAGCATTTTGTTGTATTAATGCCATTCCAATCTACTAAAATAGTTCATATTTTAGCTCTTATAAATTCTTTCCATGCTAGTATCCAGAAGAAATGTGAATCTCTTGTCTTTTTTTTTATCTCTCTGCATTTCAGACAGATACGTCCTCATTGGTAGCCACCACAGTGGTTTGAACACTTACGATGGGCAAGAATGGGCCAGTAGCACAGCCATCATCACAGCGTTTATACGAGCCTTGATGCTGAAGGTTAAGCGAGGCTGGAGACCTGAACGGACCATTGTTTTCTGCTCATGGGGAGGAACATCCTTTGGGAACGTTGGTTCCTATGAATGGGCAGAGGTAAAATAGTTTGCGATGGATTTGTTGCAGTAATGATTATTGAAAGCATGCAAATAGTCACAGAGAATCACAGGACATTAGGGATTGGAAGGGACCTCGAAAGATCATCCAGTCCATTCTCCTTGCCAATCATGTCAAATTACCACAGAGAACTGATGGTTCATGAGCTGGTCTGTCACATGTAAAGATTTTTGGTGAAGCAGGGGAAAATATCAGATGTCTGAGGCCTGGGAGAACCTTAGAAAGCTATTTCTCCAGTTGGGGTTCCAAAGTTGATTGGCTTTTCAGTGGGGAAAACTGAATTGAGAACACACTGAATGGGAAGAGGAAACCTTAGAGGGTTGTTTCTGCTGTTGGGGTTCCAAAGTTGATTGGCTTAGCGTGGGGAGAATGGAATGGAGAGCACACTGAATGGGAAGAACCACAGTGTGTTTTACATTAAGTACCTAAACATTTCTGTGTCTCCATGGCCAGGGCTGATTCACTTTTCACGTGTTTCTGCTGAGGAGTTAGGTACAGGCTGACAGAGACAATTCCACAGGCTCTTACCTTCAACAGAATAGGAATCAACTTATTGGAGGAGAATACCTCATCAGAGGAGTGCTGATCATATATGGCTACAGAGGACTTCAGGTGGTGAAGTAAAGCACTAGGTAGCAGAGTTCACATCATCTGAATTAGAGTAGCAGGAGCATGGTTGTCCCCGTGCACTGTCATAATGATAATTCCTCGAGCGACAGCTAGTTACCAGCAAATGCTTGAGTTCATGGGTTAACACAGGGCTTCATGACTGTGGTGATTTCAACCCTGGACGTGTCTCCATGTGTGACCTTCTCTAGGTGATCCTGCTCTAGCAGTGGGGGCTTACACTAGATGGGTCCTTTCCAATCCCTACCATTTTGTGATGCAGAAGATATAAAGAGTTGATTGCTTTTTACCGTGTGTGAGAAGCAGCTTCCTCTTGTCGAAGTTCCATACTTCTGATGCGATTATTCTGCAAAAACAAGAGGGGCTGAAAAAATCAAATTGAAAAGATCTAGGCTGGAAGCAAAAATTGTTCAGTTCCACTTCAAGTCAACTTTACATCAGATGTAATTGCGTTGCACCCCTCGTGTTCGATGTAAAGAGCCACTTGATGCAAAGAGTAACTCATTACTGAGAAGGCAAAGGGAATCCTTTTAAAACAGAGCTAATAACTGGAACGGCTTGGGCGTAGCTTTTGTAGTCTAAAAAATAATACAGTGGAAAGACTGAGGAAGTTGTGCAGTTGAAGTCTGCATTCGGTCTCTAAAAATTTGAGTGCATTTAGCTGTTGATAAAGATTGCTTTTGAAGTTTGTCTTCTATCAGGCTCATGCCATTTAAAAGGCCATCGCGTTGTCTCACGGTGTATAATAGTTTCTGTTTTGGCCTCACAAGTCTAGTCATTTTTAATTCCTCCTGGGCCCATTTGTGTTTTGTTGAGATGATGTGCGAAATGGAATTATAACTTCTGCTGTAGAGAGAAATAAGGCTAAGATACCCTTTCGAGTCCGTAGCAGCACATTGTAACAAGCAGTAGTAAAATACCACCTAGGGAATCACAAAGGATAAAAAATGTAGGGTGCAGGTTTTCCCTAGAAGGAAGGGAAAGAGCAAAATAAGTCCTAATTGTAATGATGCACAGTAATAACCATTCCTCTTGTGTTGCAGGATCTCAAGAGGGTTCTTCAGAGAAATGTCGTGGCTTACGTTAGCCTCCATAATCCAGTCAGAGGGAACTCAACTTTACGCCCTGTTGCATCCCCTTCTCTTCAGCAACTGGCAGCAGAGGTTAGATATAAAGCACTTTCCTTCCCGTGTGGTTTAAGAGGTTACATGATATTAACTTCCTTGAAGCTGGTTGGTTAGAAGCCCATACGTGGATCTTGTTTAAGCTTTTTAATCTCAGAAATGGTTACATTTTGTTTTTTAAAATTAAAAGGTTCATTAATGTGTTGGAAATGATAATTTATTTCAACTTATGCTCCTCATGGAATCATAGAAAGCTTGGGGTTGGAAGGGACCTGTAGAGCTCATCAATCCAACCCCAGTCTGATCTTTAACTAGATCAGATTGCTCAGACCCCTGTAGAATGTGACGTTGAATGTCTCTAGTGATGGGCTTGGCACCACCCACAGTGTAAGATGTTTCTTCCTCAGATCCAGTTTAAAACACTCCTACCTTGTCCTGTCACAGCATGGGAAGCATTTTGTTTATCCTGTGTAAGTATTGTGCCATCTGCAATGCTAAATGGTTTCTTTTCATGGAAAAATGCCTGTAGCTGCAGGCAATCATTCCTAACGTGTGTAGGACTCTACAGGTGTGAGGGATACGTCCAGTTGTAGCAATGGTATTTGCAAACCTATTGGTGTTTGCAGTCCTATCTCCCTGAAAACAGGTATTTGCCATTTGAAGGAATGCTTTCATTGCATCAGCTCTAAGAGCTGCTTGGCTTTTTCTCATTCCATTTCTTTGACTCCACAGTGTGACCCGTGGCAGTGATTTTGAAAACTGTAAACTGTCTGGAGCTGTGCAGCAGGCACATTCTTTATCTCTGTGTTAAGGTTTGATTCATTCTACTAAACACCGTGTTAGTAAGAGCGTTGTAGTCATGCTCTCTATTTTGGAGAGAAAACGAAGGAAATCTCATTTTCCCTTCCACTTTATGTCTGCAGTGTGTTTGGGTGTGATGTTGTCAGACTTTGTAATTCCTGTCGTAGTGGCAGTTGGGGATTGGCCAGCAGCGTGGGCACAGCCTCGCTCAGAGCCTCGCTTAGCAGTCCCGCCTTGCACCGGTTAGGTCAGTAAAACATGGCTAAGGCTTCTTTTTATTTCTTTTCTGTAAACACTCTCCATCTCACCTCTGATCCTTTAGTGACCAAGACTTTATTATTGAGCATTGAAGGACACGGAACTGCTGGAGAGAGTCCAGCAAAGACCCACAAAGAGGATGGAGGAAACAGAACACCTCCCTTATGAGGAAAGGCTGAGGGAGCTGGGTCTCTTGAGCTTGGAGGAGACCGAGGGGTGACCTCATTAATGTTTATAAATATGTGAAGGGTGGGTGTCAGGAGGATGGAGCCGGGCTCTCCTTTATGTCATCCAATCATAGAACAAGGGGCAATGGGTGTAAGCTGGAACAGAGGAGGTTCCACATCAATATGAGAAAGAACTTCTCAATGGTGATGGTGACAGAGCCCTGGAATAGGCTGCCCAAGGGTGTTGTAGAGTCTCCTTCTCTGAAGATGTTTGAAACCCTGCTGGATATGTTGCTGTGCAACTTGGTCTAGGTGCTCCTGCTGTGTCAGGAGGATTGGACTAGATGATCTTTCGAGGTCCCTTCTGTGACTCTGTGATTGTTTACCCTGGAGCCCCATTGCAAAAGGACAAAGTGCTTGTGAGCTATATCTGCGTAGTCTTATTTTCTGTGGAATAATCCTATTTGTAGTTAATGCAACTGTCATACAACTTGTGACATTAAAAAGATTGGTAGCAATTATTGCTTCCAAAAGTTGGCTGGATTCCTGAATTCATGTCAGGTACGTCGACAGCAGCCCAGCACAGCTCTTCATTTTTCCCATGGGTACTCACCATTTGCCATGTGTCTAGAAGATTTTCTCTGCAAGACTGATCTACTCATAAAGAATATTGATATTTCTTCCAGCACTTGTCAAGAAGACAAAGTAATTACAGGTTGTCTCAAAATTGTGATGGTGCAAATGGGGTGAGATGTAACTTTTTTGGAGCACTTACCATCTTGAAGATACTGCGAGTGCCATTCGATGTGAGGTGGTTGTTTAGGGGTGCAGGTTGCAAAATGCTTTAAAATTGCAATGAGAGAGACAGATCATTTTAAATTGTAAAAATAGATGAGCCAGTGGTGTGCCCAAGTCACCAAGAAGGCCAATGGGATCCTGGCCTGGATTAGAAACTGTGTCCCCAGCAGGAGCAGGGAGGTGATTTTCCCCCTGTACTCAGCACTGGGGAGGCCACACCTTGAGGACTGGGTCCAGTTTTGGGCACCTCTGGACAAGGGGGACATCGAGGTGCTGGAGCGAGTGCAGAGGAGGGCAACAAAGCTGGGGAAGGGCCTGTTGAGACAGAGAGATGGAGAGAGTTGGGGCTGTTTAGTTTGGGGAAGAGGAGGCTGAGGGGAGACCTCATGGCTCTCCACAACTACCTGAAAGAACACTGTAGAGATGTTGGTGCTGGTCTCACAGGTAATTATGACAGAACCAGAGTGAAGGGTTTCAAGTTTCAACAAGCTAGGCTTAGAGTAGGCATCAGGAAGAAATGCTTCTTGGAGAGAGTGATCAGGCACTGGAATGGGCTGCCCAAGGCGGTGGTTGAGTCCCCATCCCTGGGTGTGTTGAAAAGTCCCTCAGATGTAGTGTTGGGGGATGTGGTTTAGGGGTGACCTTGTAGAGTGGGGTTGGTGGTTGGACTAGATGATCCCAGGGGTCTTTTCCAACCTGAATGTTTTTATGATTTTATGACATTAGGTTTGTTAGAGCAGAAAAGGAGGTAAAACAGACATAATTATACCAATATGTTCTAAAACAAAAAGGGACAACAGCCAGTCTTGTTTAACTTGAGGGAAACTTCCCATAGTTTATGGAGATGTGGAAGATACCACAATGAGCCTTTAGATTCAGTGGTAAAAATTTTACTTCCATCTTTTGACCACAGTGAAGGGGAGCAGCCTGCAGTATTGTTTCTCATTTGTAAATAGTGTTGCACCACGGTTTTGAGGAGAGAAGACCGTTTCCACTACGCACAGAGTTGGGTTTGGTCATTGCACACTGTTGTGCTAAAATTGTGGGTGTTCCATCTCACAAAACAAAGGAAGAATGTCTTCTACGGGCAATTAATACTTATTAGAAACTATGGGCAAAGTAGGGAAGAAGTTTTAGCTGGAATGTACTTTGTGTTAATGTTCTGGACTTAACCAGTAGAAAGAGAAATGGACAACCTGATTGTTTGTCTACAGTGTGAGATCTCGTGGTCAGTCAGAGAAGAGTGTAAGTGCTTGGCTGATTAACAGAGACAGCGGCTTCCTAAAGATGTTTTATGCAAAAGGATTACATCTTTATTTTCCTTGCAGGTTTCCAAAGAGAGCTGCATAAGCAGTCTGCAAATAGTAATTTTATGTGCCTGTCTGTGGGATTCAGTGGGATTCTGCTTGAAACATCAAATTACACGAAGAAGCTAATTTAAATATTTGGATTAATTAAGTAAAGAGGAATTCAAACAATTCTGAGACCTTGACATATTTAATTCAAATCTTTTTTATATAACTATGCTAATTAGTGTCCACATTAACAAGGAGGGAGATTCTGCCAAGTTATATTTTTGCCTACTATTATTTTGTAAGGAAAATAATTGTTAATTCACTTGCTCAGCTAGTGAATCACCAGCCGTTGGCAGAGTGTCATTGGTAAATCTGCTTGGTTTGATGCTGGCTTTCATTCTCTTTAATAAGGCCTTTATTGAATTCTTCTATAATTAACTTTTCACAAGTTAAAATGTGATTCATACTTTAATTGCTGTTTTCTTTTAACCGTTTCTGTGCCCAGTCCTGATCAGACTCTGGGTCACTGCTGGACGTGAAAAATCTTACTCTTCCTTTCTCCTAAGGAAAAAAAAAACACAGAACATTAGGAATTGGAAGGTAACTTGAAAAACATCTGGTCCAATACCTCAACTTTGCAGGATCACCTAGATCCAGTCACATAGGAACATGTCCAGTCGGGTTGTAAACGTCTTCAGAGCAGGAGCCTCCACAATCCCCCTGGGTAGCCATTTCCAGTGCTCTGTCACCCTTCCTAGGAAGTAGTTCTTTCTCATACTGATGTGGATCCTCCTGTGATCCAGCTTACGCCTGTTGCCCCTTGTCCTATCATTGGGTGCCAATGAGTAGAGCCTGGATCCATCCTCCTGACATCTGCTATTTTCATATTCATCATAATTAATGATGTCACCACTCATTCTCCTTTTCTCCAAGCTCGAGACACCCAGCTCCCTCAGCCTTTCGTCATCAAGGAGATATTCCACTCCCTTCTTCATCTTTGTAGCTCTGCACTGGACTTTCTCAAGCAGCTCTGTGTTCTGTACCAACCACTGTTCCATGCTATTTATCAGTATTTCTTTCTATCAGTGGAGTAAAAGGCATCAAACATATTTACATGTAAAGGTGGTGTTATTGACAGAAAGCTGTTCTGCCTTTTTGAAGCAGATAAACTCCTGTAATGATGGTGTTATCATTCTTTCTTTCCTTAATATCTTACAGTGGTGTCAGCATTGATTCTTTTCTTCCAACATCTATGTGGTCCTCATTTATTTTGTTTTACCTTCAGCACGGAATAATTGATTTCCAAACCTCATACATCAGTAGGTTGTAATGAAGAAAACATTAAAATAGTGTTTGATTTGCTTGTTGGACAGACAATAACAGAAGGATTACAGCCTGCCCATGATTCTTTGGTCTTTATCTATTATAGGTTTGAGTGGTGTGTTTGGTTGCTGGAGTTACTTCTTGTGTTGAAAACAAAAAACAAAGAGAATCCACTGAGAATGAGGGGTTTAGCCTGTCTCAGGAATTCATTACTACGTTAAAAGGCTGCTGTTAGCATGGACAGAGCTTAACTGCCAGCTCTGTTAAATTCATTAAGATGCAGCTTCTCCATTGTGTAAAGCAAACTTTAATTTAATGATGGATTTGATTCTGGAGTCACAGCTTGTGCCTGTGTCTAGGCTGGAACCCAGAAGGTCCCACATCACTTCTCAGTGAGGGTGACAGAGCACTTGAAGGGGCTGCCCAGGGGGGCTGTGGAGTCTCCTTCTCTGGAGACATTTAAAACCCGCCTGGCCATGTCCTTGTCTGCCTGGATCTAGGGGATCCTGCCCTGGCAGGGGGATTGGACTGGATGATCTTTCAATGTCCCTTCCATGATCTCAAAATGTTCTGTGATTCTGTGACTTGTATCTGCTAACAACACTTTTATCTCGAGAAGTTGTTGCTTTGCCCACTGTTGGGTGTTTTTTCACTCTTCATCCAAAAGAAACAGTCCTGATAGAAAAATGCTGACTCAGCCTGCGGGTAATCATTTAAAACCTACTCATACATTTTGATGTTATGGAAATGCTGGTGCTCTTAACCATAGGGGAAAAAAAGCTGCCTAGCAAGGAAGAATGCAAGTGAGGTAGTTTTTATGCTGTGATCTTACTGGAGATCTGCCAAGAGTCCTTTGTTTCTAATGAATCAAGCTTTCGGCTTTGGTGTCTTTCCCTAACTTTATGGAATTAAAACATTACACTGTTGTGCTAAAAGCATAAATTATGCAGCAGGGTCTTTTTGGCTTCAAATGTAAATGTCGACTTGAATAACAGAAACCTGTTTCTTTTAAGGCTGTTAATTCCATTTCTCTGTCTATTCGGGAGGCACAATAGAATAAGCTAATATAATAAGTACCCAAATTTGGGAAGATTCTAAAAACAAACCAAAAATGCCCCCTTAAACAAAACAAGCAAAACAGTAGAACCCCAAACACATGAACAGTTCACAGGGTCAGTAATCCAAAGGGGAAAGAAATATCCTTGATGTTTAAGGTTATCCATCCTTATTGGCAAGAATTTACTAAAAGGCTTTGCTGAGTCATGGAAACATTAGAGATTGGAAGGGACCTCAAAAGATCATCCCATCCAATCCCCCTGCCACAGCAGGATCACCTAGACCAAGTCGCACAGGAACACATCCAGGTGGGTCTTAAACATCTCCAGTGAAGGAGACTCCACAACTCCCCTGGGCAGCCTGTTCCAGTGCTCTGTCACCCTCACTGTGAAGAAGTTCCTTCTGATGTTTATAGGGAACCTGTTCCAGCTCACACCCATTGGCCCTCATCCTATCACTAGATGAGTCCTTCAGATCCAAAAGTTTGTGGAGACTAAAGTATGTATGAAAAACAAAAGGGGATGGGATGTTAATGTTTATAAGTATGTGAAAGGTGGGTGTCAGGAGGATGGAGCCAGGCTCTGCTCTGGAATCTAATAATAGGACATGAGGCAATGGGTGTGAGTTGGAACACAGGAGGTTCCACAATAATATGAGAAGGAACTTCTTCCTGGTGAGGATGATGGAGCCCTGGAGAGGGCTTCCCAAGGAGGTTGTGGAGTCTTCTTCTCTAGAGATGATTAAAACCCACCTGGATATGTTCCTGTGCGACTTGATCTAGGTGATCCTGCTGTGTCAAGGGGATTGGACTGGATGATCTTTGGAGGTCCCTTCCAAACCCTGATGTTCTGTGATGTAGTGATTCCAAACTATGGAAAAAATGGGAGACAACCTTGCATATCCTTTTAAAGCTGTCATGGTTTGAATAATCAAATGCACCAACTAAAACTATTTAGCATAAAACTAGGCATTCCTGTTCATTAATTTTTCATGCCTTGTTATGTTAAATTCTGGAATATTCTGGTGCTGATATCGTGTCCAGTGTGAAAATCTACTTAAAAGGGGTAAAATGGAGGCTACCAGGAGCCTTCAACAAATGGAAATTGGATTTACTAGGAAATGTCAGAAATAATTGCAAGGCAATTAAATATATGAGAAAAATCTGTGTTTTCAAAATTATTCATGAGGTTCTAATCAGCTCTGTAATTGAGATGCACTTTCGTTTAATGAATCAAAGTGGTGGAGCTCCTGTACTCCTGCTACCACTGTCTTTAAGTGCACGCAGCAAGTGACTTTGCCGAGTGTAACAGGGAGGAACTTTACACCTGGTAATCTGTGATGTCAGAAAGAAAGCAGGAAATAGCCTTCTTCTGGTGGGAAAAAGGTCACGTGGAACACAGAACCACATAAAGGGTGGAGTTAGAAGGGACCTTAAAGATGGTCTAGTTCCAACCCCCCTGCATGGGCAGAGGCATCTCCCACTAGATCGGGTTGCTCAGAGCCCCATCCAATGAGCCCTTGGATGCCTCTAGGAATGAAGCTTTCACAACTTCTCTGGGCAACCTGTTCCAGTGTCTGGCTACCTTCACACTAAAGAGCTTCTTTCTAATCGCCAACCTAAATCCTTCTTTTTTCAGTTTAAAACCATTAGCCCGTGCCCTTGTGAACAGTCCCTCCCCAGCTTTCCCCAGGGCCCCTTCAGGTACTGGAAGTCCACTGTGAGGTTCAGAGCCTTCTCTTCCACAGGCCAAACAGCCTCAGCTCCCTCAGCCTGACTTCATCAGTGAGGTGCTCCAGCCCTTGGATCATTTTCATGGTCTCCTCTGGACACACTCAAACAGCCCCACAACCCTCTTGTGTTGCAGGCTCCAGAGCTGGACACAGTGACTCCAGGCAAGGTCTCACCAGAGCAGACTTAAACCTTTTCTCTTGACAGAGCCTCAAAGGTGGTTTCAAAATGTGTTTTGTGGGCATTTCATGCCTTCCCTGCTTAGGCTTCCTTTCAGGAAGAGCCTTCTAACATTCAGGAGACATGCTGACTTCTCAGCTTCATATCATGTCTATCTGTACGTGTTATGATGCTTGAAGAAGGTTGAATGTTCAACCACCAATAGGAAAGGTGGCATTAGAAGAAGAAAAACATGAAAACAGCTCAAAAAATCAAGGTAGAAACTAGCTTCCTCTCAGTTGAACCTTTTCTTCTATAAACACAAGAATGAGCTTATTTTTTTTCCATAGTTTTTGAATGCTCCTAGAAACCTGTTGTGTTCTGTGTCTGGATGGAAAAGGAAGTCAATATTTGTTATTAAGATTAATGAACAAGTTGTGTTTGTGTGAGTAGAGATCCAGATGTTTTTCCTGCTGTTTTGTACATTACAGTGTCTCTGATGGTCAAGGAAGGGATTTTCTTTATCCTGCAAATTTCAGAGAGAATAAAGTGCTAATTTTTGTTAGTGCAATATGGAATCTAAAAATATGGAAAAGCTCTGGAAGGGTTATCCTCAGATTATCCACATTTTCTACCACTGATAGTTGTTTAATAGCTGCATGTTCTGAGATCTCAGTTGCCTTCAAATAGGTTTTGAAGTTTCTACCATGAACCAGACAAGTGTCAAGTGTGATGCTCACAGGTGACGGGATGAGACGACAGGGCCTGAAGCTGCACTGGGGAGGGTTAGGTTGGATATTATGAAGCTCTTCGTTATGGAAAGGATGATCAGAGCCTGGAATGGACTGCTCAGGGAGGTGGTGGAGTCCCCATCCCTGGAGATGTTTAAGGACAGGCTGGATGCACCACTTAGTGCCCTGGTCTGGCTGATGTGGTGATGTTAGGTCCTAGGCTGGCCCCGATGATCTTAGAGCCTCAGTAATTCTGTGATTTTTTAATATCCTGTACATTCAGCACATTTATAGTTCATGTTTTTGTCAGTAAATTCGAAAGGTTGGAATGCATAGAACTAGTCATTTAGGCTACTAGACACCATATGCAAAAATGAATAGCAAATTACCTAAAGTTGCATTGCTCTTTCAACTTGAGACTAGGGTGAAGGCAGAACTCGTTGAGGGTCATTTTACATCTGGAGTGATAAAGCTGTAGTGCACTAAGTGGTAACTTCTCAACAGAAGAGAGTATAATGTTGTATGGAATAGGCTGACGTGGTGGCTAGTGTATCACAGAGCCTTTGGAATTGGAACGGACCTCGGAAGATCATCTAGTCCAATCCCCCTCCCTCAGCAGGATCCTCTAGACCAAGTTGCAGAGGAATGAACGACTGTTTCTGTCTTTAGATGCTAATTACACAATTTTATGAGGAGCCATTGAAGGAGCTGGGGCTCTTTAGTTTGGAGAAGAGGAGGCTGAGAGGTGACTTCACTCTGCAGCTACCTGAAAGGATGTTGTGTGGAAGTGGTGCTGGTCTCTTCTCACAAGCGGTTAGTGAGGCAACAAGAGGGAATGGGTTCAAACTGCAACAGGGGAGGGTTAGACTTGATATTAGGAAAAGATTTATCACAGAAAGAGTGGTCAGACACTGGAACAGGCTGCCCAGGGAGGGGGTTGAGTCCCCATTGCTGGAGCTCTTTAAAGATTGTTTAGATGCAGTGATGAGGGATCTGCTTTAAGGGTGAACTTGTAGAGTAGGGTTGATGTTCGGACTCTATGATCCAAGGGTCTTATCCAGCCAGAGTGATTCTGTGGCTTGATCTGAGGTTCAGTATTTTAAGAACAAAAAGCTGTTGTTGGGTGTGTTTTATCGTTTGATTGTCTTTGCTGCATTCAGTTGGCTTCTCAGGCTGGTGTAATGATGAGCTTTTTATTTTATCCAAGCACCGGTGTTTATTTGTGGTTGTCACTCAAAATAGTTAATTAACTCCAAACACCACAAAAGCATCATAAATCTTATTTACAAAATACCTTCAAGTAAGTGTGTTGCCTGCACAGCTAAAATGGGACAGAAGGTTCAGAATCAGGGGTGCTTTGGAACCAATTATGTTGTGGTAGATACTTCCACGGGACTCTGGGGAACTGAAAGGGGTCAAAAAAAAAATCACATAAAATCTTTTCCCACTGTAAATTAATGGGTCATTCTTGTAAATTAAATGCAAAGATGCAGTTTGCTTGTTTTGTTGTTTGCTTGTGGGTTGTTCTTTTTCTATAAAGGAAGCAAGAATTTTGTTTTACAGGTTGCAAATGTAAGATGTGATTAGGTAAAATATAGACAGAAATGACCGCGTAATTCACATTCATGATCAAATCAGTGATACAGCACCAGGGCTGGTAAAGACTTCAGGTAATCCCTTCATCCAGCTCTTCACCTACTACAAAAATAAGTCTCTCTGATGTGTTTCAGCTTCCAGCCTACAAGTTCCTAGCACTTTCTCAAATGATCTGTGCTTGACTTCTGTCACAGGGCTATTTGGAACAGGTTTTTTTTCATCTATTGTACTCATCTCAATTGAAGATTAATCTTTCTTTTCCCTTTCTTCCACTAGTGATCTTCCTTCTTTTTAACAACAACCTTTTTATGTGTTGGACAAAAGTTATCATCATATACAAAAGGAAATTATGCACTTTATACACTGAATATGAGCTTCAGAGAGCTGACACATCTTCCTCAGAGCCAGTGTGGGAGTCAGCATTTGAAATGAATTTGTGTGTCTCAGAGAAGCAAGTGAAGTCTCTGTTAAATCCTGGTTTTGCCAAAGATACCACTTGAGCTGAATTACACTCCAACTAATACTTCCCAGTGATCTAAAATGCCAGCAGAATTTATGTAGAGTCAAACTGGTGAAAAAAAAGCCACGACGTTGGGTTTTGCTGTGTGCTTGAACTGCTGCTTAAAGGTGCAATAGTTAGTTACCCAGAGATCTAAGGACTTTCAAGTGTCACAGAATCACAGAATATAGGGGATTGGAAGGGACCTCAAAAGTCATCTAGTCCAATCCCCCTGACACAGCACCACCACCTAGACCAAGTTGCACAGGAACATGGCCAGGTGAGTTTTAAACTTCTCCAGAGAAGGAGACTCCACAACCTCCCTAGGCAGCCCCTTCCAGCGCTCTGTAACCCTCACTGAGATGATGTTCCTTCTCATGTTGATGTGGAACCTCCTGTTTTCCACATCTTATGATAGGGCATGCCCCTTGTCCTGTCATTAGATGACACTGAGCAGAGCCTGGCTCCATCCTCCTGGCACCCACCCTTCACATATTTATAACCATGAATGAGGTCACCCCTCGGTCTCCTTTTCTCCAAGATCAAGAGACCCAGATCCTTCAGCCTTTCCTCATCAGGGAGATGCTCCACTCCCTTCATCAGAGCAAAGGTTGTTTGGAAGGTAATAGGAAGGAATAGTAATACCTTACTATTGAGTGAACCTGGAACTGAAGGCATTTCAATAAGCTGTCCTTAATTAATCTGAGAGTCACACATCTAATCCAAAACCCTTTTCTCTTAATCTGAATTTCGGTTGTAAAACATATAATTCTCCCTTATGTGTAAATCTATATTTTCCTTTTGATTCTACTTAAATACTTCACAAATACGAGTCTCTAGATGTTAGTATCACAATTCTGGGCCATATCTCACTCTGTAAGGTGACTTGTGGTTTGCATTTATGGGTTTTTTTATCCAATCTCATTGTTCTATTAATGGAGAAAAGATTAAGGATGGAATTCTCATTTTGCTTGTATTTCCATAAAACACTGTAACCTTAGTGATTTAAAGATACTTTACCAGATTTATACTGGTACAAGACAGAAAAGAATTGGGTCTTGACTTCTGATCTATGTCCCTGTAAGAATGATGGACTAATGTGCTCCAGCACTGAAAGGTATGGCTGGTGTTCTCCACGGAAAGAGCTTCTTGTTTATATTGCCAGTGCTACTGAAGCCATCTGATCCTGCTCATCAACCACTGGTTGTCTTCAATGTCCGCTCATCTGAGATAGATAGGTGACACTAGTTCTCTTGTGAGTCATGAAAGAAATGCATTTGCTTCAAGAGAACAACAACTAAGGTTAATATCATCTACACTTTGTTAGAATTAATTGCAATGCTAATCTTCATTCTTCATACCCTGCTTCATTTTAATTTCATGTTTTCTCCTGAATTACTCTCTCCTCCTACATATGAACAGCTGAGACAAAAGTCAGATCAAGTAGATGGTGTGTGGGGAATATGTGTTAACTTAAGAATAACTGTCGTGGTGGGAAAAAATATAATAGCATTTACTTTAGAAGAGGTGCAAGTGGTAGGGAGGTCCTGAGTGCAGAGAAATCACAGAACATTAGGGATTGGAAGAGGCCTCGAAAGATCATCCAGTCCAATCCCACTGCCACAGCAGGATCACATAGATCCAGTCACACAGGAACGTGGCCAGGTGGGTTTTAAATGTCTCTGACAAGGAGACTCTGCAACCCTCCTGGGCAGCCCCTTCCAGTGCTCTGTCAACCTCATCGTGAAGAAGTTCCTTCTCATATTGATGTGGAACCCCCTCTGCTCCAGCTCACACCCTGTCGTATCATTAGATGCCACTGAGCAGAGCCTGGCTCTGTCCTCCTGCCACCCACCCTTCACATATTTATAACCATTAAAGATGTCACCCCTCAGTCTCCTTTTCTCCAAGCTCAAGACACCCAGCTCCCTCAGCCTTTTGTCACAACAGGAAGCACAGGAGAAGAAACTTCTTCATGGTGAGAGGGTGACAGAGCACTGGAAGTGGCTGCCCAGGTGGGTTGTGGAGTCTCCTTCTTGGAAGACGTTTAAAACCCACCTGGACATGTTCCTGTGTGACTTGGTCATCCTGCTGTGGCAGGGGTACTGGGCTAGATAATCTTTTGAGGTCCCTTCCAATCCCTAATGCTCCGTGATCTGCTCTATACTGGTAAGGAGATTTGGCTAAGAAGTGCTGGGGTGCTGTTTCTTTCAGGCTTGTTATGCAGATGACCAAGAAAGGTTATGTTGGTCTTTTCACTCAGTTCTTAGTGTTGAAACTGATTTGAAAAGTATTCCTGACATAATACTTCCTTTAATGCCTTCAGATGGAAAACCTTAGCCCCGCTAATGCTGTTTATCTCCAATCTCTTTATTGAACTTTACCTTAGAAAGGTTTTGTCGGGTTGTATTTTTTTTTCCTTAGCTCCTTTTAGTTCAGCATGATTGGCTCAAATTGAAACCTGTTCTTCGGGGTTTTGATAAGTCAGTCAGACTGCACTCAAGTGTGTTACAGTCAAATACTTGAAGTGAAGCTCACAGCTCCGGAACGCATCTGCACGGCTATTTTTGAGCAAAGTCTTTAGAAAGCCTTAGAAATTATATTCTCACAGCAAATTAAGTACTAAAATGTCAAACTAGGTGTGTCATTCAATGTCACTCAAGAAGGCAGCAAATGTTAGTGTAATGGGTCATTATTATTGTTTCTGGTTTGTCAACCTGCAGATAGATAGAGAAAGAGACTGTTTGATTACAAATGACTGTCCCACTGGATGTTCAATTGCTACTTAATCTCCCTGGTAGCGTGGAGATTAATGGGAAAACACAGTTTGAACAAAGCTGAGTGATTATTTACTTTCATTTCCTTCCTTTTAAATGCAGGTTTGCATTAGGTACCTTTCCACTAATGGTTTCTTACTCAGTACCCCAAGAGTAGTGGAATACGGAGTCGGTGTCGTATGGAGAGTGCGCTAGCTGCGGGAGCAGCGAAAAGTGTTTGCTGATGCTAATTTATATAGGGAATGATATGGCCATTCTAGTATCTTTTTAAATGTTCTTATTATTCCAGTTGGAAATAGATGACACAAAGTTGGGAGGAGTGGGCGACACGTCAACAGACTGTGCTGCCATTCAGTGGGACCTGGACAGGCTGGAGAGCTGGGCAGGGAGAAGTGGAATTAACTATAACAAGGGCAGTGTAGAGTCTTGAATCTGGGCGAGAACAACCCCAGGTACCAGTGTGGGTTTAGGACTGTTCTAGGACTGACTGATTTAGGACTTAGACATGGCATAGGTAAAAGGGACCTGGGGGTCCTGGTGGACTGCAGGATGACCATGAGGCAGCAATGGGCCCTTGGTGCCAAGAAAGACAACAGCATCCTGGGATGGAATTGAAGGGTGGTGTTTAGTAGATCGAGAGACATTCTCCTGCCCCTTCTACTCCACCCTGCTGAGACTGCTTCTTCAATATTGTGTCCAGTTCTGGGCCTCTCAGTTGACAAAGGACACAGAACTGCTGGAGAGAGTCCAGCGCAGAGCTACAAAGATGATGATGGGAGTGGAACATCTTCCCTGATGAGGAAAGGCTGAGGGAGCTGAGTCTCTTGAGCTTGGAAAAAAAGGAGACTGAGGGGGTGACCACCGAAATGTTGTTAAATATGGAAAGGTGGGTGTCATGAGAATGGAGCCAGGCTCTAATGACAGGACAAGGGGCAATGGGTATGAGCTGGAACACAGGAGGTTCCACGTAAATGAGAAGGAACTTCTTCCATTGAGAGTGACAGAGAACTGGAACAGCCCAGGAGAGCTGTTGGAATCTCTTTCTCTGGAGATGTGAAAACCAGCCTGGCCACAATCCTGTGTGACTTGATCTGGGTGATCCTGCCGTGGCAGGGGGATTGGACTAGATGATCTTTTGAGGTCCCTTCCAATCCCTAATGTTCTGTGATTCTATGGAAACCAGAAATCACTAGTTATTTAACTGTACTGGCACTATTGCCTCCCTGCTTTAGTGGGTTGGTTTTTTCCTTCTGCTTTTCTGTTTGCTAGCATTTTCCCATCCAGTACAGAGACAATACCAAAGATACTTACAGTGTAAGTAGATGCAAGTTGGAAGAACTCAGCCAGGGAAAGCGTCCGAGCGCTGCATCCTCTAAGTGAGGCTTTACAATGGACCATTTGCCCCAAAGTTTATTTGCATCACTGCTGTGGAAAAAAAAAATCATCCAGCATCTTTTGGATCATTTAATTTATCTCCTAGTGGAGCCTGGAGAGCAGTATTTGTGGTGTTGCCTGGCACACTTTAATAAATCTACTTCACGATGATCTTTCTGAAAAGCAAAACTGATACCGATACTTGGTATCTGCAGTGCAAATCCGCCTCCCGTTTGCTCAGTTCCCACTGAAGTCCAGGAGAGGGGTTTTTTTAAATGAAAAATACGACACTAGCCGATGACCTTCATGCTCTGCGTGGACTAATGGGAGTGACTTTCTGTTTCAAAGAACGAAAGCGGCATTTCGTGTGTGACTGGGAAGGGAGTGATTTGTTCATGCGTAGTCGCTATCGAGACGTTTAAATGTCAACCCGGAGGTTTCAGGGCAAGGTAACACTTTGCCAGCAGTAAATTACTTTGGCCTCGTTCCAGGGCTGTGCCGTGAGGGGAGATTTGCAGTCATTTACCAGTGTGGCAAGAGATTCCTCACAGGTGATTTTCTTTTTGGTGTTCTGTTCTAAAAGGAGTTTATTCCTTTGTGTATGTTTTCATTGAACTTATGCTGGTCTCCAGATGTGAGACCACACTTGGAGTATTGTGTCCAGTTCTGGGCTCCTCAGTTCAAGAGGGATGTGGAGCTGCCGGAGAGGGTCCAGCGCAGGGCAATGAAGATGATGAAGGAGGTGGAGCACCTACCTTAAGAGTTGAGGTTGAGGGAGCTGTGTCTCTTTATCTTGGAGAAGAGGAGACTGAGGGGTGACCTCATTAATGTCTACAAATATTTGAGGGGTGGGTGTTGGGAGGATGGAACTGGGCTGTTTTCGGTGTCATTTAGTGATAGGACGAGGGGCAATGGTTGTAAGCTGGAACATAAAAGGTTCCACATCAACCTGAGAAGGAACTTCTTCCCAGTGAGGGTGACGGAGCACTGGAACAGGCTGCCCAGGGGGGTTGTGGAGTCTCCTTCACTGGAGATGTTTAAGACCTGCCTGGATGTGTTCCTGTGTGACTTGGTCTAGGTGATCCTTCTGTTGCAGGGGGATTGGACTAGATGATCTTTCGAGGCCCCTTCCAGTCTGTAGTGATTCTATGATTCTATAATTCTACCCTCGTCTTTGACTACAGTAACACAACAAAGATGTCTGTAGAATGCTCCTCCAGTTAACAAAACTTGACTGTTTGTCTTGTTTTATCATGATTATTTCTATATCATAGAATCATTATGGCTGAAAAGCACCTCCAGGATCAAGTCCAGCCTTCATACATATAGAATCATAGAATGTTCTAGGCTGAAAGGCACCTCTTGAGGTCATCTAGTCCAGCCTCCTTATTCAATATCCTTTAGGAGGGCTGGGATCATAGAATCATTATGGCTGGAAAGGACCTCCAGGTCCATCCAGTCCAACCTTCATCCCAACATCTCCCTAACACCTAGATCACAGCCTCAGCTGCTCCATCTACTAATTTTTAAACACCCCCAGGAATGGTGACTCCAGCACCTCTCTGGGCAGCCTGTTCCAGTGCCCAATGATGCATCCCAAAATGAGTAGCAAGGCAGAACCTGACCATCGCAGAGTTAGACCACGCTGATGCGGGTTCACAGTCTTTCTGTCTCTGTGTGTTATAGAATGAGAATGCCTTTAGGCATTTGAAATGATTTACAAGCATTGCTACATCCATGAAGTATAAAATATCAACTATTTGAAAATGAGGTCTTGCCAAATCCTAATCCTCTTACCTACTTAAGCAGTCTTGTGATATTACTAACAAATGTTAGTAGACTGCAGAGCGTTAAGGAAATCACACAGTTCTTGTAAAGTCCCAATTTATCAGTGTTTTTGTGCTAAACTGGATCAATTTGCACTTTGTTAAGCCTGGTTTTATGCTATCTCAGTATGTATGTGGCAGCTAACACTGACCAGTGCTCCTGTTACAGGCTCACAGAATTCCTGAGGCTGGGAAAGACCTCTAAGACCATCAAGCCCAGTCTGTGACCTAACAGCACCATGTGAGCTAGACCATGGCACTAAGGTCACATCTGATCCTAAGGGATGGCAACTCCACCACTGCCCTGGGCAGTCCATTCCCGTGTCTGATCACCCTTTCCATGAGGAAGTGCTTCCAGACATCCAGCCTGTCTTTTAAATACCTCCAGGGATGGGGACTCCACCACTTCCACAAGAAACTTGTTCTAGGGCTTTACAATCTTTTCAGTGAAGGAAATTTTTCTGAAGAAACTTCCCTGGTTACTTGAGGCCATGTCCGCTCATTCTATTGCTTGTCCTACTTGCAGAAGGGGTCAGCTACCACCTCATTAGACTCTCTTGTCAGGGAGCTGGAGAGAGCAATAAGGTCTCCTATCAACCACCTTTCTTCAGGCTAAACAGCCCCGGCTCCCTGAGCTGCTCCTCATAGGACTTGTTCTCTAGACTCTGCCATTTTCTTCAGCTTCATATGTGAAGAGTGGGTGTCAGGAGGATGGAGCCAGGCTCTGCTCAGTGGCACCCAATGGTAGGACAAGGGGTGATGGGTGTGAGCTGGAACAGAGGAGGTTCTGCAGCAGTATGAGAAGGAACTTCTTCCCAGTTAGGATGACAGAGCACTGGAACAGGTTGCCCAGGGAGGTTGTAGTGTCTCCTTTATTTGGAGATGTTTAAAACCCACCTGGACATGTTCCTTTGTGACTTGGTCTAGGGGACCCTGCTGTGCCAGGGGGTTTGGACTAGATGATCTTTTGAGGTCCCTTCCAATCCCAAATGTTCTGTGGTTCTGTGATTACAACCTCCCTTCAGGATGCTGGAGACAGCAATAAGGTCTCCTCTCAGCCTCCCTTTCTTCAGGCTAAACAGCCCCAGCTCCCTCAGCAGCTTCTCACAGGACTTGTCCTCTAGACCATCTTCACCAGCTTCATTGCTCTTCTCTGGACACACTCCGGCACAGAGGTGTCCTTATTGGAGCAAGAGGTGCAAAACTGTGCCCAGGGTTTGAGGTGTGAAGACAGATTCCCTCTAATACAGCCTTTTCTTTGTCAGGTCTTGATCATAACGTGATACCATCTTAATCTGTTTTCAGAAGTTTGCCACAAATCAAAGCAGCCACTGAATATTGACAATAAGCCTTTAAAGTCTTGACAATCACTTCATCTGAGGTGCTGGAGAGCTTCTCTTTATCTGTGTTGACGCAAAAATATGTGAGCAGTTTCAGTGAAGTGATTTTCTGGGCGATGAGTAGAGGGGTCTGGGCTAAGAGGGTGCTTTGGAGAAGTGTGGCTACCATAGCTGCATGTGCTCATTTCTTAATCACTTTTATTAAACCTAATTTGGACCCGCTGATGGCACCCCAACTGCGCGCCTGCCAGTTGTATAATTTATGCTAGTCATTTTATCTCAAAGTATTTGATTGCTGTGAAATTGTCTTATCAAATGGGAGCATACCTGTTTGATTTTTGCCTTCCTTAAAAAAGCTATTAAAATTCCTAGCAGTTTGTACTGGGTGTTGGCAACAAGTCTGTCTGAGTTAATGAGGCATATGACTTTAATTTAGGTATAGGAAGGATAAATGGATCTCAGTATCGTATAAAAAGCATCAGGAATCGGAGAGAGACTGTCAGTAGATAAAGTTAAATGAAGAAAAAGTCCAGTAAAGGAAATTAAATTTACACTATATAACTTTTTACTACCTTGCTTTTGTATTTATTGCCACTTGGATGTAAACTTTGCATCTGAAATGCGGTTCAGCCCTGTGAGGTCCCATTTATTATAAAGACCTTACGCTGATGGTCATAGATTTGTGAAAAATAAGGCTGATTTCAAAGCCTGCAAATGCTGCTTGAGAGAGAACAAAGAACACTGAACTAGCGACAGAGGTTTATGCTTCTCTCGTGTTTCTTTAGCAGTAAACTAAATAAAAAGTAGTTTGTAAAGTAGTGCAGCGTATAAAAGCGCCTTTAAATATTCACACCAAGCGTATTTCCTCGAGCTTTGTTTTATGGCTGCTGGCATTATAGTTTCCAGGTTTTCTGAGGAAGTCACCATTAGAAGGCCAGAATTATTTTGTGCTTCTCGAAGGGTAGAACTGGAGGGTTTGAACCTGGCCCCTTGCGTCGTAGCGTTACACTGAATGTTCCGTGGTTCAGTGGGAGACCAAGTGCAGTGTCAGAACTGGGTCTTGGGTAATCTCGGTTTGCTCTGACCTTTTAGAAACTGTTAAGCTTCATTATTTTCAGTTTCCTTTGCCTCTGTGGGTGAGAAGGGTCTTCTCTGTCACGCAAGATACCCGCATGCATTTAGAATCATAGAACCATTATGGATTGGAAGGGACCTCAAAAGATCATCTAGTCCAGTCCCCCTGCAACAGCAGGATCACCCAGACCAAGTCACACAATCAGTTAAGGTTAGAAGGGACCACAGGAGAATTTCTCAAGGAACAATAGTTTTAAATCCATGTAGTTCATCCGAAAGAGTCACCAAATCACAGAACATCAGGGCTCAGAAGGGACTTCGAAAGATTATCCACTCAATCTCTCTGCCACAGCAGGATCACCTAGATCCAGTCTAACCTGAGAACAAGTTGATTCCATTCTGTAAGTAGGCAAATGTCTCCCATTAGTGGGTTTAACACTTAGGGTGTTTAAACCAGCTCTCTCTCTTTCTCAGGCAGAGAAAGAGTGAATGGACCAGTGTAGGAGAAAGAGACCTTGGGGTCCTGATGGACAGCAGGATGACCAGGAGCCAGCAATGTGCTCTTGTGGCCAAGAGGGCCAACAGCATCCTGGCATGGTTAGCAGATCGAGAGAGGTTCTTCTTCTCCTCTACTCTACACTAGTGAGACCACTTGTGGAGTATTGCATCCAGTTCTGGGCCCCTCAGTTCCAGAAGGACATGGAGCTACTGGGCGGAGGTCAGCGCAGAGCCAGAGAGATGATGGAGTGGAACGTACTCCTGATGAGGAAAGGCTGAGGGAGCTGGGTCTCTTGAGCTTGGAAACAAGGAGACTGAGGAGTGACCTCATTAATGTCAATAAATACGCAAAGGGTGAGTGTGAGGAGGATGGAGTTAGGCTCTGCTCAGTTGCATCTAATGATAGAACAAGGGGCAATGGGTGTCAGCTGGAACACAGGAAGTTCCATATCAGTATGAGAAGACATTTCTTCATGGTGAGGGTGACAGAGCCCTGGAATTGGCTGCCTGGGGGGGTTGTGGAGTCTCCATCTCTGGAGATGTTTAAAACCTGCCTGGATGTTTTCATGTGCGACTTGGTCTAGGTGATCCTGCTGTGGCAGGGGGATTGGACTGGATTATCTTTCAGGGTCCTTTACAATCCCTAATGTTCTGTGATTCTATGATAATTTAGGATTATTTTTATGTACATTCTTGCATCGCAACAGGTCCAAAACACTCAGAATTTGGGAAACATCAGGCATTTTATTTCTATTTTGTTGTTCTGCTCTGTGATGTTGGGGGAGACAGAAATATTAGGTACTGTGCTTGCCTTTAGTTGATTTCAAACGTCCTTGAGGTCTGGAAGGGAAAGTATATTGAATACTTACATATTTAACATTTATAAACTTGATTTTTATGCACTTAATATGGATATAGATGATATATTTATATATCTGATATTTATGTATTTAATAGTTATATATTAATATTTCTATATTTGGTATTTCTATATTTTATTACAGTAAATCCTCCTAATAATGTCATAAACAGCTGCTTTCCATTAATAGCAATATTTGCGATCAGTCAGCAAAGACAGAGAGCAAAGCAGGATGTTTACATCCAAACCTGATACTCAGATGGGAGAGAGTAGACGTGTGTTCTTGCCATGGAATTAATGCAAATCCTAGAAACCACATTAATTTTTGCAGTTCGTTTTGCTAGTCAGGACAAACAAAGAGCTAATAATGCTGCTTAAGAGCTGTCAGACTTCCTTCCTCTATTGAGCTGCTTGTCTCAATGCAGTAGTTTTTCCTGGATGAAAGACCTGTACGTGTGGATCCTCGTCTGACCTTCCCTACCTGTTGATGCTGATTTAGCATAACCCGTGTGCAGTAATGAAGATGCTAATCTGTTGCCTTCTGCATTCTCACGTGGTCTGTGATTAATTAGTAATTTTTATAATTCTTTGCGTAGATAATTTAACTTCACCTACATGGTCTCATCATGCTTTGGCTTCTTAAATGCATTTGCCTTGTACCAGGAGGTGAATTCTGCCACGTGTGACAATTCAGCCTGAGAAGCAGAGATTGATTATTTAGGAAGAATGTGCTTCCTCGCTGTAATTCCGATGCCGGGATCGCTGACACAGTGTGATAATAATTGGTTTAACTTCAGCTGGAGCCACATGAGGGAGGGGAATTGACCCAAACTAACCCTGGAGCCACATAAAGGGCATCTGGAATATTGTGGCCAGTTCTGGGCCCCTCAGTTCCAGAAGGACACAGAACTGCTGGAGAGAGTTCAGCATGGAGACACCAAGATGGTGAAGGAAGTAGAACACCTCCCTGATGAGGAAAGGCTGAGGGAGCTGGGTCTCTTTAGCTTAGAGAAAAGGAGACTGAGGGGTCACCACATTAATGTTTATAAATATGTGAAGGGTGGGTGTCAGGAGGATGGAGCTTGGCTCTGCTCCGTGGCATCTAATGATAGGACAAGGGTGTGAGCTGGAACACAGGAGGCTCCACATCAGTGTGAGAAGGAACTTACTCCCAGTTAGGGCAATGGACCCTTGGAAGGGACTGCCCTGGAAGGTTGTGGAGTCTTCTTCACTGAAGATGTTTAAAAGCCACCTGGCCATGTTCCTGTGTGACTTGATGTAGGTGATCCTGCTGTGGCAGGGAGATTGGACTGGATGATTTTTCAGGACCCCTTCCAATCCCTAATGTTCTTTGAGTCTCTGAAAGGAAGGGATTTGCCCCAAACTAACCAACAGGTCTGTGTCTCCAGGTGGAACAGCTAATAAACTATGATATTTAATACAGACTTTTATTTACACCAGAGTCTTAACACTGCACCCAAAGGTACCTGTGAATGTTTAACTCCACTAAGTGGTAGAATAAGGTCTGCAGTGAAGTACCACTTGATTATACTCTAGTTCTGTCGGGTCTATTTTATAACATTAACCCAAATTAAATGTATTTAACGGGCCATATGGTCCTCTTCATTTTCTCAAATTTGCAATATAAACCTGAAACACGATGCTGAAATCCAAAATGAACTCCAGAGGAATAAAATTATTCAATTACAAAGAGCGTGTGCATCCTCGCGTTGACGCGAACTACTCCTTCATTAGCATCTAACCACGTGGTTGGATTTCCTTCCAATCTGAAGGGAGGGCTTCATTGACACAGTGAGGACTAGCCTGGGCAAGTGAGAGTTCTAAATAGCACTACTATGTGTATTTTACCATGAGACAGACCAGGGGGAGGAGTGAAATTTGCCTTCTCTACAACAGGGAGTTAGTTCTCAGGCAGCGTATTGCTGATAATTTATTCTAGATGCAATTTTAAAGGTTTTAATTATATATTGCTTTGCCCACAGAAAATCAAGCAGTTCAAAGATCATGAAGTAGGACCTGACTACAATACAGTGAAGCAGTGTGAAGCAATTAAACTGGGATGGGGGGGTTCCAAAGTGGCAACTCACAAATTGGTTTCTGCAGATATGAAAGGAGAGGTTCTGTGGATTGTCAGAAGTAAAATGAATTGAATTGTTAAGTTAGAAAGAGGAGCTTTATTTTTATGACCTCATTAATGTTTATGAATATGTGAAGGGTGGGTGTCAGGAGGATGGAGGCAGGCTCTGCTCAGTGGTCATGATTGGACAAAGGGTGATGGGTGTGAGTTAGAACAGAGAAGGTTCCACATCAATATGAGAAGAAACTTCTTCATGGTGAGGGTGACAGAGCACTGAAAGGGCTGCCCAGGGGAGTTGTGGAGTCTCCTTCTCTGGAGACGTTTAAAACCTGCCTGGATGTGTTCCTGTGTGACTTGATCTAGGTGATCCTGCTGTGGCAGGGGGATTGGACTAGATGATCTTTCGAGGTCCCTTCCAATCCCTAGTGTTCTCTGACTCTGTGGTAAATGACATCATTTTAAACAGGCAAAAATAGCAGATAATTGTTGGGATGTTGGGGAAGAAAGGGAAAGCAGAATGTCACAGGTACTGTTGCTGTTACATGTTGATTGGCAAGCTGTTTGACATGGAAAAACTCGTAAATGCTTTTAAATCCTGTGTTTCTGGATGGTGGATTGGTGTAATGTTCTCCCCTACCCCTGTGATTCTGTGGTCTGCATCCCCTAGTGGTCTTTTACCTAGCAGTGACCTTCTTTTCCTCACAGTCACAGAATCACAGAACATCAGGGATTGGAAGGGACCTCGAAAGATCATCTAGTCCCATCCCCCTGCCACAACAGGATCCCCTAGATCAAGTCACACAGGAACACATCCAGGCAAGTTTTAGACATCTCCAGAGGAGACTTCACGACCCCCCTGGGCAGCCGGTTCTGTTCTGCAGTGATGCCTGCTTGACCTTCAGTAAGGATCAGGGTTCTGCTGCCAAGTATGAGAGCCATCCTGCTTGTCATCCAGTACAGTTGGTTTCAGAAGATGTCCTTTTGCTGGTTTCCTGGCTGCTCCACATTGAAAGAAAGTTGAGACAGCTCTTGTGTGGTTGGTAGGAGAGTGATTCACATGATACAAGAATAATATTTCCAGTTGATGAACTTTGAGGTAGATTTCTGTGTCAGAAACAGGGGTGTCTTCAATGAGGAACGACAGCCCAAAGATTTAGGATGATTATGCTAGATAAGGACAAGGATGTAAGGAAGTAAGAGCAGCAACTGCTAACAGAGCCAGCATTTGTGGTCTGCATGAACCATATGTGGCTGTGGCTTGAGTTGTGTGTCTAGCTGCTGTGCTTCCTGCTTTAAGTGCTGATACTATTAGACTCTATTCAGCCACAAAACCAAAGAATTTTAATCCCATTTGAAGTGTGATCCACTTTCTTCCTACTTATGCTGATCCAGGAAGAGAAAGCTTCCCAGGTTCTCACTTTAAGCCTGTCTGAATGCCTGTCCCACCACCTAATTATTCCCATCCCATCTCCCATTGTTCCCACACTGCCATCACTTTTCTGCATGCTAAGCCTATAATAATTTTCTAGGTCTGGGTGAAGATTTAAACTGACTTGTTGAAGAGCAGTGTAGCAGAAAGGAACTTGGGGGTTCTGGTGGACAGCAGGATGGCCAGGAGCCAGCAAGAATCTCTTGTGGCCAGGAAGGCCAGTGACATTCTTTGGTGGATCAGAAGAGGGGTGGTTAGCAGATCAAGAGAGGTGGTCCTCCTCTACTATGTTCTGGTGAAGCCACATCCGGAATGCTGTGTCCAGTTCTGGGCCTCTCAGTTCAAGAAGGACACAGCTGCTGGACAGAGTCCAGTGCAGAGACACCAAGATGAGGAAGGGAGTGAAGCATCTCCCTGATGAGGCAAGGCTGAGGGAACTGGGTCTCTTGAGCTTGGAATAAAGGGACCGAGGGATGACCCCGTGAATGTTGATCAATACAGAAAGAGTGGGTGTCAGGAGGATGGAGCCAGGCTCTTCTCAGTGGCATCTAATGATAGGACAAGGGACAATGGATGTGAGCTGGAACATTGGAGGTTCCACATCGATATAAGAAGGAACTTCTTCCCAGTGAGGGTCACAGAGCACTGGAACTTGCTGCCCAGAGTGGTTGTGGAGTCTCCTCCTCTGGAGACGTTGAAAACCTGCCCAACCTTGTTCCTGTGGGACTTGATCTAGGTGATCCTGCTGTGTCAGGGGGATTGAACTCTATGATCTTTCGAGGTCCCTTCCAATCCCTAATGTCCTGTGATGCTATGACTCTGTAAATCTCTCTCTTTATCATGTCTCAGTGCAGGAAGTTTTTCCGCAGTTTCTCTGGACAGGACGGTGAGAGTTGAGGAAGAGGCTCCAACCTCTGACTTGCCTTGACTTGTTGCTGTGTGTGGGTGTGTGGCATGCTACGGTGGACTGTTGCTCTCACGTTGACCACATTACAATTTACCTCTTAGTTTAGCAACACTCCACTAATGGGAAAGTTTTATTAATTGTAGGACATTCTTTGTTGCCTTAAAGCCCATTAATTTGGGGAAACGTTTCGTTTGTTTAATGAATGCAGCACACAGCACGTGAACTTCACAGTCGTCGGGAAGAAAGCTGATGCTGTTGAGTCTGCATACACTAAAAATAAATGGGAAGAGAAGAGTATCTTGTGTTCTCACATAAAGCTTTCTCCCATATTAGTGTTAATTATTTATTGCTGAATGAGTTGTTTTCAGGGGCTTGTGTGTCAGAACAGCAAAAGCTGAGCAAAGCAGCTAAACTCTTTAGATACCAACACTACTGAAATGAGCATCGCTGTCATAAAAGCCAAATCCTGTGCCGAGAGGGGCACTGACGTACAAACAAAAATTACCTATCTCGCTGTATTCTTCATCAACTCTGCCAACATTTTACGTGTGAACTTTCATACATAAAATATATCTCATAGATGCTGCAGAGAGGAAAAAAATGTTATATTTGAATGGTGAAAATGGAATCAGAGAAAGGCCTGGGTTGGAAGAGGGCTCCAAAGGTCATCTAGTCCAACCTCCCTGCAGTGAGCAGGGACATCCTTAACCAGATCAAGATGCCCAGAGCCTTGCACAGCCTCCCCTTGTATATCTCCAGAGATGGGAAATACTCAAGTACATCCCTGGGAAACCTGTTCTAGGGTTCAACCATCCCTCCTGCTGAAGAACTGTTTCCTAACAGCCAGCTGGATGTCTTTATGTGTGAAGGTCTGCTCTACAGAGTTTTGGACTAGGAAAGGCTGTAGAAGATAACGTGAGGGTATTTAAAATGATTATACAGATTGGGCTACTGTTTCTGTTGTAGATTTGGGGGTTTTTAGTGAAACAAGGTCGCTGGCCCTGTTGAGCCTGTTTAGGTAGCAGGTCTGTATGACTTCAGGCAGCCAGGCTGTGATGATATTCAGTCTTCTCGATGTGTTTGGAGCCTTCTCAAGACTGGTGTAAAGTAGGAGTGAAACACAGGAACAGAAGCTGTAATTGAAAAGATACCTTCAGGTATCTTTACTGAATAACAGTCTCTTAGTCTGGCCTCAAGTTGCTTCAGGGGAGGTTTAGATTGGATCTTAAAAAGTTGTTCTTTGCCAAGAGAGTGATTGGGCACTAGAACAGGCTGCCCAGGGAGGTGATCGAGTTATCATTCCTGGAGATGTCTAAAAAAATGAGTAGCTAGAGCACTTGAGGCCATGGTCTAATGGTTCATAGAATCATTAAGGATTGGAAGGGACCCTGAAAGATAATCTAGTCCAATCCCCCTGCCACAGCAGGATCACTTCACTGGAGAAGTTACGGAATCAGAAGTTATGGTTCAGGAGCAGTTGAGATAAGGGCTGGATTTAGATGCAGTGTTGGGGGATCTGGTTTAGGGGTGAACTTGTAGAGTAGATTGATGGTTGGACTCAATGATCCCAAGGGGGTTTTCCAACCTGAATGATTCTATGACTCTATGGTCCTGGAGATCCTTTCCAGTCATGGTGATTCGATGATCCTTGGAGGGATTTTAAAACAGTTTTCTGTAAGCATGTGCAGCCCTTATTTACACTGGGTAATGTGCTTTGTAGCATTGAAGTGAAACTGTGAAGCAATAATTATGCTAATACAAAAATGGAAAAAAGCCAAGATTTGTCTCTTTCTAGCTCTTAAAACTTTCTCCTGCTAGTTTCAGGAGCCTTAATAGACAATATCTGGTGCATTTTAATATGCAGCAGAACTAAAGGAGAGCTAATCTTACAGTGTTCTTAGCGAGTTACTAATTTAGTAGGTGGGTCTCAGGCAGTAATGTTATACTGCATAAACTGTTTGCTTAATATAAGTGTCTCTACTACTTCAACTTCCTGACATTATTAAAAAGAAACCTAAGTAGCTTATTTTCTGCAAGGGGTGTGGAAAGCCTTTGTGCTTAGTGCTTAGTAAGTGTTTAATTACATGATGTGTTTGAAAGCTACACTGGTGTGCACCGCGCTTGGGCTGGTCTTTCAGTTTTCATCTTTGTTCCTGTTCTGTAAAGACCTCACTGTTAAATAGTCGTGTGAAAGAAATACCAAGATATCTCTGGGTAGAACTGGTTTTAGCATTTTACCCTGAAAATTTGTATAGATTTATTTTTAGCCTTTTAATTCTGGTTTCACCTTAACCCTTACTCTGCAGCTGCAGCAAGATCTTTACATTGCCAGCGTTTCGGTAATCGTAGATGACTTTGATGTGATGATGATCTGATTCTGATTTTTGCTGTTGGAGTGCTTGCTAGTAACTGAAAAAAGAATTGATTCCTTAGTAGCCATTAAAGATCTGAGAACATGCTTACAAAGGGCACTGTGATGATCTCTAATGTTCTGCCCAGTATGAGGTGTCATATGCCTACCAAAGGGAGCTTCTCTTGCCCCTGCTGCCTTTTCAATTGGGTGTGATTTTTATTGTCTTCTGAAAGGCTCATCCACGTGGCAGCACACTTCCTTCTCTGCTAAGTCTCATCCCTAAACTACAGGGTATCTCAAGAGTGTGACAGATCTATAGACTCACTCACTACTAAGTGAACACCCAGTACCTGTTTGCACCAGTGTAAGATCCACTGTCCTTAAAAACACAGAATCTCAGAGTTACTGAGGGTGGAAAAGCCCTCTGAGGTCATCAAGCCCAGTCTATGACTTAACATCACCACTTCAACCAGACCAGGGCAGCAAGGGCCGCAGCCAGTCTGTCCTTAAACACCTCCAGGGATGGGGACTCCACCACTCCCCTGGGCAGTCCATTCCAGGCTCTGATCACCCTTTCCATGAGGAAAGGCTTCTTAACATCCAACCTAATCCTGCCCTGGTGCAGCTTCAGGCCCTGCCCTCTCATGCTATCGTGGCTCACAGCATCATGGTTCAACCCAAAGAGTGCTGTGTACATGACGTACTCATACAGCTGGGTAAGAGTCTTGTGGCAAACAAGTGAGCAGAGTTTTTATTTGTGTTTGTTTTCAGAGCCAGACCTTCAACTGTGTGGAGAAGACCAGATGTCCAGGATCTAACGTGACTTCCGTGCAGATACAAGGAGATTCAGATTATTTCATCAACCACCTCGGAGTACCTGCCACACAGTTTTCTTATGAGGACATGAAAACATCAGAGGTAATCACAAATGAAAATAGACAAGCTGAAAATGGCAGAAAGATAGGATTGTATTTCCTGAGGTTATTTCCTTACATGACAAGCGTGTTGCGATGGGAAGATATCTTCTCTATGTGTGTTTTTTAAGGTTCTTAGAGGATTTTAGATCTTCAGAGCTCGAAGTCGCTCGTTTTGTAGGGTATGGCTTTCAGATAGAACAAAGTCAAGCAAAAAAATGCTAGGTCCTTATGTTAAAAGTATTAATATTGTTGATAATGTGATAGGTTGTATGTTATCCAATTTTTCAGCTGCTTTCAACACAGAGAAAGCAAGTTTTGATCTGCATTTGTTCTCCTGCACAGTAGGGTGAGACAGCCTTACAAATGATACACACAGACACAGAGATCACTAGGGGTTGGAAGCGACCTTTAGGGGTCATCAAGTCCAACCTCTCTGCTCAAGCAGGATCATAAAACCTAAGATGAGTCACACAGGAGCACATCCAGATGGGTCTTGAAAGTCTTGGGAAAAGGAAACTCGACAACATCCCTTGGCAGCCTGTTCCTGTGGTCTGTCAACCTTACAATAAAGATGATCTTCCTTATGTTGAGCAGGAACCTCCTGTGCTCCAGCTGACACCCAGTGCCCCTTGTCCTATCACAGGGCACCCGTGAAAAGGAGGTCCCTTCCAATCCCTAATGATTCTATGTTACATCTTTAGCAATCGAGTCAGAACTGGGCACAGATAAACTGCGGGTAAAGTTTNGAGAAAGCAAGTTTTGATCTGCATTTGTTCTCCTGCACAGTAGGGTGAGACAGCCTTACAAATGATACACACAGACACAGAGATCACTAGGGGTTGGAAGCGACCTTTAGGGGTCATCAAGTCCAACCTCTCTGCTCAAGCAGGATCATAAAACCTAAGATGAGTCACACAGGAGCACATCCAGATGGGTCTTGAAAGTCTTGGGAAAAGGAAACTCGACAACATCCCTTGGCAGCCTGTTCCTGTGGTCTGTCAACCTTACAATAAAGATGATCTTCCTTATGTTGAGCAGGAACCTCCTGTGCTCCAGCTGACACCCAGTGCCCCTTGTCCTATCACAGGGCACCCGTGAAAAGAGATTGTCACTTTCTTCTTGACACCCAGCCCTTACAGATTTATAGACAGTGATTAAGTCCCCTGGTAACCTCTCCAAGCTGCAAAGACCCAGCTCTCTCGATCTCTTCTCATAATGCAGGTGCTCCAGTCCCCTAATCATCCTTGTAGCCATCCATTAATATCCATTTTTATATCTATTTTCATACCATTGGCAAAACATAACTATNAATAGAATCACAGAATCATTCAGGTTGGAAAAAATCATTCATCCCTTGGGATGAAAAATTCCAACCATCAACCCTACTCTACAAGTTCACCCCTAAACCAGAGCCCCCAGCACCACATCTTTCTTAGCCTTCTCTATGGTAGGTTATATTTGCAACAGGACAGCTCAAACTTGCCCCCAGCTGGTCAATTGAGCATCAGGAAACCTGGCATTAGTTATTTTAAGAGAGAAGAAATGTGTGTGTTCTTGTACCAGCACGCTGAGTTCGTTTTGCCCTGGTTTCTTTTCTCACACTCTGCTTATCTACACGCACGCACGTCTTTCCAAGGAGGAGAACAAAGCAGAAGCTGAGCTGAGCTGGAATGCTTCCTGGCACTGCATGCTAATATGTTTCTGTTTCTCAAATGCAAAACAAAACAGAAGTCTGCCAAACACTGGAGCATCGTTGCCATGTTGTTGTGTAAATTAAACCAGATTAAGTCAAGAATTTATATAAACGAGGACCTTCTGTTTCTAAACATCGCTGCAGCTTATTAGGCAAAGTCTTCTATTTCAGATTAAACAAAAGGCAAAGGCTGTAAGGCAAATGTGAAGGCAGGAGATCTAGGAGTGTTTATGACAGGCTTGTGGTCGGGTGCAGATTTCTGTTGTCACTTAGCAGCTATTCTGCATAATTGTCATTCCAGAGCTGCATGTGCAGGATCTAAAGAGCGTGAGACAGAAGCCACAAACGTTACTACATCAAAGTAATAACTATTTTGCAGAAACGTTTGCAGTAGGAACACTGAAGGTTCCTGTGGCTGTTGTCTCTCTCAGTCCCACCAAAGTTACTCTCTGCGATTGGTTGACTGTGCAGCTGTGCACTGTTGTCTCTCAGAACGACACGGCAGACTTATTGGAATCATAAAGTCTTCACAGAATCACAGAACGTTAGGGATTGGAAGGGACCTCAAAAGATCATCCAGTCCAATCCCCCTGCCACAGGAGAATGATCTAGATCAAGTCGCACAGGAACATATCCAGGCAGGTTTTAAACATCTCCAGAGAAGATGACTCCACAACCTCCGTGGGCAGCCAGTTCTAGTGCTCTGGCACCCTCACTCTGAAGAAGTTCCTTCTCATATTTACATGGAACCTCCTGTGTTCCAACTGATACCTAGTGCTCCTTGTCCTATCACTGGATGACACTGAGCAGAGCCTGGCTCCATCCTCCTGACACCCACTCTTCACATATTTATCGACATTAATGTGGTGTCACCCCTCAGTCTCCTTTTCTCCAAGCTCAAGAGACCCAGCTCCTTCAGCCTTTCCTCATCAGGGAGATGCTGCACTCCATCTTCTTTATGGCTCTGTGCTGGACTCTCTCCAGCAGCTCTGTGTCCTTCTTGAACTGAGTGTCCCAGAACTGGACACAATCTTCCAGATGCAGTCTCACCAGGGCACAGTAGAGGGAGGAGAACCTGTCTCAGTTTGCTAACCACCACCCTTCTGATCCACCCCAGGATGCCATTGGCCTTCTTGGCCACAAGAGCACATTGCTGGCTCATGGTCATCCTGCTGGCCACCAGGCCCCCCAGGTCCCTTTCTCCTACACTTCTCTCCAACAGGTCAGTCCCTAACCTATACTTTCTGTATTTGCCTAAACATAACCCAACCAATCTGATCCTCTGTTGGACACTCAGCTTTTGTTCTTCCTGAAAAGAAGATGAGGCTGCTCAGAGCCTCATCAAGCCTAACCTTCAATGACTCCAGGGATGGGTCTCCCACCACCTCAGTGGGCAACCCATCCCAGCCACCCTCACATTGAAGAACTTGTTTCTAATATCCAACCTAAACCTCTCCTTTCCCAGCTTGAACCCTCTGCTCCTTGTCCTGTCTGTACAAACCCTCTTGAGAAGACCGTCCCTTGCCTTCATGTTGGCCCCCCCTCAGGTACTGGAAAGTGAAAAGTGTCTCCCAGAAGCCTTCGTTTCTCCAGGCTGAACAGCCCCAACTCTCTCAGCCTGTCCTGATACAAGAGATGCTTCATTCCCCTGATCCTTTTAGTGGTCCTCATTTAGTGGACACACTCCAGTCTGTCTACATCTTTCTTGTAGACATCTTGGGGGTCCAGAACTGGACACAATACTCCAAGTGAGCTCTCACCAGGGCAGAGTTGAAGGGCAGAATCACCTCTCTTGATCCGCAGAGGTTGCAATTGTTCTATCAAGCAGGGATGGTGCTACTATAAGGCAGACAGAAATCATCCTGGATTCACAGACATATTAATAAGCTTTGCTGGAATTTCTCCTGTGGAGGTTAGCAACTGAAAGTAGTCAGCTGAGTTGCAGGGAGGGATTGGAAGAAGTGTTCAGGCACTGGAATGGGCTGCCCAGAGTGGTGGTTGAGTCTCCATCCCTGGATGTGTTGAGAAGTCGCTCAGATGTAGTGTTGGAGGATCTGTTTTAGGGGTGACCTTGCAGGAGTAGGGTTGATGGTTGGACTGGATGATCCCAAGGGTCTTTTCCAACCTGAATGATTCTGTGATTTTCACTTGTTTGTTTCCAAGCCATTCACCTTTTGAAACTGTGCCTCAGCTTCACTACAGAACAACTTCTGGATGTGGGAAAAACAGCTTTCAGAAAGGAGATGCTTTGAAGTGCTTTTGTGGACTATGCTTTTGCCAGGGTGCTTCTCCCTGCTGTCTTTTTCACTCGTGACCTACTGGGGAAATTCTCTTCTCGTGGAATATGTGTTAGTGGTTTATTTTATCCACCTGGCAGCATGCACTGTCACTTAAAGCTGGTGCTGTTGGCCACTCAACCCCCCCTCTGTTCTACAGTGAGTAAATCCCGGTATCCTTGTGCCTTGTAGTTTGCTTACAGAGCAACAGCTACATGTTGGCTGTAGAAACACACTTCTCACGCAGTCAGAGAGTAATGCCAATCCTCAGAGAGAAGGTTGTAAAAGCTCTTTGTTGGCAGGAACCTGAGGAGTAAATAAGAGGAAATAAAAATTGTTAAGAGGAAACATTGAGACCCAAAGAGTTAGTAAAACTGTCTTGCCTGAAATTACCTAATACAGCGAACCGCAGCCTGAGGGAGGTTAAGTCTGCATGGCAAATGCTTTGGTCAGAGCTCTGAGCTAGTAAAGTGCATTCTAAGTGTTCAACCACTGCTTCAGAGTGAAATGCAGCTCGTTTATTTACTAGCAGAAAATACGCAGCCTTTTAGTCTGCGGGTAAGGAGTAAACTTGGAAGAATTTCTCAAATGGAAAAACCCTTAATAGTAACCCAATTTCCAGGGATTCTCTTGCCGTTGCTAAAGAAAGTCTTCCTCTCCCCTTAACCTCTGGTGCACTGGCTTCACCTCTGCATAAGGGTTGCATTTTGGTTGGTAAGGCATTAGGAGAGAGGCTGATCAGCTCTTCTGGTACTGCAGGTGCCCTTGTTTTGAGAGGTCACGCTGTTCTGGTGAATGATTCCTTTACATCCAGGTGACTGTGTGGAGCTCAGAGAGAGAGTTATGCTGATTTTAAACATGAGTTTATTTACTACTGAAAGTCCATGATTATATGTCTATAAATCATCACCTCAGTGGAGAGTTGACAGAGTCACAGAACGTTGGGGATTGGAAAGGACCTTGAAAGATTATCCAGCCCAATTCCCCTGCTACAGCAGAATCACCTACATCAAGTCACACAGGATATTTAAAACTCCAGGTGGGTTTTAAACATCTCCAGAGAAGGAGGCTCCACAACCCCCTTGGGCAGCCTGCTGACTGTTTTCTCTCCATGTTTGATGAGGTAGACATGCTGCTGTGCTAAGAATATGGTGCCAGTGCTTGAAGTAAAAGGAGAGACAACTTTTGTAGTGTTGTTATCAGCTGAATGACCTCACTGTTCCAAACAACCCTCTGCAGATTTAATTAAAGCAGTTTAATGTTAATTTTATGTCTTATATCTTTAAAACGTGCTACAGGTTTTGCAGTGGGGTATCAGGGGTGTCTCCAGCCTTTGCTAGGAATTATTTTCTCATCCTTTCTTGCATTTTTACTCTGCCTTTGTTATATAAAAATATAAAGCCAGGACCAGCAGCACGGTCTGGAAGATTTAGTGCTGTTTGCTGTCTCTAGGCTTAGTTTTACCTGTCAGAGGGACTCAGAACTCCAGGAGTTTATCTGTACCTTCTCTTTAATAACTTCCTATTTCTCTCCCTTACTGCTTTAAACTTTGGCTTGTTTTTCCTTTCATATGAGCATCACTCCATATTATTTTCCTTCTTCTTGCCAGGGCACCTTAAAACATGGTTTGCTCTGCTGGATTCTGCATTTTAATCTGTTGACCGTGTTTATAGAATCATAGAATGTTCTAGGCTGGAAGGCACCTCTAGAGGTCACCTAGTCCAACCTCCCTACACAGGGACAACTCTACCTAGGTCAGGTTGCTCAGAGCCTCATCAAACCTGACCTTAAATGACTCCTGGGATGGGGACCCCACCACCTTCCCATGCAGCCCATTCCAGCCATCAACCACCCTCACACTGAAGAACTTTTTCTAATATCCAGCTTATGTTTACCTTTATTTCTTCATGAAAGAGGACAGAGGAGAATACCACAGAATCATAGAATATTAGGGATTGGGAGGGACCACAAAAGATCATCTAGTCCAGTCCCCTCTGCCACAGCAGGATCACCCAGACCAAGTCACACAGGAACACATCCAGGCGGGTTTTAAACGTCTCCAGAGAAGGAGATTCCACAACCCAACTGGGCAGCCCCTTCCAGTGCTCTGTCACCCTCACTGTGAAGAAGTTCCTTCTCATATTGATGTGGAACCTCCTCTGTTCCAGCTCACACCCACTGCCCCTTGTCCTGTATTTGAAAGTTCTCTATTTTGAAGTGCAGTAGGGCTTCTTAACAAAAGAGAAAAGAACCAACACCAAAGGTGCAAGTTAATTCAGTCTGATTTTGTCTTTCTTAGCACATCTTATAGCAAAGTTGCTGAGGTACTGGAACACAAGTGAATTGCAGAGACTGAGAACAGCAGCCTTGCTGTGGCTACTTAATCACAGAATCGCTCTGGTTGGAGGAGAGCCCGGGGATCATCGAGTCCAGCCATGTACCCTACCTTACAAGTTCACCCCTAAACCATTTGGGTACAAGAGAAAATATAATCTGGATTTGTTCCAGTTACAGATTTGATTGTTTCTGCAGCGCTAGAAAGCAAACATCAATCTGTTCAGCACCTTGAAGCCATTCCGATCACTTGAAACCTTAAGCTGGTGCAGGAGTAGCTTGAGCTGTTTCTCAAGATGGAAATAGACTGCTCCTCTCCTTTTCCATGTCATTACAGTTGACAGTTTCATGAGGAATCCATTTTATTTGAAATTATAGCTGGGTGGTTTCCTGAGATCTACATATTATTTATTCTTCTCAGGACATCTATTACATAGTGATTCCTACCCAGCAGCAGAGAACCTAAAATCCCTTCTGTGATAATGTGTGGGGAGGTTACATCAGTGTTGGCAGGATCATTCTGTTTGGAGAAAAACATACCCTCTGTTGTTTATTGATGGACACACATGATGAAGGGAGTGGAGCATCTCCCTGATGAGGAAAGGCTGAGGGAGCTGGGTCTCTTTAGCTTGGAGAAGGGGAGACTGAAGAGTGATCTCATTAATGTTGTTAATTATGGAAAGGACAGGTGTCAGGAGGATGGAGCCAAGAGTCACATTTAATGATAGGACAAGGGGCATAGGAATTTCCACATAGATATGAGACACCACATCTTCATGGTGAGGGTGACAGAGCCCTGGAAGGGGCTGCCCAAGGCGGTTGTTGCAGTCTCCTTCTCTGGAAACATTTAAAACCCGCCTGGACATGTTCCTGTGTGACTTGATCTAGGTGATGCTGCTGTGGCAGGGGGATTGAACTGGATCACAGAATCATAGAATCATTAGGGATTCGAAGGAACCTCAAAAGATCTAGTCCAATCTCCATGCATCTAGTCCAATCCCTGATCTTATTCAATGTCCCTTCCAATCCCTAACGTTCTGTGATTCTTTGATCTTTCGAGGTCCCTTCCAACCCCTGAGGTTCTGTGATTTAGCATTAAATACTCGATGGTGGCTGTCCGAGTTTGGGCATGCAGGGCTTACAGAACATTTCCTTTTACACCTAGACTATAAAAGTTGTTTTCCGTGTCTTCACTCAAACTTAAGTACAGGCAAGCATTATAAAAATTACCTGTCACATTATTCACACCGGCTCGACCAAGATAGTGTAATACCATGGACCACTAAGCTAATTTGGAAGAAAAATGAAAGGAGGTTGCTTTCGAGAAGGCATTTGTATGTAATATATGTAGAAGAGTTTAGGATTTTGACAGTTTGAGATTGTATCCTCTTTAGAGAGAATGCATAATGATTTTTATTTCTGTTGAAATATGCATAACTTCTTGAAGGTAACTTTCAACTTTCATTAGAGCCCCGAGAAGTGATTTTCACCCACACCGACGTAAAGCAGAGGCCACTAAATCTTAACCCTTCAATGGAAGTGGCTTCAACAGATGTGCTTTCACCATCTGCCTCCCTTCCGCGATCTGACCTCTTTCTTTCCTGTTTTATTACTCTTTGGGGAAAGCTAGTGCCGTTGCTTAATTTCAGTATTTACATGCTCAGGCTGGCACATCATGCACTGCTTTCAAAAGAAGTCAAAAGCTTTCCAGGCTTGCTTTGTTACGAGAAAAGAATCAGAGG